>JAWNLW010000562.1:600000-910000 GCA_035042075.1 Drosophila macrospina
TCACTCTTCACCCTTTATCCTTCACCCATTTCGTGTTGCCTTGCGGCCTTCGGCCTTCAGCCATCAGCTTACAGCCCACGACCCTCAAACCGTCAACCCTAATCGAGAAATCGTGGGCCAACCCCCGCGTTTTGCGCTGATTATAAAATGCAAAACTAGCTACCCGAAACTTGCTTTTATGTTTACATTAAATTTCTTTTCTCTCCGTCCCCTCCCACCCCTCCTCTTTCAATTCGTCTCCCCCAACCAGATTTCATTTCACAAATATTTTTCATGCATATATAGAGATAATAAAAGGATTTCGAAGCCCTTTAAAACAGACATTGTTGTTGTTGTTACTATAGTTGTTGTTGTTCTTGTTGTTGTTGCTCTGCTGCTGGTGGAAGCTGTATTTCATGTGTCCAAGTTGCTGTCGCTGCTATCGTTGCTGCTTCTGCTGCAAATAATATTCTGCTGCCATGTAATTTGCCTTTTGCTGCACAGATTTTCTTGCCGCAACACGAGTGCACAGTGGTTGCAGTCACTAATTTTATGGCGCAAAAAGTATAGGAGTAATAGTTAATAAAAATCACAATCTTTAGCTGGAAGTTTTATTATAATATTGTTTTTAAAAATCTTTGAATTTTATCTGATTATAATATATACAATATTTGATTTTTATTTTTTACTTATTTATTTTACTTAATTAACGTCGAATCCCATATTAAGAATGAAGCGTAAAGAATGTACATTAATTTAATATTAAAGTATTTTAAAATTTTATAAACATTACCACATTTGTGGCAGGGATTGGGGAGAATCCAGAAAATCCCAAACAGATTAAGAGATTCATAATAATAAATATTGAAAATCGAAATAAATGATTTAAAAATGATCTAATATTAATAATTTTATTCTCAATGAAGAACAGAATTTTTTTAATTAACTTAATTGCAGAAATTTGCATTCTTATTAAATTTAAATAACTAATTTAACATTTTTCTAATTACATATATATTTTTTAAATAAAACCTTGTATTTTGGGTAAAAATTTCACCTTTCGTGTCCTTAAATAAAGTAAACAACTGCTCCGAAAGTAAAGTTAGACAAGAGAAAGATAAAAAGGTAATGAAATGTTTAAAGAATCTACGATCTGCTAGTTTAAGATTAAGTTGAATATATATATATATATAATTTCGTTCAGTAAATGTGAGTGCTTATGCCACTGTGCATTGCAGTCCATACTGAAAAAGCTAATTAAATTCCGTTCATAGTTGGTTATGCTTCGGTTGGCGTTTCAAATTTCTTCTGCTTGCGCTATTCAATATATAATTATGGTTAGTTGATATTTCTGGGCGTTGTTCGTGCAACTTCCATCTGCAGCTGCAGCAAACACATCCGCAATCACCGAACCATTGAACAACCGCACCATCGCACCACCCACTTGGCCAAGTGGCAACTAACTAAACTAAAACGAACCCACACAGCGAGCGGCCAAAGCAACTGCGGCTATGTCATGGATCTCGAAAAAAGGACTTTCAAGCACATTACACATACAGAGAGTAAGAGAAAGAGAGAGAGAGAGAGAGAGAGAGAGAGGGGAGAGAGAGAGAGAGGGAGAGAGAGAGAGAAAGAGAGAGAAATAGAGAGAGACAGAGAGACAGAGAGAAAGAGAGAGACACGCACACGCACACTGGAATGCTTGAGGTCGTGGCCCTGGACGGAGGCACCTCCCCCACCAGCACCGCACTCCCTTGCCGTAATCAGGTTGCTGCACGACGCCGACGTTTACTTTTTGACTGCCAGAGGCAATTGCTTTATTAAGAGTTTCTGCTCTACTTGATACGAGTACAAGCGACTGCCTCCCATGGCTGTGCCTCATCCACTGCTGCACCACACACACACACATTTGAACGCTGCAAATGGCCACGTGTATGCTCTCCCTCCCTCTCTCTCTGTCTCTCTGTCTGTATCTATGTGTCTGTTTGTGTGTGTGTGTGTGTGCAATGCTAAAGCTTAATCTTACTTAGTTAACTTTAAATTAAATCTTGATATTCACATATCGTTGACTCAGCCCCCTGCTGCTGTTGACCTGCCCCGCTCAACCCACACTGCTCCTCATCCCCGCTGCTCATCAACAGTCGCAACTTGTGCAGAGTTGGGCGTGGCAACATGGCGTTGTTTTAATGTGCAGGCGTATTGGTGTCTGTAACTGTAGCTGTGTGTGTGTGATGCCAATTTTAATGTGGTCCCAGTCCACCCTTTACACTTACACATACACACATATACACACACATTATACGCACACACAGGCATCTCATGTTTTTGCCATCAGGCAGACGGTTTCCCATTTTTATTTTCATTTCTCACAATACATATGGGTATTATTAGTATAAGACCATTATAGTATGTGTGCTTGTGTGTGTGTGTGTGTGTGTGTGTGTGTGTATGCTCATGTTACCATAGAAATTTTATTTTAATATTTTTTTAATGAGCATGCTGCAAATTTAATACATTTTCGGTGGATGTGGCTTCGTTTTGCAATTGCTCGTCCTGCTACACTTGCTTTTCCCACTTTTCCCGCTTTTCCTGCTTTTCCCCTTTTCGTTTTTCGTTTGTTTTTTTTATTTCTCTTTTTATGCGGTATTTAATTTTTATTTTTCTACATTTTTATTGCATGCTTTACTTTCTCATCGCGCTTATATGTGTCTGTATCTACGTGTGTGTGTCTGTGCTGTGTGTCGTGTGTGAGTTGAGGTTGTGTTGAGGCTTCTGCGGGTTTTCGGTTAATGTTAAGTTTGTCCAGCAATTTTCACATATTCCGCTGGCATCTCGAGTATTTAAAGAGGGAATTTCGTGTATAAATAAGTCCTTTTTTTCGCATACCCTGTAACCAATGAAATTGGCTGGTATGATAACTCTACACATAGAGAAGAAGAAAGAAAATGAACTGCATTTTGTTAAAGTTGTAGCAGCTGAAAGAGCTCAGCATTAAATTTAATATGTGCAGAATATGAGCAAAGATTGCAGGGTAGCTCACAGTCGAGCATTGTTGATTGCCACGCGCTTCTCTATTTTAATTTAACATTGGGCAAACAATGTGCTGAAGTATGTGGAGTGTTTAGGAGAAAAGTCGGGGTAAATGTAACAATTTTGAAATTAAAATATAAATTAATTTCTAATACAGTCAGACTACACTATGATGAACTGGAGAGAACAACAAAATAACGCAAAAGTTATTAGTTGATCAATTGAAAGGTGCTACGAGAAAATGATGTTATATTTAAAAAATATTTATTTATTTATTTAAATACAGTGAAACTATGCTATAATAAACGACATTTCATTACATAGATGAAAATTATGTAAAAATAAAAAGATAAATATTATTTTGTAGCAGTTTGTTAACATTTTGTAGAGTTAGTTATACAGAAGCTTGACTGTAGCACATCAACCTTGGGATGTTTGAAAGTGTACATATATGAACATTCAGAAATGATAGAAAACCAATTCAACCAACGAATTGTGGATACAAATATGATACCCTCTGCAAACAACTAGCTAGGGTATGCAATATCGAACAAAATGGAGAAGAGTTGTAGAGGATTTTCAGTGTTTTTAATTACTTTAAGCAGGTGTGTGTCGATGGCGTAACACCTTGAGCTGCTGCTAGTTCGTAAGTTGGTTCAATTACAGTTGGAAATCGTGTTCAATTTAATTGAAACGCCTTGTTCAATGAGTTGACGCTAATCTGCAAGGAGCAAGGAGCATGGAGCATGGAGCATGAAGCTTGTGCCCACTGTATTGCTGGCAAAGATGGTGACATTGGATTTTGTGGATGTCATTGTCAGCTGACAGCTACGATATGTCGAGCTACTTAATGCGGACATCTAGCACATGCATTAGATTAAGACCGTTTAATTGACACAACGATAAGGCGGATAGAAATGAGAGAAGAAAGGAAAAAGAAAAGAATACAAACTGACACAAGCACACACTCCCACACACACACACACAGTCGCATCTACACACAAAGCGAATAGTGTTGCTAGATGATGGCATACATATGTACATGTATATGTATAGACTTGACTGTAGAAGTCGATTCTATTCTGATAGCAAGTATTCTCAAGTTCCAGTTTGTTTCTGGTATTAGTGTGCCTTTGTTGGTCACCATCGAGCGTCTCGCTCTAACGCTCAGTTGTAGCAATTCCTTCAATGGCAGCAAATTTGTTGGCAACAATTTGAAACGCTCATTTGTTGGGGCATTCAGCGACTGCCTTTGATGCTCCAAGCTGCTCCAAGCTTCAAGCTGGCAACTTGATGGCAAAGCAAAGCAAAGCAAAACATAGTAAAATACAAAAAATAAACTCACCAAGCAATAGTATAAAACGTAATGCAATGGCAATGGGAATCGGAATACAGGGAATACTGGGGAATCAAAAAAAAGTGGAATGCGAAGAGATTGTAGATACAGTTTGGGTCGACGAGTGGGTGTGTAATTTCTTGTAAAGTGCTCAATGAATCGAAATTAATTAGTAAAGGAAGCAAAAGGAATAACCAAGAAAGAAACGAGCTAAGCAAAGCAAGAGAAACAGAAACAGAAACAGCAGCTTCAACAATTTGTAACCTGAAGGAAACAAAGTTGAAGGCACTGTAAAAATAACGAAGGCAACAAAACAAAAAAAGAATTAAGATTTTCTGTTTCCTTTGCAGCCATTTCTACGTTATTTTTATACTTTCTTTTGCATATACCCTGTGCAGTAAATGACATAGAAGGGGGTATAATAAATTAAATGTAAATTAAAATAAAAGATAATAGCATTTAGTAGTCTATTAATTTGTCTGTTAGTGTGATCGTAAATTTGCATTTGATTTGTAAATTAAAATCTTCCTTCTGTTTTCTTATAGAGTATTCTGCTAGTCGAGTGCATTCAACTCTTTTAAATTGATGTATTTTCGCAAGCTTAATAAATATTGAAGTTATGCTTCTCTTATTTATCTTTAAGCAAACTTCTAGCACCTTACAGGGTATCTTTACGCTCAAGCGCCCTCAGTTTACTTACTTGTTTAACAATTTTATTTGTCGCCTTTTTGCCACGTTGGCTTCTTTCGTTTTGACTAGTCGGTGGGACATTTTACACATTACCCGCGCTTTGAAGTGTAGAAATTTAATTAAATTCAGCTGGCACAGGCGAAAATTGTAACACGAAAAAAAAAAGAAAAAGAACAAAAAATTGTAGATGAAATAAACTAGGCGACAACACAATTTGCTGTCTTCAGCTTGGAGTTGGAGAAGCTGAAGAAATTCGCACTTAATTAGAAATGCGATTACAGGATCTTAGACTGCTGTGGCTTTTGCACGCGTCTCTTTAAGCAGTTGACACATTTTTCCAGCGAGCTTTATTAAAATGCTGTAAATTTGCAGGGGATGCGATGCACACACTTAAGCTTGCTCGCATCAATTTTGTTGTTAAATGGGCCAAAAGTTCGCGCACGTGCGCATTCTGGAGACTGGAGACTGTAAACTCCTTTTTCATTTTATTTGTTAAGGATTTTGTTTACTTTCATTTTAATTTAAATTTGAATTCTATGCTTTCTGAAAGTATGCAAAGTTTGCGGAAATGTCAGAGATAACGATTTCAACAATGTTGCACATGTATTATTTTGCATAGAGAGCATAGAGAGTCTACTAGCAAATAATAAAAAGAATGTTATAACAACAGCAATTATTGTCAATTGCTGGCACAACATTTCTGCTTGGTTGCCCAGAATTCTGGAGATTGTTATTATTTTTGCCAAGTTTTGTGGTATTTCTGCCCTGTCCTGCCCTTGGGTCTGGCCAACTGCTTCAAGTAACTGTAACAAGAGTAACGGTTTGCAGCTGCCCAGCTCGCCAGCAAGCTAAATTACTTATAGCGATGGCGCTCGGGGTCTCGGCTCGCATCCTAGTACAAGTTCGAAACCGAGTTCAAGTCGGTATACAAGTTGAAGGCACTTCATATGCTCGCTGCTGGTCTCTGGCAATGGCCAAGAGGCACTTATTTTTATTAACTTTTTGGCAACTAAGTGCACTTCAAAGTCGGCTTTGAGTGGGTGCGTATGGGGGTGTGTGTATGTGTGTGTGTGTGTGTGAGTACATGTGTGCGTGTGTGTAAGTGTTTCTGTCGGTTGTTATGTGAACGAAACGTTCTGTTTTGGGGATTGGAGCCTGTGCGTGCTGTTGACCATTACAATTATAAATTTTGAAAAGCTGTTGAGACTTTGCCTAATTCGTAAATTCATGCTGTTAGTTCATTTTGTAGATTGTTCAAAATTTAATATATACTACAATACTACAATTGACTTTGAGAAATGATTCAATAAATGCAATCAATTTCGAACTCAATTGAGGCGCAACTTGGGCGCTTCTATTTGCTCAAATGCCATAAACTGAAAGCAAGCAAAAACCATTTCGCGTGGGGCGCATAAAAGCCAAACCAGCGCGGACATATGCCCAACTCTGTACGCATCATAATCCTCCATCAGCCAGCAGCTCTCTCTCTCTCTCTCCCTCTCACACACACTCCCATTCAACACTCTGCTTCGTCTCTCTCTTTCATTTGCTGTGTGGCAGCAAAAAGCTGAAATTGAAAACTCAAAGTACATACAATGGTATTGCCATTATGGCCGCTTGCTGACATGCATACTCATATGTACATGCGGCAAATTTTCCAGCAGTTTGCATGCACAACACACACACAGGCACAGACAGATAGATTGAGAGAGAAAGAGAAAGAGAGACAGAGAGAGATCTAAAAATATGCATATGCTTGCATTCACACACACACACACACACACACACACATACAGGCGCATAAACACCTGCGACTCATCGCTTCGCATGCTGCACGTCGCGATGTGCAAACAAACATTCAATTATAGCATACTTTTGTGCGTCTCAAAAAATGGCGTCGCACTTTTTCGCCTCGTCAGCTGAGTTACAGTTGCCGCTTTTGGTTCTCTTTTATTTTGTGCTTTTATCCACGCCTCGCTTAACAGCAATACGAGCTGGGCATATCACATTTATTATACCATTTGTGGCAGTTTATAATTGCATGCATAAGCACCTGTAGTGTAAAAAGACATATATTGTGAGTTTATTACTTAAAGTTGTTGCTTTTCTTATTGCTTCATGCTTCTTTTTATTTATTCTACTTAAAATTAAGTATATTAATACATTAGTATTAAGTAATCGATTTTGTTTGTTATATATTTCAAATTTAAATAAATATAGCAGGTTGTAAACTGCGCTTTTAAAAATTGTTGCCTACTTTTGTGCGCAACCCAAAATTACTTTCTGCTCTCTACGATTGTTAATTAACTGCAACTTGTCAAGTTTATTCAGCTGAACTACATAAATCTTTAGAGATTTCGACAACAATTGCTTTGAAATCAGTCAAGCAAATTCATCTCATTGGAGTTACAACAATAGACTACAAAATCAGCAACAGCAATTCATGTGAAATTATTAATTAATATCATATTTTATGCTACACATATTAGGCCTTTTCATTCAATTTGAATATGATTTGAATTTAATTCAATATAAGCTCAAATTTGTTGAACTGACTTTGATAACAATGTGAGATTTCAAAGCATGCTAAAATAATTTCAGTAGCACTGACAATTGTTTTATTGATGTTAGAGATTTGTTGAGTTTGCTGGTGCATGATAAATATAATGATTTACTTGGCTCGACTTTAACAAATTTCCATTCATTTGTTTGAAATGATTTGCTTCACATTGCTAACAATAATTTAGTTAAGCTTTTACATTAGTTTAGACACATGTCTGAAATAATGCAATCATTAATATTCAAATACTGATTCAAGTGATTATCGTTTTACCTCAGTAACATCAAAGTATTTCATTTATTCACTAAACTCTGGCAAAGGCATTAGATATTCGGTTTCTCTAAGAAAAAGCGCAACTTTTATTTTGTTGTTGTTGTGGATGTTTTGTTTTGTGTTTTTGCACAGCATGCAACGTTTTTGTGCCGTGTGCACTGAGGATGGCTTCATTTGCTGCACGGAAGAACGTTTTTCACTCCCTCACACACAAGCGCACACACACACACACACACACACACACACACACACACACACACACACATACATTCATGCAGGTGTGATATGCTGTGTGTAGAGTAGAAATTGTTGTTGCTGCCACTAATAGTTTTCAGCTCGTAAAAGCTTTGTTGTGGGACTTCGATCTCAGCTTCGGCTCAGCGTCATTTGCTGTTGCCTCTGACTGATATTGTTATTGTTGTTGTTGTTGTTGTTGTTTCTGTTGTTGCCGTTGCGACTGCTGCTGTTGCTGCTTGTGTGCTTACCATAGCGGAAACTTCCCAGGCAATTTCCGCTTTAAGTACCATTAAATTCGTATTCGTTTTAATGAGCTCTCAACATGATGCTGCCACGCTGCCACACTGTCTGCCTGTCTGCCCGCCCGAACTGACTGCTTGTCTTTATTTTAATGACATTCGATTCTCTGTCTATCCTTCAGCATGATAGGCATGCTACTCTTACCTCCATCCATCTATCAGCAACCAACAACAGCTTGAAGTTATTTTGGCAATAGTGTTTTGTTTGTGGCTCGTCTTTCAGAATCTCTTTCACGCTCTCCCTCTCCCTCTCTCTCTTCTTCTATCTCTTGTTGACCATCAGACAGTGAAATCTGCTTAAGTTAGCGCACCTGCTGTGTGCTCCTTTCACTTCAGACAAATCGATTCATTATCAGCTCGCTTGTCAACCACAAAAGCTGCCAAATCTTGCCGTTGCTCCTGCAGCTGGCAAACTAATTAATTTTCTTGCTTTTGAAAATGGCATAAAGCATTGCGCATACGCCACGTTACACGTAATTACTTCCCCTACCCCTCCGCACCCCCACCAAACGCCGTCACTGATTCTTAATAAATAATTCAAAGCGCATATGGCACAAAAGCGGAAATACTACGTAAAGTAGTAAAAGTACTGTAAAAGTAGTAGAAATAGTAGTATTAGTATTAGTATTAGTACATAGTAGCTACAAAAGCAGCCAAATGACTTTCTGGGTGGGGCCTTCGTCTATTAGTGTCCCGTGAAAGTAATTATTTGAGTGAAAACTTTGAGCTTTCCAGCAAGTTGAGTGAACTTTCAACTTCCCCCGCTTCCTGAGCTGAGAGTTGAATTCGGCTTTGGCTTATCTCATTGCATTGCATGTGGCACGTTGCATTTGCCTGGGAAATAAATGCAAGCAAATCTGCAAAAACTTTTGTTGAGCCCTTCTTGTTCGTAGTCTAATGGTTTTGCTACCTGCTGCTGTTGCTGTGCTGTGGCTACGTGTTGATGCTGCCTGGGTTACCTGCCCCACCTAAGTGGCTGCCTTTTTGCTCTTGCTTAAATTATAATTCCACAATCTTTAGTTTTTCTTGACTTTTATTTTCTGTCTTTTTATTTTTGCTAATTCTACACTTTTGCATCCACGTTTCAATTAATCTTTAAGGCAAGTACTTTCTTATTTTCCATTAAATAGTTGCTGTGAAACATTTAGACTACAAAGTATGAGTTGCAAATTAAATGAATAGCAAGTTGCACTAATATACTGCAGCTTACTTTGAACTTTTCGTAATATTAATAAGTAAAAGTGTAAGTAAAAGTAAATATGAATAAAGTACTTACGGCGCTTATCGTTGATTTATTTAATAGACTTTAATGTTTGCTAATCAAATGTTAAGCCAAGGGATCATCCGTTGTCCAAGAACTACGGATTGTGCGAAAAGAAAAAGAGTTAGAAGATTAGGAATTATATAAATTAAAGAGTGAGAGAGAGAGACAGATAGAGAGAGACAGAGAGAGAGAGTGAGAGAGAGAGAGAGCGAGAGAGAGAGAGAGAGCTTGAGAGAGAAATAGAGTGAGGAAGAGAGAGAGAGAGAGAGAGAGTGAGAGAGAGAGAGAGAGCTTGAGAGAGAGAGAGAGAGCTTGAGGGAGAGAGAGAGAGCTTGAGAGAGAAAGAGAGTGAGGAAGAGAGAGAGAGAGAGAGTGAGGAAGAGAAAGAGTGAGAGAGAGAGTCAGATAGAGAGAGAGAGAGAGAGAGAGAGAGTAGAGAGAGAGAGAAAGAGAGAGTGAGAGAAAGAGAGTGAGAGAGAGAGGGAGAGAAAGAGGGAGGGAGAGAAAGAGAGGGAGAGAAACAGAGTGAGCGAGAGAGAGGGAGAGAAAGAGAGTGAGAGAGAGGGAGAGAAAGACAGTAAGAGAGAGAGAGGGAGAGAAAGAGAGTGAGGAAGAGAAAGAGTGAGAGAGAGTCAGAGAGAGAGAGAGAAAGAGTCAGACAGAGAGAGAGAGAGAGAGAGAGAGAGAGAGAGAGAGAGAGAGAGAGAGAGAGAGAGAGAGAGTAAGAGAGGGTGTGAGAGAGGGGGAGACAGATTTGTAATTGAAATAGTAATAGTAAATATTTGGATATGGAAAAATAAGTTCATTTGAATTAAAATAAGTAATAAAATATTTAAGATTCAATTTTTGTAATCATTTTTTATTTATTTTAAAATTAAAATACAACAATAGTTTATATTTTCTGTCAACTACTTTTAAATTAATTTAAATTTAACATACAACAATTGTATTTATCTGTGCGTATTTCAAGTATTATGATTAAACATTTAATCATTGCTTATAATATTAATATATGTATTTAAAATGTTTATTACAAGTATTTCGAAAATATTCGTAAATTAAAAATTGCAAAATCTGAAATATGTTTGCAGTGAAATTCTTGTTGTAAAGAGAATTTCTGTCGCTACACATGTCAGCTTGTCCCTTTTGATCTATTTTTTTTTTTTGTTGGTTTTCTGCTCACACAGTTGACATCTAGATGTCATGGCTTTTACTACGAAAAATACTTTGAATAGCCGCATTGAATCAGTCAAAAGAGAAGAGTGAAGTCGAGTGATGTCGAGCGATGTCGAGTGACAGGTGCAGGCAGAGGCACAAGTACGTGTTGGACTGTGAGTGTGTGTGTGTGTGTGTGTGTGTGTGTGTGTGTGATGCTATTCACTTCCACAAATTAAATAAACACCTATTTGGCATGCACACAACGAAATGTGCAATTACATTACGCTGCTTACATGCATACATACATACATACTTACATCCATACATAGACAGATAGATAGATAGATAGATAGATAGAGTGAGTGAGTGAGTGACAGTTAACAGTTAACTGAGGTGAGAGAACTACATTTGCAGTCAGCGGACGTCGAATTTCCATAACACATCATTTCAGCTCGTTGTCCTCGTTGTCAGCTGCAACAATTTATCATATGTTGACAGAGCAACTGTCAACTGTGTGTAGCAAGCCTTGTTGCAGGATGAGCTTAACATTTTGCATGCATGCAACATTAGTATGGCATTTTGTTGTGCCTGCTTTACGTGCAACTTACCATTTGCCGCATGCCGCTTGCCGCTTGCCGCTTACCGCTTACCGCTTGTCACTTGTCATGCCGCTTTATTTGCGACAAGTTGCAAGTTCGACCGACGGTCTGCTTGCCACCATATCCCTTGCCACCTTTGTTGTGGCAACTTTTGTTTTTCTGCTGTTCATCAACTATTTGCCACGTCAACTGGCAGCACTCAAGACGACACTTAATTATGTTTTTCCACTGCTGCACAAAAGTTTTTCCCCTCCATGATGTTGCTACAGAAAAATTGCTTGGAAATGTCAAAATGATTTTGCCGTTGCTCCGGCGCTGCCATCATAAATTATTGAAATTGCCAGTCTGTCATAGCCATAGTTGACTGTGTGTGTGTGTGTGTGTATGTGTGTTTGTTTTTCTTCCTATTCCTCGGCTTCTACTCTGTCTCTATTGTGCTCGTACTACAGTTTCTACAGTTCTTTTTTATGTGTTATTTCTTTTCAACTTTTGTTGGTTTTTTTTCGTTGTATTTTTTGTTGGTTTTTTTGTTGTTTTATTTTGCAATTTAATTTGGCAGCAGGTGCGACGCGACCCCGTCTTTAACAGAACTAAGCATCACAGTCAAAGCATTTTCCCCACAAACTTTTCCACTTATTTTTCCGAGGGCTCACCGAAAATGAAAATAAAAAAAAAATACGAGAAAAGTAAAAGAAAAATGGCAAAATATTCGGACGCTGCGGTTGCATGGGGGAGGGGGAGAGGGAGGGTTGAGGGGATAAACTATTTCCTAGTGTATTGTGCAGTTTGTTTGCCGAGCCAGCAAAAATAGGAAAACTCGCTGCTGTAAAATTTATTTTGTTTTCACATAACTTGCAAGTGTTTTTCCAGCTGTTGTGTGTGTGTGTGTATGTGAGTGTGAATGTGTGTGTATCTGCCACTCAATAAATAACTAGCGAAAATAAACCTACTTCAGCTTATGGTGAGCAAAAACTTGTATACAGAACAACAAGAGAATTTCGACATTGGTTCCACATTTAATTAGAAATTTGCTTTTGATTTCATTGCTGCTACTTGATGAATATTTTCTTTTAATTACAACGAACGAGTCTCTATTTCTCAGCTGAGCGGCATAAAAGGAAACAGAAAGTAAACTTTGAAAGAAATAAGTAAAACATGTGAACAATTTAACAATTTAAAATGCAACAATGTCTTTAAATAATTTTGAATAAAATTGCCACAATTTGAAGAACTACGTTTCGACATTGCACACATCACTTGTGATGCTTCTTATCGGCAGTTTGCTTGTGCTTTATGCTATCGCCAATCGGTTCCCGATCATATTTTGTGCGACGTTTGGGATTCTTCAGTTCCAGCTCGACAATCTGATAATCCTGACGATGGCGATGTTCGCGTTCACGTTCCCGTTCACGTTCCCGTTCGCGTTCCCGTTCGCGTTCCCGTTCCCGTTCACGTTCTTGCTTTTGCTGCTGCAGTTGTGTCCAGTCGTAGACATGATCAAATTGATGATTTTGTGTGCGAAAGAGAAAGCGAAATAATTGCCGCAGATAGACATAGTCGGGATCATCCTGGAAGCGCAAGTTTCGTGCGTATTTCATGAACAATGCGAATTCATTGGGCCACGTTTTGCAGGTTTCATCAATCGATAGGCTCTGCTTCATCTCCCAAATCTTTTCATACTTTTGCTGTTTATTCGCGGCCACAATACCCTGCCAGGGCAGCTTGCCCATGTTGAAGTACATGATGCAGTAGCTCAGCGATTCCAAATCATCGCGTCGCGATTGCTCGACACCACGTTGGGCATTGATCGAGGCATATCTGGCTGTGCCGGTTAAATTGCGATCATCACGATAGGGTATATGCTGATGGCTAATGGGATCCTGATATCGCTTGGCCAGACCAAAATCAATCATATACAGCTTATTGCAATGCCTGCCCAATCCCATCAGAAAGTTATCCGGCTTCACATCGCGATGTATGAAAGAGTGCTGATGCACACACTCCAATCGCATCAGCAACTGATCGCTGATCATTAACACGGTCTTCAGCGAGAAATGTCGTTTGCACAGATTGAATAGATCCTCGAGCGAGGGACCCAACAGTTCCATAACCATGGCATTGAAGCGCTTCTCACTGCCATAGTGTAGAAATTTCGGCATTCCGGCATGAGGTCCGATTTGTTCATAAACTTTCGACTCGTAGCGCAGCAAGGGATATTTGACATCGATTGCTTCGATTTTGACAGCAACATCCTTGCCGTCCTGTGTATTAATGCCCTGATAGATTTCGCCAAAGGATCCACTTCCAATTGACTTCAATAAACGATATTTGCCGCCAACCAGACGATTCTCTAGCGACAAATTTGAGAGATTAACACGACCCGCTGCCATTTCGAGGAAGTTCAACGACACTTCACAACCAAATCTGCTAATCTGAGTTACTGCCACACGATCATTGATTTTGGAGGATCGTTTTGTTTTTGGTTTTGAGAGCGCGGTATCCGTATAAGGATGCCCGCTTCAACTACTTATAGAGAACGTACTATATTTAATAAATCTAAAAACTGAACTAAATATCTAACTCATGTATGTGTTATCAATGCCTACTGAACGTGTTCTTTAACTTACATCAAGTAGTTCATTGCATAAATCATTGGTTGTGAGTTTAGCTTAAGATAAATTTTGGGTAATAAATTTATATTTATTTATTTTATTATTTAGTAAACATATTTCAAAATTAGCTTAAAGTTATTCTAATTAACATCGCTTTAAGTCAACCGCTTAAATTATCATTTAGCAGCCTCTGTAGCGTTAAGGCTTAAATATTTCAGTTGCGATTCATATAAAATTAAACACTTTAATATTACATCATGTAAATGGGCAATATTTATAAATATAGAATTAGATCATTAGCTTGCAATTTTACAATTCAACGAAGTGAGATGGTGATGGATAGCGCAGAGGGGCAGTGGGGTAGGGGACAAGGCCACAACAAAGCCAACAAACAATGTGGTAAATGAATGAAAATTAAGCGCAATGAAAATAAATAAATAATCAACAAAACACACGGAAAATGAAGCATTTATAAAGCAGCTTATAAGCACTGCTGATGATGACGATGATAATGATGATGTTGTTGATGATAATGCTGTCTCGTGTAAAGTGTTTTACACACTCTCTCTCTCTCTCTCTTTATTTTTCAGTCGCTGTCGCTGTCTCTTTTGCGAAGCTGCTGCAAGCGTTGCAACATGACAATGCCAACAAAGAACAAAGCGCCTTAACTTCTAGTGCCTGTATGTGTGTGTGTGTGTGTGTGTGTGTGTTTGCAGGTGCATTAAATGCTATTACCAGCATTTGTTATAAAGCACCTTTCACTTGGTAAAGTCCATTGTTAATAATTTTTGAAACAAAAGGCCACACTAAAACAATAACTAAGCACGCAGTAAGTAGTAAGTAAGTAGATGACAATGATGTGAAAGTTGGAAGGTGGAAGTTGGTAGGTGGTAGGTGGTAGGTGGTGGGCGGTGTATACACATCGGTTTGGGGAGCTCTTAACTGGCCCAAAAGTCAGTATACACACAAAAGTACTTTGGCCAAAACCATAGAAATAGACATAAAAAGTCAAAATAAAAGAAAAGAGCAGAGAAGTAACAGCCAGTAAGCAGCAGAAGAAGCAAATGACGATGTGGCAGCAAATAAAATAAAACAAATATAATGAGATTTCGTGCGGCAACAACAACAAACGAATATGGCCAAAACGGGCCAAGCCAAACAAGCATTGCATACTTATCAGCGCGAAGGAGAGAAACGAGAAGCGAGTCACGAAGCGCAAAAGGGGGACAGGGGACGAGGAACGTGCAAAATGGCGTCGTTGAAGCTGCTGCTATCTTTTGTCTGTCTACACACATACATACAAATATATATATGCACGTGTGAGTGTGTGTGTGCACAACAACTAAATTTATTTTAGTTTTAACTATTTGCCCGGCACAAACGACAAGCAGCGAAAAAGCAACGCGGCACAACATTCAAGTGTTTGTGTCTGTGTGTGTGTGTGTGTGTGTGTGTTTGTATATGTCAAATGCTTTACACCACACACATACACACACACACAGCTGCACATACTTATTTTCACTTTTCAACAGCACAAAGCAGCACAGCACAAAGGGTATTATAAATTACATACTCAATTCTCTTCCTACTTTTTTATTTTTGCTCTCTGTGCCATTGGCAAAAAAGTTTAGCAGGCTTTGCAGTTATCTTTTGTGTGTGTGTGTGTGTGTGTATGGGACTGTGGGTGTATTTATATACACATATATATATATATAAATTATTTTTCTTATTTTAGCTTGTTGTTGTTTTAGACTAGTTTCAATTTTTGTTGCCTGCGAGCCTTGTTATTGTAATTGTAGCAGTTTATGTTCTTTGCTATGCAAACTTAATTCCATTTCGCTGTTTATGTGCTTAAAGCCAAGTGCTTATGTACTTGTTAAACTTAAATATGGCCAGAATATACAGGGTGTCCGCTACCCACCCACAATGTCACTCACTATTTTACCTTTGCCAATTTTAGAAAGATTATTATGCAGGTCGTCTACGGATTTTGGCCTTATTAAATCTAAATTGCTGCCTATTAGCCGTTGTTTAATATTGAATATACCAAATACAGGGTGTCTGCGAAGGGAAATACACGTAAATGTAATCACACAGCTTATTCAACTTAGTTGTCTATTGATTTCAGCCTTATTTAAGTTAAATTGTTGCTAATTACATTTAATTTATGACTTAATCTACCAAATACAGGGTGTCTGAGCTTGGATATAACTTCAATGCAAAGTTGCGAAGTATATTTGTATAAATACAGGGTGCTTGTATATGAAATTATGATAAAAAGAAAGTTTAATTAATACAGGATGTGAACTCAATGGGTTTGGCCTTTACAATGTCATTAGCATAAGTCTCAACTAACTTCTGATACCTCAAAGCTTTTAATATAGGGTGCCTGTTCATTAAGTAAAACTAGTGAAACTTTCACGCACACCAACAATATTTATAATAAGCTTCTCAGTTTGATTAATGTTAATTAATCGCCCTTGATAGTGGCAGTAACTGTGGCACCCTGTTTGTGGCAATCAAAGAAGCAGCAGCAACAAAAACAACATGAAGCAGCATCGTCAAGCACGAAAAAGTGGTCACCCCACACAGTCAAAAGTCTGCACGTCTGGACGCTTGGGATGAAGGGACGGGCATTATTGCTGCTGCCAGCGTCGCAGTCGCTGCCTAACGCTACGACAACTGCTGCTGCTGCCGTTGCTGCTGTTGCTGCTGCTGCTGCTGCTGCTGCTCTGTTGGCAGAGACTGTACCCAGCACACTACCATACTACGCAAACAACTCGCACAGATGCTGCAGAAGTGAGAGCGAGAGAGAGATATAGAGAGAGCGAGCTAGAAAGAGAGAGAAAGGAGTAGAGCAGAGAGCAGATTTTGGTATGTATAGATGTACATATGGCAGCATATGGCAACATTCCACGCGCTCACTCAAAGGCACTCAGCAGCACCAGCACCAGCAGCAACAGCAGCAGCAGGAGTAGAAGCAGCAGAGGCAGCGACAGAGCTGACGGCAGCGTTGGCAGCAGCAAAGTTTGAAGTTTCTGTTGACGTTGGCAGGCAGTAAAATTTCATACATTTTGGTACCGCCACCCCAGGAGCAGGGAGTAGCAACAACAACAAGCAAATGCAAAAGCAGCAACATCAAAATCCCGTGACCTCCCCTTGCCCATCACCACTTAATCTTTTTTTTTTTGGCGGGGTGGTTTGTGTGTCCCAGTCGCAGCAGCAGCAGCATCAACATAGGCAGAGGCAGCGACTGCGGCAGCGATGTTGCCGGGACCATAAAAATGGATTTTTATTATGCTGCTGCCGTTCTGCTGCTGTTGCTGGTGCTGCTGTTGTTGTTGTTGCTTCTTTTTCCTCTTCTTCTTTAGCTCCTTTTTCTTCTTCATGTTCGTTGTTGTTATCTCTGTGACAGAGCTTACTCTCACCTTGGCAGAACAACTGGTGGCAAAAACTTTCGCTCAGCAGTTCGACGACTAAAAGCATCGTTCGAGCAGAGCTTTGAGCAAAAGTTCAGCCAGGCAAGCTCAAAGCGTAATGAACAGAGCGAGAGAGAGAGTGAGAGTATGAGAGGGATTGGAAGTGACAATTATGATAAAAATTAAATGAAATAATTTGTGTTAAATATAAAAAGAAGCATATGTAGGGTATATTTAAAGTTGTATTGCTGTTCAAGCTAAAATTTGAATGCAAATTAATATTCATGGAGCTGCTGTAATCGTTGTGGAATTAGTTTAGATAATTGTTTGACTACACCTATTAAGTAGCATAATTAATTAAATTAAAGCTATATTTTGTAAGTCACAATTTAAAACAACAAACGCACACAATGAATAGAGCAATAACAACAAAACTACAGTGCACATAAACTCACTCGAAAAGCTTTTGCTGTGAGGCTGCAGAAATCGCTCAAAATCGAAAGCCGGCAGCAACAGTCTGTCTGTCTGTTTGTATAAGCGTGAATGTATAGTGTATATATATTCATATATATATATATACATATATATACATATATAAATGTATATATATTTGTTTGTTATATATAAGCAACTATGTAATAAACGGCTAGCAATGGCCCGGACAGCACAGGGTCGGGGAGCTTACCCGATGCCACCCCCAAAAACAGGACACTGTTGGGATTAAGTCGCCGCTGCGAGCAGCGCAGCTCATGCATGAGTCATGTGTATGTGTCTCTCTCTGTGTGTGTGCTTGTGAGTCGGATGCTGTACTAATGTATATATGTATATATATATATAAATGGATGTGTGTGTGTGTGTGCGTGTATTTTGTATTACTTTGTTGTTGCTTTTGCCATTTTGTACATAAATCACAAGCAGAGAGAGCTGCTGCTGCTGCTGCTGCGCGTCCATTTGAGTTTGAGTGTGCAGCAGCTGCTGCTGCTCGGCGATGCTGCTGCTACTGCTGCTGCTGCTGCTGCGGCGGCCGCTGCTTTTGCAGTAGTGTGCGTGTGCCGCCATTTGGAATTTTTCGAAATTGGGGTTCGCTACAACAAACGCAATTCGTAGTAGACGTTTAGGCGTCAACTAGTGCGCTTGGTGCTGCGCTTACACACGTAACACAACCGCTCAGCGATCAGCGTTTGCCACGGCTCCAGTTTGCTGCTGCTGCTGCTGCACACACCTATACACACACATACTACAAACTACAAACTATTCACTACACACAACACTCAAACACACTGAGGGGGACAAACAGAAAGAGACACACTTGTACATGACAAATGGCTGGCAGAAAAACCAAAAGAAAGCAAAATCAGAACAACGCCAGAGACAACACGCGACACTCGACACTGGACCAAGCGAAAACTGCAGCAACTCTCACAAAATAGACAGACAGACACTAACACACACATACCCACACGCACACACACACACACACACACTTGCACACTCATACACACATTGAACATGACTATAATTAATTATTATTTAGCTTTAAGCTGATCCTCGACACATTCGACAATTAAACACTTTTGGGCAACACACAACCAGCTGAAGCAAAAGTAAAATGAAATCAATTAAAAGTGAAACTCTGTGCAATGCCATAAAAATTCAAATAACCATAATCTTACTATAAATGCAAGTAAAAAGTGTTAACAACAAATGCCGCCAATCACTTATAAAGAAATATTTAAATGCAATGAGATAAGGAAACTTAACATGAAAATGAAACGTTGAAAGTGCGCGGTATATCGCCAATGGGTATGTACTTGATGTTGTAATGGAATATACGTCTATATGTCTGTTAAATTAATTTGGTGTTGTCATTGTTGTTGTCGTTGCTCTACTACTTGTACTTCTTATTGTTATTGCTACTCAAAACATCATTGACGATAATCATAAATGACAAAGCAATAGAGTGAGTATACTTTGTAATATTTGTACTAACTAAAAATAATGTAATAGTATTTTAAATTAAATAATTCTTATATAAGTTGAAGAAAGTTTAAGTTGCTTCAGATTAGTTCTTAAATTATTAATTTCTACATCAAATTCTTCACAATATTCTATAAGTCAAACATATTTCTTCTGAGCTTCATAAATGGTCTAGAAAAGTTTAAAATTTAATATAATAAATACCAAGAAAATATAAAAATACAAATATACTAAATTTCTAAATATTTAGACTACTGTATATTAATTTTTGTCAAATAAATGAACGCCTATTAATGTTGTAAAAATTAATAAATCAAATTTAAATTTGTTAAGGATTTCTTTTAAATTACGTTTAACTTTCTTGTGCTTTTTATATATTTTATTTCAGATGAATTAATTTATACATAGATTATATTCATCATTTGAACAGTTAAGATTAATTTTAAAATTCATTTATATAAATTATTTAATTAATTTATATATAAATTATATTAAAATTATTTAAACAATTTATATTTAAATTATATTATACAATTTATTGACAGTTATATAAATTAAATAACGTTTTAGCTACAATCCGCTTTACACAAATGAGTTTAAGTTAATTTAAACTTAAATTAGTTTTATTGCAGAAAGTTCTAAAAACTGTAGCAAATATGAAAATTTTATGAACTAATGCGTCAGCAAAGAAAATCCCCATAGATTGCTGGAAAACAGAACACGAATAATTTTCCCTCAATAAATAAGTTAGGGAGCTCTGCCTTTTGGGGAATTTCCTTAGTTGCCAAAATTTCGCACAGTCTCTTTGTGTTTGAATGAGTGTGTGTGTGTGTGAGTGTGATTGTGTGAGTGTGCTTGTGTATGTGTGCGTTGGCGTGTGGCTGACTACGACAACTATACAGAGATATACGCAGTTACTCGCACACACACACACTTAATGCGGAGCATCTCTGGACAGCATCGGCATCGCCTAACTTTGAGTCTCTGTGTTGATGGCGGGTGCTGTCGTAAAATTGAGTTCATCGTGAATTCGAAACGAGTATTCGCAGCAGTCAACCCTGCGAATCTGAAGCACAGACAAGGAGCAGGCACACACACACACACACACATACATCCATACAGAGGCGAGGCGAGTGTCATGCGTCGTACGCGATGTCAAGGACCGCACCCAAAAATACATTTTTTTTTCCTTCTTTCTTTCTTTTTTTTTGTTTGCTGTTGTTTTTGTCCGTTCGCTAAGGCTGGTGATGAGGAGCAAGAGATGATTTGTAGCATCAGCTTTTAGGTGTGCACAAATGTGTGTACATTTGCGGCCATTAATGGCAGGTTGTTGCCATTCCCCTTTGGCTGATGTTGTTGTTGTTGTTGTCGTTGTCGTTGTTAGGTGCGCGGAATGAAATGACATTTTTATGCCTCTCTCTCTCTCTTACGTTCGTTGCTTTCATCACGTTGCAAGTTCTCTAAAAAAATTGCGAATACGTGCTTTGCATAAAAATCATTGAGCATTTTCTTCTTCTTTTTAGTTCAGCTGAAAGTTGAGTCTTCTTTATCTCTTACGCTTCGCTGGCGTTAAAAATTTGTTAGCTGAGTTTTCAAGTTTTCCTTTTTTTCTTTTAAGAACTTTTCACTGAGAGTTTTTTTGCGTTGCAGTTTATTATATTTAGACAGCGGAAAGTCATTTCATTTTATCCTTTTGAAGTCTGTCAGAGCATGAGCTGAGACTGTGAGCTTAAAGTAAATGATATTACAAAGTTTTTGAGCATTATTAAAAACTAGCTATGAATAATAAACTGATAGTTCGTTTGAGTGGTAAACTGATTAACTGAAAGAAAGTTTATCAAGTAAAAGTTGCAGAAAGTTGACAAACACATAATAATTAGTGCAGCTGCTTTATAATACCCTAGACTCTGGCTCAAGGTCAGCTTCTGTGTCGCTCGATCTCTTGTTAATCTTCAGCTAATTCGCACTTTAATTACACGCTGCTGCTAACTAACAGTTAACCCGTATCCTTTGGCTGTTTAGTGTCCTTTACAGCACATAAAACAAGAGCTGCCAGCAGCCCTGACATCTACACAAGCTCGTCAAGCTGAAAAGTAAAATCTATAAAAAAAAGGTGCTACGACCTCTAACACTTTCATCTTCTTTGCGAGTAAACAAACGTTCTTTTCTTTCCTTTTATTGCCGTCTCTTTCACCTTATCTATCCCTTACACTCTCTCGTGGAAACCATTGACATTAAAATCATGTTTAAGTGCTCATATGACAGCAATGCGACAGCGCTGAGAACAAAAACAACAGCAACAGCAGCAACAGCGGCAACAACAACAGCAACAACAGCTAATTGCCAGCCATTGAGACAGCTTCGCCATGGGATATATGAGTACAGTAGTAGCTGGTCTGTGTGCGACACAGGACACCATTTGCATGTCTGTGTGCATGTCTGTGTGCGAGTGTATTTGTATGTGTGTCTACATAAAAGCCACAAGAGAGCAGGCATAAAAATTTCTATGGCAGAGCAGCAGTCAGCAAAGCAAAACTAAATAGACTTGACTACACTGAGAGAAACAAGTATGAAACTGTGTAATGAATGCAGAGAAATGCCACAATCTAAAGTGGGGAAATTAATGTATTTAGTTGTAATGGAAATATGCTTCTAAGCACTTTTAATCTAAGTTTAGTTAAAGATACTTAAGTTGTCTATGTGGTAATAGATTCGGGAATGAATTTCTCAACAGAAATATATTGTACTCAGTCAAGTTTAAGCTGAGATTCTTATAAATTTTAGATCAAACTTAAATTAGTTAGAGTTTTAGTTGCTTTTGATAAATTTATCGATATATTTTAGCTATGCAAATGAACTTACAATATTAGAAAATCTCTAATATATTATCAAACTTAATTTAGCTACAGCAATTGATTAAAATTTATGAAATTCCTTAATTCTTTTATAATGTATAAAAAAAACTTACATATTTATATCATATATAAACTTTTGTAATTAGAAACTGTTGTTGCAACTACAGGGTATATAAACTTTTTAGACATAATTTAAATACCATTTCCAGTTCTTAACTGAATTCAGAAATCGTAGCTCATGTGATATGCTGAATTAACTAGAAGCAGTAAGAGAAGTTGTATCAATTATTTAGTGTTCTTTTAGTTCACTCTAACTAACTTTAAACTGAGCACTCAATTCTCTCAGTGTAGCAGAAAGTTTCAGCTATTTGCATACGTGTATTTCGTATGCACACTTGGCTTAAATGCGCTTGCAGTTTTACGATGTGACGCGTCATTTGCTGACTCGAGATACGTACTTATATTATATTTATCTACCCCCTTATCACCCTCCCTCCCTCTCTCACTATCTTTCTCTATCAGCCTCCCTCTGTGCACTGAAGCTTTAGACAGCTGACAATCGATAAAAAAGTCGACGGGCATATGAAATTTAAATAGCTACAATGTGTCGCATTAAAATCAATAGAGAGAGGGTGAGACAGAGAGAGGGAGAGAGAGAGGCAGCAAAGGAAAGGGGGAGAGAATCTCAGTTGCAGCCTCAGCTGTTGTGGCATGAGCCAAACACCCAGCCTGACAGCTGCTGAAATCATGCAATTTTTATGAACGCCTCTCAGAATTCGATGCCATTCTTTGTTCAATGCCTTCATTGTTGCCATTCAGTTTTTTGGGCGCCAATTCGCTATAGCAAAAGGACAGCAAAAGGACACGAACGCGCTGCCGCTGCTCGTTGTGGCCGGCACAAATGTGTGTCACGGGCCATGGCTTATACGAGTTGTCCTAGCTGGGCTCATCTATTCAATTGACTGTCTGTCTGCTGCCAGTCGCTGGCTCGCCGATCAGCTGCTGTCGCTGCTGACAACAATGCGCATTTGTCCTTTTGTTATGCTGCCTTACCCCCCCCCAAAAAAAAATAAAAGGAAAAATCTTCAGCACAGCTGACTTTTCCTCTGTTCGCTCTCTGCTCTATGCATTTTCCAGATGCGCCCCTGATTTATAAGTGAGTTTGTAAATCGATCGCAAATGTAACAATAGACGCTTTGCATTTGGTTGCTTGCATTGAAATTTGAAAACGTATAAATTTTAGAACTTTAACTAATATTTAATAGAAGATTTTAAGAATAAATTTTTATTACAATATTGTTGTTATTTTAAAGCAATTTAATGCGACTGTGCTATACTTGTTGGTCCTATTTCTAATATTAACCTAAAGTAGCTGCCCCTCAAAGTGTTTGACAAGTTTTTCACTTCTTCTAACGATCGAAACAGCTTTGCTTTTTTTTTATAATTTAAAACATTTATTTAGCTGTTAAAAGATTCTTTTAACTTTTTTCCTTATATTTTAAAAGCATTCTAAATTATATCTTGTTATAAAATTAAACTTTTATTTAGTTTTTGTTAGACTATTTTCAAACCATATTTATTTTAGTCTGACTAATATTTTGTAAGATTTGCAGTATGTTGAGCTAAGTCCCTTTTGACATATGATCCCCATTTCTGAGCAAATTATTCAATTGCTAAACTCTAATTAGGTTTAACACCAATTTGAGTCAATCATTTGCCTATGTCCAGCTCTGCTACTAGAAATATAAATAACGTCTCAGTTCCTCATAGAAAATGCTAAAGTTAACAGTTTTCTAAAATGTTTTTCTTTATAAATATTTGTTATAACTATTTAACAACTTATTTTAATTGATTTGCACATTTTATTAACTGTTATAAACAATACTTAAATTAACACTTTTTTTCCACAAATTCTTTTCTTTAAACAATTATATTTATCTTGCTTTTAGCAATCTGCATAATAATACAAATAGCTACAATTTCCAGGTGAATTAACAATGAATTGAAAATTGTACATAATGACAGTTAAAGTTGACGAAACCATCAAGATCTTGAAGCCGTGGATGACATTAACCTTTGATGGTTGACGAGGGAGAAAGCCAGAAGGCGACAAAGCAGCGAAAGAGCGAAAGAGAGGGAGTGTGAAGGGAGAAATCAGAGTTCCATTGATAAAAACGCGCGCGTATAAACAGGATATAAAAATGCATTTGCAACGCCGTAAACGCCAGCAACAATAAAAGGGACACACACACTCTCACACACACACGTACACATACTCAAGAGACGCACACAGTTGCACATAATCATAAAATCAGCAAGGATAACAATAACAAGGAGCAGCGGGCGCTCTCGAATGCGTATGTCCTAAGCCAATGCACGTTTTGAATGAAAGACTGGCGGCAGCTGCCTGGCAGGATAACCCAAAGGCTAAGCGGGCTAAAGGGCGATAGGACGATAGGGAGAGCAATTTTAGAGCGCCGCTGTTGCTGATCCTGTTACCGTGCCGGGATCAACCCCTAAATAGGTGGGATCGTGGGACTACTTAAGCCTCTGGCCGGTATCAGAGTTTTGTAGCATTGCGCACTCAGCGATTCGTGCAGTTCGATCGCAACACTGGCAAGGATCACACACAGCTCCCAGTGCAGGAGTTGTTCTCGCAAACGGGCAAAACAAAAAAATAACATAAACGTAAATTTTATTATGGAGTAAAAAGTGAAACCGGTTCGGTGTGGAATATATATTTATGTATATATATATATATATTGCGACTCAGTATTCGGTATTTCTAGCCTGGGTCATTGGCTTGTGTGCCTCCTTTAAGGCGTTTAATTGCAAAGGACATTCGCCTCAGCGAATTCTCAACAACAACACGAACACATATCAGCTGTGTTTTGCATCTCATTAAGCAAGTTCCAGTTTCTTGAGATCTACAATCGTCAAGTACTGAAGAACACCCGAGTTACTTCAATGTGTCAGTGACGTCGTTTGGTACGTTTTTCTCCTGGTATCCACTGTAGGCCTCTATGTATTCTGACCATAAGGCACGCGGTGAATGCCAAGAGCGAACGAAACTCAACATTTCAAGCAAAAACAAACGACAAATTAAGTGATTAACTAAGCAAAACAAATTAAATATGGAAATTCATAAAGAAAATTTGTATATATAAAAATGGATTTAAGCAGAGAAATTTGTTGCCTTCCGATGAAGATAAAACTATGAAAGTTTTTAGTATTCAATGTGAAAAATTCAGATCTGCTACTGCAACTCACTTCTTGGGTAAGTATTGTTGTTAAGAATTGTATAAATACTATTTAAATTAAAGTAGTTTATAGTTGAACATATCATTTATTATATGAATAGTTCCAAAAAAGTCATGAACTACAGCTTACTGCAAAATTTTAATGAAAACGTAAATTTAAGTATTGTTTACTTAATATTGCTATTTGTTAAACTTAGTAGAAGAACGAAGTTAAGCATCTTTAATTGTTGCAATAAGCTGTGTAGAATTTAGATAAAAATTGTTTGATAATAATGTAATTTCCTTTTAACTCTAACTAACTTTTCTAAGTAATATGAAATGAGAAGTGTAGTAACAGCTGAAAAATATCTATTTATTCATAAAAAACTTAATAATTTATTGTATAAGCACTATATATATATCTACATATATAAAAATGAGAGATAACTACTTTTCATACATAATTTTATATTCGTTTTATATATATATATATATATTCATATAAATACAATACTTAAAGTAATCGCTGTATAAATTTAATATTAAACTCAACAAAATGTACAACTAATAACTTCCAAAAAATAATATACTTTGAATATAGTTTTCTAGAGAAAATCTCACACTTAATGCTAGAATACTCCTTTGTAATAATCAAGCAAATAAATCTTAAAATGAGCCAACTTTTACCACATAAAACTAAAGTTGAAAATGCGCTTATCTAAAGAGTGCAATTTCCACGCTGAGGTTTTTGCGTTAGGCGTTCGCAAAAGCTTATTAAAATCGCTGGAATAACTTGTAGGATGCCATCTAAAATATGCCAATAAGCTGTAAAATGCAAAAAAAAGGAAAGGGGGGAAAAAATAAGAAAAAGGAAGATTATAATTTCTTTGGCGGAAATTAATGTAACGTCAGCTACATGCAAAGCCCTTGCACAAATATGCATTAGTCGAGGCTTAGTGCAGACGAAGGACAAGAGCAACGCAGATGAGGTTGAGCATGAGCATGAGAATGAGGATAAGCACAAGGATGAGCACAAGGCCAGCGGAAGCGGAAATGGGCCGTCAGCCCTTCATCACCTCGTAAAGTAAAGCAAGGCGACATAACGCGACATTTGCAGGAGCCAAGCGAGCCAAGCTGACAAAGGCAAATTGTCGGAAAAGCTTCAGCTTCAGGAAAAGTGCAGGCAACACATAAAGTTACTAAGTAGAAAATTGCAATATGGTGGAAAGACAAGTATTTCACATCTAAGTGCAGCTGGAAAAAGGCAAAAATTGCGAAAAGAAGGAAAAGCGTAACCAGAATTTAATATCTAAATATTTTAACAAGGCAAAAATCTCTTGGTTAACACAAATGCATCTAAATATGCAAAAGGAAAGGAAAACAAAGAATGCAAATCAAATGTGAAGAGTAAAGAATCAAGTGGTTGACTGCAGCGATACCCTGCATTTGTTTATACTTTGGAGTGAAGAGTAAGAAGTGTGATAATAGCATAGAAAGCTGTGGTTGAGTTTAGCTCATATATAGGGTATATCCTGTATATAAATAGAGCTAATACTCTCTCATTTTCTGCATAGTTAATAGAATTTAAGCTGAGGTTGAGTTTTGGTTATATATAGGGTATATCCTGTATATAAATAGAGCTAATACTCTCTCATTTTCTGCAAAGTTACCTAATTTTCTTAGCTATAAAGATCGAGCGCTCTATAATAAAGAAGAGGACTTCTTCTTCAGCCTACAGAATTATTTTTCAGTCGAATATACTTCTCTTAAGGAGTTGTGTATTCGTTTTTGAGTTAACCATGTTTTTACAGGGTATATAAAATAAAGAAAACACTTTTTGAAATAGAAACTGCATTATGTGAAGCATTTGTAATTTTAATTCAACGCAATGCCTTCAAGTATCAGCAATAATTGTTTTTATTTATATTTATAGGGTATATAAAATGCAAA
The DNA here is from genome assembly GCA_035042075.1 of Drosophila macrospina. NCBI lineage: Eukaryota > Metazoa > Arthropoda > Insecta > Diptera > Drosophilidae > Drosophila > Drosophila macrospina. The sequence goes on from JAWNLW010000562.1 coordinate 627,478, forward strand.
TTACGCTCTTTTTGAGTCTGCAACCTAATTGTTTGCTTAACAAACTGACACTTTTAATTATCCACCCAACAAATATCGTATTTCTTGTTAAAGTTCAGTCGCAAGTGAGACTCAACTCGAATACCCCAGCTAGCTCACGTTTCACAGGGTATATGAAATGCAAAAATAATGCGCACATGTTTGCCAAAGTGCTGGGATTTAGCTGCGACACATGAGCCAGTTGGGCGCCCAAGCGTGTGGGCGTGGCATGGCCTGGCACGGCTGACAGCATTAGTTGCACTCAGATGTGGCAACCAGCTACGTTCTAAGCAGAGCTCTCACGTATGTAAAATATGTGTACATACATGTATGTATGTACATAGTTTGTTCACATTTGGTCTTTTTTCCGTTATTTTCTGTATTTTCTTCTTCTTTTTTTGTGTTTATTTTGCGCTTTTCTACGCGCTTCTCAGAGGCGCCCAGCATCAGCTGCATTCTCATTCCTCGCCTTGGGGCAATGTGTTGTTGTTGCTGTTGCTGCTGCCGCTTTGGCATGCAAATTTGTTTGCATGAAAATGAAGGCAGTTGCTGTCCCCATTTCCCTCCCCTGCTTTCTCTTCACTCCGCCCTTGTGGGCATTGGGGTGAAATGCGTTTCATTTTGCATATGCACAAAATGTACAGCATTGGGTTTTATGCGAGACACATGCCTTGAGGCAAAGTCCGTGGCATTCCTTTGAGTGAGAGTATTTTACACACACACACACACACACATACACAGCTTGGATTTTGGTGGCAATAAACGCAAAACTTAATAACTGTTCAATGGAGATTACTTGGGCAAATCCTGATGGCAAGTGAAGAAACATTTGCGAAACAATGTTTGCCTTTTTCTTATGCAAATTTCAACTTGCAACGCAACTTGCAACTCTCAAGTGCTTGTGGTTGCCACATCCTTTGCATATTTATGTGGGTTTATGTATATATATATGTGTGTGTGTGTGGTTAGGAACTGGGGTTGCGTTTGGCACTGGGAGTTAGCAAAAACATTTTGATTGGCATTTGCATAAGCAGTTCAATGCAATTGCATGCGGTTTCGTTTCGTTTTGCAGCCTTTCAACATTTTAATCCACCTCCTACCCCTCAAATTGAGCCTGTGTTGCTGCATATGTGCATTGAAATATGACTGTATCCATGCAGAACCCACAACCCACAATCCACATCATATACATACTAAAATTTCAATATCTATGCTATGCTATATAGTTATTGCCGTTTATAAATGCGCCTGGTAGTCGCATCCTGGCGAGGAGGTCATTTGATTTGCTCATGCATGAAAATGTTCGCATTGCACTCATAAAAGCGGAAATTGAAAATATATAAATCTTCTACAAACACACATTACACACACACACACACAAGCACACAGTGTTCACACACACACACACACTCACACATACATTGTCTGTCAGGCCATCGTTTATTGCATTCTGAGCAAGCGACCGGAACTCCTTTGTACAGTGTCTGTGAAAAGTCTATGTCCAGTGTCTCTGCTACATAATTATGAGTCTGACAAAATCTGACATTATTTAATGCGACTCATTATTCAGCTGCAGTTTGTTATCTACATTCAAGTGGCTTGCATCAGCAGTTAAATTTGCCATAAGCTAAACTTGATACGAGTTTGACATTTATCTGAAATCTTAATTAATTGTTTTGAGAAAATATGTTTAATGCTGAGCTGAGGTGACAAAATAAATTCTCACTTATAAATCATAGAAATTATTAGCTGGCAGTTAATTAATAGTTGGCTGAGATGAATGGATTACTTGGGAATTTTAATTGCATTTTTAGTCTTGGTGATAACATCTTAAGGAACTGAAAGGAAACTCACATACAATAACTATATATTTTAATATAATTAACTTAAATTATGTAATAAACAAAGTACATAAAATGCAGTGACAACACTAGTAGTAAAAATTAGATAACATGGGAAAGTAGCTAAAATTGTTGAGCTAGAAAAACAATAAATAGAAGGGAATAATAAAGAGACTCAGTAGAAAAGCAGCTGCTCTGGAAATAGATTATCTTTTAAAGTAGTTCATATTAAGTAAGTCTAAGAAGTTACTAAATAAATTATATTAGCAGTTGCTCAAGACTTTGGCGTTTAGATTATTTGAGTAATATAAACCAATTTAAAACATTTTATATTCATTTATAACAACTGAATTAAGCTGAAGTTGAAGCTAGTTAGTTTTTAAGCTTATAAATTGCATAACATCAAACAATTTCAAGAGACAAATATAATGAATTGAATGTTATTTATTTATTTAAATGGTATTTAATATGTCACAATTTAGTTTTCAGCACTCAAAATCAATTCTTTAAACTAAGTTAATAAAGTACTTGAATTTTATACAATATAAATAAGTAAAAAAGCCCATTACAGTGCAGTTGTAAAATGTAGTTGAAATTTTTGCCATAGATAAATGTGCTAAATGGAAAACTGTAAGTGCGTAATCCATTAAAAGGGTGTGAGAGAGCGCGTGTGTGTGTGTGTATGTGTGCGTGTGTGTGCGAATGTGGAAAATGCCAGCTAAGCAAAAGACTTAGAAAATATTAAGCACGAACACGAACATAAATCCCCGAGAGTTCAACTAACCGGTCTAATACAAAATGTGTGTGTGGCCCCCTCCCAAAGTGATGTGGATGAGAAGGCATTTCGTTGTTGAAGGCTTTGAAGGAGACCATCTGCAGCAGAGTTTTCCATTTCGCAATAATAAATCTGTGCATGCAATGAAATGTAACACGAGATATTGAATTCAATGCTGGATGGCGATGTCGGGGCCGCGTGCCAAGTGAGCGAAAAGCTAGAGAAAGAGAGAGAGAGAGAGAGAGAGAGAGAGAGAGTGGGAGGAGGGAAGGGCTTGGGGTTAGGCCAAACCAGGCCAGTGTTGGTGTTCTGATAAAGAAAAGTGGCAGCAAATGCGGAAGAATAATGCGACAGCACGAACAACAGACAGCCTGGCTGGAAAACTGGCTGGCAGGGGGTGTAAACAGAGCAGGGCCAGGGGATGCATTACAATGGCGAAAAAAATATATAGGCTGACAGCGAATGACAGAGAAAAAGAGAGCGAGAAGAAGACTGAGTCAGAGAGAGAGAGAGAGAGAGAGAGAGAGAGAGAGAGAGAGAGAGAGGGTGGTAGCTGGGGGCAGGGAGAAGAGGGAAACATACTACAATTGAGACAATGCAACGCCCGCAACACGGAACAAGAACAATTGCAATGCGGCAACTAATATTTTATGCGTAAAAGCAACACAGATATGGACACAACAGCGAGGGTCGCCTAATAAGTATCAGCTTGCTTAACAAAAAAGAAAAATGATGAAGTAAAGTTTGCAAAGCTAAAAATGCTCTTAAAGTGTTAAAAGCAAGCAAAGCAAAAGAACCTTTTAATAATAATTAAGACTCTTCAAAGCTTTCCATTTTATTATAATTTTTTTTGAGCTTATAACGCAAAGAAGTGTATATTAAAAGTGTTTGTAATATTGCAAAGACTTAGCAAGCTAAAGGGATAATTTAATTAAATTTAAGTTGCAAGCAGACAAGTTTACTCATTGCATAATTAGAGAGCATAATAAAGGCATATTTATAAGTAATAAAAAATACTACTTTAAATTATTTATTAATAAAGAAAAATGTTATTTAATTAAACGCATTGAAAAATTGAAAAATTTAAATAAATAAATTTGTATAAATGCGCCTGTAAATAAAAAAAAAACAATTTTAATTTGCCTTATGATAAAGAAAAAATAGTTTTGTTGAAATTAAAGCTGCATTTAGACCAGATTATTCATTCAATAATTAAAGATAAATATAAATCAATAAATTCTAATGAGTACACAATGATTAATTAGAGAGTTTAAATAAATAAATAATAATAATAATAATAACTATTTCTATTTTTTTATTAATACAAATAAAATACTTCAATTTCATTAAAGCTGCATTCAGAAATGATTATTCAAAGCATAATTAGAGAGTTTAAATAAATAAATAATAATAATAATAACTATTTCAATTTATTTATGAATTTTAGTAATATTTTACTATTATAAACTTGTTTAAGAAAATAAATAAAACTGTATTAGATGTAAAATATGTAAATGCTGAAAGCAGTTTCTGAAGTTTTTGAAAAATTCAGCGCACTTGATAAATTGAATTCAAAATTATACTATTAATATTAATTGTTTTATTAAATTTTAAACGATATTCAATTACAAAAATATTTAGCTAAAAGTTAGCTCTTTAACTGCTTTTAAATAATTAATACGGTATCAATAGCAATTGTAGTGAACTAACAAAGTTCTTTTCACTCTCGCTACTTGCGCTTATCCATGGATTAAGTGAAACTTTCTATATTGAGTCGATGAGTAATACGAAATACCACGAACTGGATGTGCTAGGGTATTTAAGCAACGTCACGTGCCAGTTTCTTGGTTTTTCCTTTGCGTTTCTTTTGCTGCTGCTTTTCTTGTAGCTGCTGTTGCAATTTTTCTTGCTCTGCTCTGTTTTTCTTCTTTGCACTATTTTTTTTAAACACGCTTGTGCAATTTTCCATTAAGGGAATTAGTTGAGAAACAACACGAGCAAACGGGCGACAGCGACAGCGACAGCGACAAAATGGCACAGCATGAGTGTGTATATACTTATAAGCAATACTGTAAGTATATGTACACTAAGTTATATATGTATGTGTGTGTGTGTGTGTAAGTGTAAGTGTAAGTGATGCAGGTCTGCAAGCGAGAATGTGCTGATTTATAGAAGGTGACAGTTGTGGGCACCGAATGATAACAAGCTTTTCCCCTTGCACCCGCTCTCCCTATCTAACTCTCTCTCTTTCTCTCGCTCTCACGCTCTTCCTCTTCATTTCTCTAGCCCTCTCCGTCTGTTTGGGTAAAAAGCTGAGCTAAAATTCTATCAAATGTTGCTTGTTGGCAAAACTGGCGTTTGTTTGCTGCCAGAGATTTTCTCTTTTAACCGTCAGAGAATTGCAATTGCCCCGTCTGTCGGTTCTGTTGTAACAGCTGCAACTGATGTGCATGAAAAGTGTTTTTTCTTTTTTTTTTTCGTATTCCGAGCGCACAAAATACTAGGAAAACGCTGGGGATACCCAGCCTCAGTAAGCCCCTCTGCCTCTTCAAACCCCCCACCACCATATAATTGAAGATGGGCGAATGGCAAACGGAAAATTCGTCGCTTTGCTATAAATTAAAGTGTTGTCAGCATCTCCATGCCACATGTGGCATTTCGAGCAGAAGTTCACACTCAAATTTATTATGTTTTTATTACGATCAAAATATTATATTCTCTAAAGTTTTAAAGTTTGCGTTTGCGCTTGAGCTTCGCTTAAAAATGCAACAAATTTGTATTCAATTTTATGGCATAAATGTTAAACGGGGAATTAAAACATTTTAGAATAGAAATTAAGCATAAATGTTAGTAATATGATAAGTTAAGAGTTAGAAAATATATAGAATATTAAAAGAAATTGTTAAAGTTAAATTTAAATTTTAAATAATTGGTCAGTAAATGTTGATAATATATTTTAATATGCTTTAAGTCTTTTTTACTTTTTACTATATTTTATATTATATTTATTAAATATTTTTAAATTTCTTTTAATAAATTAGCCGAACATGCAGTTGACATTTTTGAAGTTATCCAATTATTACTAATGAACCACATATTTGTTAAATTATTAACCACAAGTTTCTTCAGTGCAACAAAGCGCAATTCTTAAACACAATTAAAAGTTTCAAGTTGAAATAAATATAAAATATTTAGAGCACAATTAGTTTTACAACTGTTGCCAATTGGAATTATGCGCTTATTTTCCAATCAACTTGACGGGTTGACGAGCTGAAATTTTCATTGGAAAACTTTTGCGGCCGTTGGAGGAGCCACAAACGAAATCAAACTGTTGTGGCAAGCTGTGTGTGTATGTGCTTGTGTGTGTGCTTTGGTCATAAAATGGATTTAATAAAATTGTTCAAAAGGAAACAACAACAAAGACGAAAGTTTTTCTAAAAGCAGTTGACGGAAATTAAACAATTTCAATTTTATTAATTGCCTTTCAAAACCAAACACACACACACATACACACACACTCACACACAGATAGATAGAAAGCATTGTAAAAAATCATTTAATTGAATCAAATTAACGCACGCGACAAAAAGTGAAACTAAATGAATAAACAGAACCAATTCACTCGGAAGCATATATGCAACGCTTATATTGCAATTTTTGCCCATTTTTGTGTGTTTTCGTTTTTCTTTTTTCAATATTTCAAACACGTTTCGGACACGCAACCCGTAACATGGCTAAAAAGTGCCTCAATTAAATTTGTAGCGGCCTAATGAGCCCGATAGAACATTACAAACGCCTCCTGGTTGCGACGAGTTCTGGTTGTTGGGTCTCTTTTTGGCAGCATAACAGCAAAAGCTAAATTGAAGCGAAACGCAGCATAACGAAAGCAAAACCAAAGCAGAGACTCCAACTAAAAGGGACACAAAAAAAATAGACAGAAAACAAACGACAATAACAACAAAAATTGCAAACGTTGCAGTTCAGTTTCATGCAGAACGAAAAACCGGGACCCGGATCCGGATTCGGGCAGCCATGTTGATTTCATTTCATTTAGTGGCATTCCTTGTTGTTGTTGTTGTTACTCTTGTTGTTGTTACTCTTGTTGTGGCTATATGTGAAATTCTCATTTTGTCTTTGTCTCTCCTGAAGTGCTCACTCTCTTTGCGTGTTGTTATTGTTGTTGCTGTTGTTGCTTTCGCTGTTGGCTCGCCACGCCAACGCGAAAACATTTCGCGCAATGGCCGCCAACGCTGTGGCGCTTTCCAATGGCGTCTGGCTGCCCATTAGTATAACACAACAACTACAACAGCAACAACAAGAGCAGTAACAACAACAACAACACTTTAATCAGCAATTGTAATTATCTTAAGTCGAATTCATTATACTCTGTTGAGCTTAGATAAGCCAAGCTAATTTACATTTATTTACTCAGAACTTCATCATTTTTCTCTTTTTAATACCATTACTTATTATTATTATTTTAAATTATTCATTATTATTCATATATAAATAAACACTTACTGTTTTGATGGCGTTTTTTTCGTTTTTCTTCTAGACAAATGTTGTATTAATTGAGCTCATTTTTGTATAATTGAACTTTTGACTTAAACTTAAATTTAAACTCAAGTTTAAATACAAATATTATTATTATAATTATAAATATTATGATTATTATTAAAAATTGTCATATAATATATATAAATATATACTTATTGGTCTGATTGGTGCTATCTGGGTCTTGCTACAAATATTTAATCGATTGAATGTATTTTTCTATTCCCCACACTAAAACTTAAACTTCAACTCTAATGTAAATTTAAGTTGGTTAATGAAATTGTTGTGAATTTATTTTCATTATAAAATATATATTTTCTTTCATTTTGCTCGATTGGCATTAATATATGTTAAATAAATATAAATTGAAATAAAAGAAAACCCATATTTTTAAGAATTTTTCTAGCAATTATACGGATTTAGTAATTGAGCTTAGAAGATTTATTTTTTAACACAGAGCAAAGAGACGAGTGAGAGAGATGAGAGAGAGAGAGAGATACACTAAAGCTAAAAGCTATTAATTAGTCAAATCAATATCAGTCAATCAATCAAACTGATCTCGAATTAAGCCAAAGTGTTGCAAGTATAACTAATAATGAATGATTAATAAAATATTATAATAATTTCAGAAAAGCTTAAGACGTTAGTAAGTTAAATTCTATACAAGCTAAGAGAACTAATTAATGATTAATAAAATATAATAATAATTTAATATAAGATTAAAATGTTAATAAATTAAATTCTAAACAAGCTAAGAGAACTAAAAATGTTAATAAATGAAATACTAAACAAGTTAAGGACACTATTTAACTTGGAAAATAAAGTTTTCCTTACAAGCTGTTTATATTGAGTAAGTTTATTTATAATTCTATCCACAACTAACAAATAATCTAGCTCCACAAGCTCCTGTTGCACACACTGACTGCGTAAGTTGGCTAAACTCTACAATATGGCAGAGTAACTCGACGCTAGTGAGTTACAAACGTGCACCGAGGGGTTGGCCTAGACCTGGTCAAAAGGTGGATATATAGATAGATAGATAGATAGATGGATGGATGGACGGACGGATGGACGGATGGATGAATGGCGTTCGCTTGGGAAAACGTGCAGTGAACCGTAGCAAAGACAACAAACATCAGTTGGCCAAGTTTCATTGTTGTTGGTGTTGCTGTTGTTGTTTCTGTTGTTGTTGTTGCTGTTGTTGTTGCTGTTGTTGTTGCTTAACGACAAATCGAAAACAACAACAGGCCAACAGGCAAACATCAAATATGGCGGCAACGATGGCGACACACTCAAGGGAGAGACTCTGTCAGCTACCAGCTTCAGTTTTAGCTCCGGTTGCAGGTTCTGTCTCCAGTTCCCCAAACGCATAAAATGCCCAAAACAGCAGCACTCAATGGAGTTCACCTCCCTCCTCCCCTCCCAGTTCACTATATTGCCCCTGCTCTGCAGTTGTTGTAAAAGACCGGCAAAAAGCAGCAACCGGTAAAATCGAATGTTCACTTTGCACACACGCACACCCAACTCTCTCTCTTGCGCTCTCTCTCTCTCTCGCTCTATCTCTCTCTCTCTCTCTCTCTCTATCTCTTTCGCTTTCTCTCTCACTTTTTGTATCCATCTCTCTCTCTGCGGCTGATTTACTCCCACGCTTACACTTATACACGCTTACACTTACACACTTACACACACTTACACACTCACACACACACACACACACACACACACACTGACGCATACATATATAATGTTTGAAATTTTGCACACATTTACAATAATTGTAAATGTGTTGAAAATCGTTTGCACAACTCTGAGCAACAAACACAAGCCAACAATGTTCGCATGTGTGTGTGTGTGTGTGTGTGTGTGTGTGTATCTCAGTACTTGCTCATTTGTTAAGGGGAAATGGCCTTTGTCTGTCTCACTGAGAGCGTGTGTGCGTGTGTGCGTGTCTGCTAGTGTGTGTTAGTGTGTGTGAGTGTGTCCAGGCTGTGAGCGCAGCCATGTTTTTTTCAGCGCGCTTTAAGGCGCAAGCGCCATCGCATACACTGCGCGAAATTGGGCAGGCAATCAGTGGGCACACAATTCAATTTGCTCAACCACTAATGAGCATCATTTGTATTGATAATTGCGAGTTAATTAAATTATATTTAATTATTTAAAAATTCTTATTACACATTATTTACTTTCGTAGGCTTTTTTCAATTAAATAAAAATAATTTCAATTGTTTTATATTTATGAACTTTTTCTGAGCAGCTTTTAACATATAACATAAACATAAGATATATTTATGTATTTAAAATAGTTTATAGTTTAATAAAAGTTGAACATTTAAAGCAAAATTTAAACAACTTTTGGAGTAGAAATTGGGAAGTTTAATGAGTTCGTTTTTTAGATTAGTTTATAAATAAATATTGGCTTAATTATTTAAAATATTGTCGGGACAATTAAGAATATATTTTATGTATTAAATATAAAAATATTATAAAATTTGTTATGTATTTATTATTGCAGTAACAATTGAAAATTCCAGAGTTTATTGCATAATTATAGTTTTATAAAAGAACGTTAATTTTTATAATATTTAAATATTTTAAATAGAGAAATTTAAGAGCTTTAAAAATATATTTAAATCAGATATATATTTAAATAAGAATACATTTATTTTTAAGCAAGACTGCATAATCAATAAATTAATAAAATATTTAAATAAATTCAAATTAAAACAAATTTAGGACACAAATTTAATTGGACTAATTTAATTTTTCTACTTCAACACAAAACCCTTCTTAGACTTTCTTCTGCTAATTTTTAGATAAACCTTACTGTAATTTCCTTATTATTATTACATAAGACTCAAGTCTACAGCAAACCCAAAATTGTTTAATTCCCGAAACTTCATTTGCCAATTTGTTTGTTGTTCCAAAGTGAAATTTCTCAATTTTCTATGAACTTCTCTTAGATTACAAAAGTTTGCGCATCAAGTTTAATAGCCTTAAAGTTGTCAGTTGTTAGTTGTCAGTATTCCCGTTCGCCGCTGTCAGTTGTGTCAGCTTTCTATATAGAAAAGCTATCAAAATATAATAAGTAAAATAGTATTCGAGCAGATGAGGTCTGCGCCCAGTTATGGCTAAGTGCTGCAGAGCCTTTATGCATTTGAAATGCAGTCATTACTGGTAACCACATTAGTGATTCCACGACATCCGCCAACGACAACCGCCCCACCGCCCCACCACCCCACACTCAACCAGCATTTGCCGACACTCTGGTGCATTGAGCACTACAATCTAGTACGTTGTTTGCCGGCCAGTTCCCAAAACGAACATGGCGCAAAACTGAAATCCAACGCAGCAGGCCAGGCCCAAACACTTGAGACTGGATGCGCTTGGCAAAGGCCTCCTCAAGGGAGACGGCGTGGAGCGCGTGTGCTGTTGGCCTTGTGGCTGCCACTGGCAGCAGTGGTGCCGTGGTGCAGTGGTGCAGTGGTGCCACCTGACAACGCATCTGTGCGGCGAGCTGAGCATGGCAACCGCATTTATAGTCGGGCCTCACACTCGACTCGCCACTGTGGCTTTTAGCTGCGCACAACATGGCGTATGAGCAATGGACACGGACACGGACACGGACAGATACGACAAACACGCACACACACACAAGCACACACATACATGCACACACACACTCACTCACACAGCAACAGAGACATGTGCAAAGCGCTCTCCCAGATATTGCCATAGCAACCTTGACTACCTGTGCTCATGCCCCATCAGCTTAACCTCGTTGTTGAGCGGAGGCAGCTGCCACCTTGAGTCCTTGCTCCACCCCCCACCCCCAATCCCTGCCGGCTGCCTCTGCTGCCAGTTGCCATTGGTTTGACGACGGCTTTGGCTTCGGCTTCGGCTTCAGCTTCAGCTTCAGCTTCAGTTTCATCTACAGCTACAGCCACAGCAACGTCATCATCATCGGTTGCCTTTGTACAGTTTTTCGGGCGCAGACTTTTGGTTTTAATGGATCGATGACTCTTTGTAGCCAAATGTTGGCCCTAGGAACATCATTATCCTCATCCTCATCGCCATCTTCATACACATCCTACGCCAGGCTTCAGGCGTGTGGTGTGCTCAACTTTTTGCCATTGCGACCGCCACATTTGAGCAACATTTTTGTTGTTGTTTTTTTGTTGTTTTTTGTGTTTTCTCTGTTTTTTTTGTTTTTTTTTTGTTTTTTTGGGGCACCCTTTGCTTTCCCTTTGGCTTTTCCGCAACTTTTCCTGTGGCAGCAAAGTTTTGCGTTTGCTGGCATGTGCGATGAAAAAATGTTTTCATATGGGGGAGTTGTTGCATGTAAAGTGCGAGTATATAGACCTCAACTACCAATACATAGACAGCCACACAAGCACAAACACAAACACAAACGTGCGCATGTGGCATGCATATTTTGATGTGCTTTTTGCACACAGTTTCGGGGCACAGTTTGGGGGCACAGGTGAGGCGACAAGCGTGTGCTGATTAGATTTTAGGCTTGCCAGATGCCAAGATGCGGTCAGGAAACGTTGGTTTCTGCCCCAAATGGCAAAAGAAAGCCAAGCCCTGCCCTCCCCCTCGCCCTCTCCCCGTTCACTTAACGCTTTTATGGGTTAACTGGTTATTCCGTTCTGCCTGTCTTCGTCTTTGGATTGCTTTAAAGTATTTCACAATTCGCTTGGCTGCCTTTACTCAACATTTTATTTGCATTCAGAGCATTTTCAGCAATATTTTTAGCTGAAGTTTCTGTAAATCTTAAGCCATATTCACAGAGTGCCATTCAAATGGGAAAATGGAAAATGGGAAATGGAAAATGGGAATGCTATGCCCTACGTGAGCCACTCATGGCAAATTCCCCGCACATACAAACAATTTGCACTCAAGCGCATGCAAATAAAATACCTTTTTCAATGGAAATTGATTTATTTATACTCGGTTTGCCAGCCAGCACAAATAGGATTATGCTGAGTGTGATCGACTAGGGAATACCTTGCAGAGTTGTTAGGCAGTCAGCAGCAGAGATACATGTGCAAAGCGCTGACAAAAGAATTACTGCTTCAATTATTTATTAACAGGTTATAAGAGAAAAGTAAATATCAAGTAAATATCTTTAATAAATATAAATAATATAACAGAAAATATGATAAATGTTATTAAGTTAATCATTAGTTCGACTTTAAGGTTTCCTTCTATCACAAGCCTACACCATATAATCCTCTGTCTATTTACAGGGTTTACGAGCACAAAGGCAACTTCAGCTGATGCTGATGCTGCTGCTGCTGCTGCTCTAAGTACTTGAAATGCTCGTATTGGTTGCCTAGATACTTAGATAACTGCCAGCCTCTTCAATTGCATTGGTAAATAGAAACAAGTTCTGTGCACATGGTCAGCTTATAGTTTCTCTTTATTGCAAAAATATTTATTTAGCAAATATATGCTCATATTTGTTATGTTATTTGATCTATACAAAAGAAGATATTTTAATATATGCAATACAAAATGAATGCATTACTTATTCCAAGACTCAACGCTGGCATTTTAATGAAAAACTGTGTAAATTTATTGTAAATGATAACAACAAATTGTTGCGAATTTATTAAATATATTTACTTGTATTTAGCTGCTTTTGAAGTTTATATATTAGTTTAAGTGTGTTGCTAATTAAATATATTTTGAGTGAATTTAAAGTAAACAGAAATTAATTTAAATTGCATTTAAATGTAGAAGAAATATATTAAATTAAATTAAATTAGTTAAAGCTTTTATTAAATAATTAACAAATCATTTTTATGTCATTTTCTCTCTTTGTATTTGTTTCATAAATTCTTTAAAATGCTCAAATGTCAGTCTAAAGATTAGCAACTATTTTGCCATCAATAATAAAACTAAACTTTTTTTGCAATTGACAACTTTTGGAGTTGACTTTGGCATTTGCCAAAAGCATATTTGATAACGCTCTAAGCCCATTACAGTGAACGTTAAGTTCGTTTTTCTTTATTTTGGCCAACTCTGGCAGCTTAAATAGGCGCCTACTGTGCGAAGAGCTTAAACCAAAGCCCTGAGTGCTGAGCAACTTTTGAGAGACATACATACATACATATATATATATGTAAAAGGGGGTAAACTGGGAGTGAAAACTAAAAGCGCCAATTGACGACAAAATTTCAATTTGTCTAACGAGCTGGCGGGCAAAGTTTTTGCGCACATAACATACGCTTTAACCCACATGAAGGCAGCTGGCAGCAGCTACAATCAAAGCCATCAAATGCATAAAGGCTTAGTGGGAACTTTGGCAACCAGGCACGCCCACATACCCACGCCCACAAGCAACCCTTGCGCCTCTTGTCTCCGGTATGCTGCACTAATGGAAAACAATTTTCATGCGCTGAATTTTGTGTGCGCTAATGAAGTGATTCTCAGCGACATCAGCAACAGCAGTAGCAGCAATAACAACAATAGCGACAATAACGACAACAACAACAATAGCAGCAACAGCAGCAGCAACAGCAGCAGCAGCAACAGCAGCAGCAACAACAACAACAACTACAACACAAATGCAGCCGCCAGGCTATTAAAAACTTTTAAAGGCTTCAGTTATTAATTTCCATGGTTGCAGTGTTACTGTTCCCCTCTTACTCTTACTCTTTTTTTGTGGGGTGGGGTGGGTGCGCTGTCAATGCCATTCCATTCTCTATTAAATTGGCTTAATTCGCAGAAAATGGCAACGCTGCAGCAGCAGTGTACAAGCAACAACAACAACAACAACAGCGACAGCAACAAATATAACAACAACATCCACAGCAATCATCATCGAAATCATCATAATCATGATGAGTTGACAAGTAACATCCCTTTTGTTGTCAACAAAAACAACAGCAATATAAAACATATCAGTACACTTCAGTTGCAGTTTGAACGACAGCGAGATACCCTATAAACTGGCATGTATACAATCAGCATACCTTAAATAAGAGTTTTAACTATAAAATTTAATGTAACTTTAGCTTAGGGTCAAGTATTGTAAGCCAACTCTTCTCATTTGCTTAATATACCCTTTGTTGCTTTCAGAATACAATCTATTGTATATGCAGAGAATTTCTAGAAAAGTTTTGCTATGAATAATCTACAATTGTGCGCTGCACAAATTGCAATTGTTGCTTCCAGCTGCCAGTCAAGAAATGCAATCTGAACAGACCATAAATAAATTTGCAGTGAGGAAAAGCCGACGTGTTAATGAACTATACATAAATATATAATATTTAAATTATTAATATATAAATTAACAAAAGAAAGTTGTAGCAGAAATTAGAAGAGTGAAGAGTGATTTATAGAATAAAAATAAATTAATAATTAATCAAATAAAATGGGAAATTTTATAAATAAGTTTTTATTGAGACTTATAAATTTATTTGAATTAATTATATATTATTTATTTATGTAAACAATTATATATATTTATGTAAAACACTTTAAACAGCTAATAAGCTTAACTCGCAGCGCATTTGAAAAGTGAAAAGTTATTGTTTTTGCAACCGACATGCTCAAGTGGAAAAAAGCATTGCGCATACGCCCGAGTGCACTTGGTAATAATAATTTGAGCTGCCTGACAGTCAGGTAGCAACATGCCGACAAACCGACAAGCCGACAGCCAGCAAAGGACATCACAAAGCAGTAGAGCAACAAGCGGAACAGAACCGAATAGAAAAACCTACAGAGTAGAGTTAGAGAATTGAACAGAGAAGAGCAAGAGTAAACTAAAGTCAAAGAAGCTCAGCAGCAGTCTCAGCAGCATTGTCAGTGGGTTGACATAAATCAGCTATGTATAAACAAGTGATAGACCCATACAAACACACACACACACACATTTACAGAAAGGAACTCATACATATGCACGGCCTGGCAACGGCAAGATAGAAGATATATGAACGCCACTATTGAGTGACTGCTGCTAAGCTGAGGCTTTCCGATACAGTGTTGCCAAGGTGTGGTCAGTCTTTGGTTTTGCTAAAGCCCACGCAGCAGCAGCAGCAGCAGCAGCAGCAACAGCAGCAGCAGCAATCAATAAATAAATTCGAGTGAAGACATGGGTCAGCTGTAACAGGGCAGGGGTCGAAAGTGGAATGAGGAATGGATATGCAAATGCTTGGCCAGTACAGTTGTGTTTGCCGCTCACGTTTAAGCCTTTGTAATCGATTACAGAACTCTGCTGTTCCTGATACATATCTTTTGGCCTTTGTTTGTTAATGTATTTCATTAAGCAAATCTCTCAACCTTAACTCAAACTCATGCTCCTACATTGACAGCACTTTGACTTGACTAAAGCGATAGCACACACAAACAGACGCAAACACACACACACACACACACATATAAACAGACACACAGACATAGTTTGTGCATTATTTTCACAAAAGCATTTATAGACAATAGTCTGTACATTGACATTGTCATCGGCAGCATTTACACAGAATCTCTGTGAATAACTTTTGTTTGCCCTCGAATGCTGCAGCACAATTTAAGCAGAGACAAATATTTGTAGTGCAAGGATTGTGCAAGGATTTCAATAATAGAACTTGAACTAAAATGAGGGATTTCATTTAGTTGAGTTATTTTAGAGAAACAGACAGAGAGAGAAAGAGAGAGAGTGTGTGTGTGGCTTTCTGATTACTAAACTAATATATTTCCCAATATTATTCATTGTTAATTGAAAATATCTTTAAAATTTCATCTTAATCTATAGAATATTTGTAGCTTTAATCAATTACTTTAACTGCTTCAATTGTTATGCCGAAACAACGTCAAGTAGAACTGGGTATACAACTAAATGTTGAAACTGTTTACTTTCATTTCAAATATTGTTTTCTTTGCAATTTTTGCAATATGAAATGCATTAAAACTGAAGTTGGACGATAGTTGGAAGTCAAAGCGTAACTTTATATGGCACACAAATGTTGCAATTGAAATCAAAAAACATAAAAATTAAATGCATTGAAAGAGCGCGTTGTGCAAAATACAATTTTAAATTTTATTACACTTTCCATTCTGTCAATTTGTGCACGCGTTGTGCCAGCTGCGTTGACGTTGGCAGAGACGGAGAGTGAGAGAGAGAGAGAGAGAGAGAGAGGGATAGAGGGAGGGAGTACTGAATATCATATCGTAAAATGGAAATGAAATTAAATGCTGAACATTATTTATGACGCTGCGCGCATATCAAATGCCTCGCAGTATGTAGGCAGCAGGACGAGTCCCATACTATTTCGTAGCACCTCACCCCGTTCAAAGCTGCAGCCCTTCGGCACGGACACCCCTTTTGGCTGAGACTGCCCTGGTGTGATCTGGTCGGCCCTGGTCTTCGGTCTACCTTACCAGATGCACAGCTACAGATACGGATACGTGCATGGATTTTGTGGAATTTATTTTTGTTTTGCATTTACATTCGGCACATTCAACTTTTTTTTTGTTTTTGTTTTTTCTCTCTCTTTACTATTATTTGTATCTAATTTGCATATCGCCGTCGACATCCTTGCTGCGCATCCTGACATGCGCCGCCATCGCCATCGCCGTTGCCATCGCCATCGCCGTTCGCCATCCGTTATCGCCGAGTGCCTTTGTTTGCCCGTTGTCCTGACAACCGCTGGCAAATTTGTTGCCTTCCCTTCGCTTTCCCCCCATTCCGTGACGCTTTCCCGCCTTCCGCTGCACTGGCACTGGCATTGGCCGTGCTCAACTTCGGACTACCCTGCAAGACCATGGCATGTCTTCTGTGCATCTGGTTCACTGCATCGACTTAACATCAGCATCGTAACGTTGTCGTTGCCCATCTTCCCCTCCCACATCTTTGTTGTTTTCCTACTGCTGCTGCTGCTGCCGGCACGACTTCATCCAAAAGTTTATTCGGCAAGTTGAAGTGCAAAGTTAAGTCAACTTGCCTTGCAGCAAGCGCGCACACAAAATGCCATTTCCGTTTCCGGCAACTTTTGCCAAGAACAAAAGCGCTGCAAAAAATAAAGAATTACACACAAAAAGAAAGCAAAAGAAAATACCTACAAATTCTAAGGCTTTGTTATAAGCCGCAATTGTGATACCCTTTCAAGGCGAACGGAATGTGACAATAAGAGTTGTGGGAAATGAAAGGAAAATAGAAATAAGCATCTATAAATTATAGAGGAAACAAGCGAATAAAGTTAGAAATACAGAATGATATATACTCAATTCTTTACCTATTAAGCACTAGAGAAAAGCAGAGAGAGAAACTTAAAATTGAGAAAGTTAAGAAGGAAAATGTCTATATAAATATCCCAAAAATATAATTAACTGCAAAAGTAATTTTTTTAAATAATATAATTACAAATAACATATTATTAACATAATGTAATAATAATATATAAAATATTGTTTAGGAAAAAAGTTCAGAGAGAAACTATTTACAAAGATTAAGCTAAAAAATATAAATAATTACAAATGTAATTTAACAAATATATACTTATAAATCAAATATTACGAACATAATATATAACTAAATATATAAAATATTATTAATGAAATATTTTTAAGCTTAACAGACACGAGAGTTGCCTTATTTAAATGAAATAATCTACTTTAAAATGCTGTATCATTATTATATTATCATTAATTATATTTATATTATATTATAAATAAAACGAATGCATCTAATTAGCCACCCCCTCCATATATTATGGCAAAAGTACTCTGCTTAGATTTATTACTCTATTAATCACTGAATGTGACAGAAGCAATGAAAAACTGTGCATATCCTCGGCAGCAGAACGCTAAAAAGTGAGTGAACATCGAGAAGAAAGTAGGGGAAGTGACGGCCCAACTACAATTCTTGCATAAATTCCCAGTCAAATAATATTTGTGCTTGCTGTGGAGCTCATTAGTAGCTGGCAACAACAGGCGAGCAGACGAAGCGACAGAACGACGGAACGACGGAACGAAGGATATGGGAACCGGAAGCAACATACACACTCACACTCTTGCACCTGCTATGCATGACGAGCTCACACAGACACATGTGAGTGGAACAAGTTGTTGTTGGTGTTGGATTAAGCGCACTTTAATCAAACAGCCAACCAATACTCAGCTCTGTTTCTCTCCATTCTCTCTCTCTCTCTCTCTTTCTCTCTGTCTTGCTCTTTCTGTCTCCCTCTCCCACCTGTTGTCTCCCTTTTCGTTTGGAGGCTGACTTATGATTCACGAAAAAGTTGCCAAGCAACATAAATTAAATTACAAGTTATGAGTGTATGTGTGTGTATGGGTGTGTGGATGTCTGTGTGTGTGTGTGTGTTTGTGTGGGTGTATGACTGTATTTGTGCGTGGGTGTGTGTGTGTGTGTGTTTGCAGTATTCGTTCAGCTGCCTCTTGTGGTTGACATTCATTTGTGCAAATTTATGTTAATTAGAATTGAATTTCGAAGCATGCAAAGTTGCTGCACAGCGTTCCTCTTCTTCTTCTTTTTCTTCTTCTTCTTGTTCTAGTTGTTGTTGTTTTTGTTATTCTTCTTGTTGTTGTTGTTGGCAGTACTTCCTCGTTTGATTCAATTTATTTGGTACTGTCAGTGAAAGAAGTGAAGAAGCAGCCCCATCTCCATCTACTCGTGCCATTTCTCAACTTGTTTGCCTCACAATTTTGTTTTCCCCGCCCTCCTCAAGGTCTGTTGGCGTCATGTCCTTCTCCATTTGTGGTCCTGTCAGAAAGTTTGCCAGAGTTTTGTGTGTTTTGTGGTCTTTCGGGTAATGATTTGTGGAATTTCTTTATTGAAAATACAACCAAGATTTGCCGTGCTTCGCCTTGCCCCGTCTTGCAATTCATTATATAATTTCGCCTTTGTGCCATTTCAATCTATATTATTGCTACTATTATTATACTGATTGTTGTTGTTCTGTGGCTCATTTGCGCATTTTGAACTTTTCGAATTTCATTAAGTATTGCAATTGAATTTGCCAAATCAATCAAATTATTTGCTTTGAGTGACAAGTTTTGCTTGAACTTATCAGCAATATTAATTAAATTCCAATTTAAATACAAAGCTAATTGTTATGCCTATAATTTGACAATTTATCAAAGAGAATGTAATTAATATTAAATATAGAAAACATGTTGACTTTCAAGACAAACTTGAATAAATGTTACTTGAATTTGGTTTACATTTTGGAGCATTTTCAAGAACTCACTCACCTAGTTGAAAGTTTTGCATAATATATACATATAGTGAGTAACCTGTTTAGCATTTATTTAGTCTTGCATATGTTTAGCAACTGTTTGGCAAAAAGATCTCGTTAGGATTTGCTCGTTGTTAATGTGCGCACTTCCCGTTCTAATTTGCTGCATATTCTAAAATGCAAATGCAACATTTTCCATATAGTTGTACATACATATTTCTGTTGCTCTTCTTGCTCTTCTTGCTGGCCAGATAACATAATCACCGAGTCTCCCTCAAACTCCCTTGCGCCCTCTCTCTCTCCCTCTCGCTCGCTCGCTTCAAACAAACTGTCTGTAAAGCTCTGCAGCTCTGCAATAAAATGAAAAGCGAAAAGAAAAATAAAATAAATAATGTAAAAGATGGAAAAACGCAGCTCGCTTGTGCGCATAATTTTCCTGAATGCCGGACCTGCAGGAAATGGCAGCTATTAGCATTTGACTGCTTCACTGATGATGTTAACGATGTCAGCACCCCGTACCCATACCCCCCGCTCTCCAACACACTCAAAACTTAAGCTCATACAGAGAGTCCTGAGTCCTTTTCGCAGAGTCGAGTGCGGGCAAAAAAGTAACCCAAAATGTTATAGAGCACATAAAGTTTCGACGTCCGTGCAGGACAAAGACATCGTCGTCGCTCGCTCGACAGTCAGCATTTATTATTGCACATTTCATTCGCTCGACTGCACAATAAAAGTATATAAATATATATACATATATATATATATATATATATATATATATATATATATATATATAATAATAATCCACAGCGTTGCGAACATGAGCATATCCTAGCAAATGGAAATGATTAAAAATATTTGCAAATGAATGTGCATTTCATATAACTGAATAAATTGATATTAAAAGTTGACAAAGCGCATTTTATACACATTTCCCTCAGCTGTCAAAAAAATATATACTATATAATTAAATGAAAGGATTTAAAAGTATTAAAGTTTTAGTTTTCTCCTTTAAATAAATGCAGTAAAATGCTTAAATTTTTATTTGTTAAAGTTGCAGCTTCAATGCAGATAACAGTTTCTTATAACTAATAAAAAGTTAGACAATTTTCAAATAGAGAATTTATATTTAATATAATATTCTCTCTCTCTCTCTCTTAAATTTCTATTAAATATTATAAATGTGCTCAAACGTTGATATTAATTCAAACGCAGCCAGATTATTTGATGTCGACACGGACGTGACTAAGTTAACTCGCCCAGAGCCAGAGTTAGAATCGTTTGGCAATTGGAAGGGATAGTTAGTTAGTTAGATAGATCTATTGAATACCCTGCAGCATACAATAATGATTAACACCCAAGGCGGAAAGAAAATGTGCACGTAAGCGGATACAATCAAAATTCCATTTAGAAAATGCTGAGAAACGCACAATCAGTCATTAACATTGGTGCAGAAAAATATTGGCATGGGATGAGGAGACAGCCGGGCCAGATAGACGCACTCCCTCCCCATCCCACCCTTAGTCAGGGACATTGTCAATTCTATTCAATTTGGTTGACGTGGCGATGGGAAACCTGGTGGTCACTGCTTCTGTTTCGGGTGGTTGTTTGATACGCATTTCTCGGCTACGTGGGATTTGGTCGGGTGGTGTGGCCAGTCTAATCAACATCAGCATCAGCACCAACATCAACATGTACATCAACATCAACATTACCATTCGCAAGAGCCGCAGCATCAGCAGCAGTAGCAGCAACAACGCAACAATTTGCACTGAATTCAGGCCGAGTTCTGGCTGCTCAGCTCTTGTCACTTGGTTGCTCCATGTTTGCTATTAATGGATGTTGTAGGCGGTAGCACGCGGACCCTGGAGGCGTGCCGGACATGAACCAGACGCATGTGGTTATCCCCTAGTCGCATTAGGGCTGCGCCAGAGTATAATGCACAGAATTGCTTCAAAGAATTGTTAAATAATGATAGATATACTTTTATACCACACTTAAAAGTATATTTTAATGCAAATAAATAAATATATTTAATGCAAATGAATAAATATATATAGAAATAGATATATAAAAAAAGTATAAAATTAAATACAATTAAAAAAATATTTTTAATATGTTTTTTAATTTCTTTATATATAAAAAAATAATATAATATTTTAAAAAATTTATAATTTCCAAAAAAATATAAATAAAAATTAAAAAATAATATACGAAAAAAATATATAAATGACTTTAATTGAATTATTTTTTGTTATATAAAAAAATTCTAAAAGAGAAATTGAATATTTATATTTCTTATTTAAAATTCTTTGTGTTTTGACATTTTTTAAAGAACTTTTAATACATTTTTAGAGACTGTTTAATTATTTTTTAAGTAACATAATCTATAATCCCTTTTTTCTACATTATTTTTCCAATATTTCTTTGAAGATTACCCTGAATAAAATTTTAATATATTTTTATATACTTTTATCAATAATGTTTAACATTTAATAACGACTTAAGCATTTCGTCAAACAAACAGATTAACTTTTAATTATACACAGAAGAGCTGTTTAATATGTTTAAATTAATTTTCAGCGTACAAAATACGTTATTAATTTGCATTTTAAAATTAGTTTTTAAGCTGCGAAGTCTATATATATTATTTAACGCATTCAAAATGCTAAAGTGGTTTGGTCAAATTTCAGATACTCACACACACATATACTGATATAGAGGGTGAAAAATGATTCAGCTCAAAGCATTAATCAAAAAATGTATGCAACGCACCTAAGGCCTACAGTGAACTAATCTCTGCGCCAGGCATTGGTGCGTTGAAAGCATTAGAAATAAGGACACATCATTAAAGGCAGCAGCAGAAGACCATTTGCTGCAGGGAAGCCACACAGGGAGAGTAGTAGACTCTGTGGCAATGGAAATTGTAAGAGGATGAACCAACACACACCATTCACACCACGCAGCGCTCACCCCGTCACCATCCAACAACTGCATGCTCATTCACAATGGGATCAGTGCATAATTCATCACAATCAGCAACAGGAACAAGAGTTGACTTCAGATGGAAATATTCGAAATTCAATGGTTACCTTAGCAATATCCACATGAAATGGGCAAAGCTACCAAGTTGTAATTGCAGTCCAGCCTACGAGTGGCATCATCAAAAATGCGTGTGGCAAGCAGAAACTAAATGTAATCCCAAAGCAACCATGGACACACATCGACAGAGTCAAAGGAATATAGAGAGAAACAGGAAAATCAACAGCTTCGCTCACAACATCATCATTATCATCATCATCATCATCATCGGCATCGGCATCGGCATCACATCATTATCATCGACATCGTTGGCATATTTTGAGGGTTGGGTGGCCTAGTGGGTCGAACGGATCGTGAGTCGTGTGGGTCGAAATTACGCAAAGAGCTGAGTCAGTCAAACAACATTTATTGAGCTTTGTAGGTCTCACATTTGGCATTGTTTTCCATTTGGGTTTCACTTGGTTTGACTGCTTTGTCTGTGTGTGTGTGGTGTGTGTGTGTGTGGTGTGTGGTGTGTGTGGTGCGTGGTGCTCCGTGGTGCGTGGTGTATGCTCTCTGTATGCTGTGTGCTGCGTGTTGTATTCTGGTTTTGATTCAACTGCTGCTGCTTCTATTTTTTCGACTTTTCTGCTGCGTTTCCTCTCCACGGCTCTGTGTTTGTGTAACATTCCATATCCATTTGCAACAACGCGCGAAAAAAAAAATATATATATATATAGTATACAAAACAACACAACACAGCGCAAAACAACAATAACGGCGACAAACAACCCCTTTGCAAAAGATGACGATGACGGGGTGGCATTCGCACTCACATACTCCCAGTCCCGCTTCCCACTTCCCACTCTCCACTTCCCATTTCCATTTTCAATCCCATTCGCAATCCCCTTCTGCCTCATCCGCAACGGCAGCATTTTAATTCGAATTGGTATTGCAGGCATTGTTATTGTTGTGCTCTTGCTCTGTCCCCCCTGCCATCCCCTCAGACTCTGCGTATCTCTCCTCTTCTGTTTGGTTTCCATTTGATGCTGATAAATTGTAAGTGCGTTGGGTGAATTTTTGAACCCGGTGACTGCGACTGCGACTGTGACTGTCAATGCGTGTCTGTGTCTGTGTCTACGTTTGGGATTGGAATTGAGCACGGTGGCATGTGGCATGTGGCATGATGGCCATGTCCATCCCACAGGGGTGTTCAACCAGCAAAGGAAGTTGCATACAGCGCATAATTTGATAAAATATTGCATGCTGTTCTTTGTTCACATTTTCTTCTCATTTTTTTCTTTTTTTTTTTTTTTGATGTTTAGGCAAGGGCGCCTTTGATGGGCATTAGATGTAATCAATAAGAGCTCAAAGTTGCCAATGTTGCCATTTAAACTGCTTAACTACCATATTAATTATAGGGTAAGAAGGGGTTGTTCTCATACTTCCTGCAGGATGTCATTGCTTAAAGCATGTTTCAACTCACAATGACAAATGTAACAGCGCAAATGTTGTGGAAAAATAAAAGAAATTATTAAAAGGAAAAGAATTTGAGATTATGCTATAGGAACATTGTGTAATAATCTGTATTATATGGAATAAATATATTAACATTTTACGATATCAATATACAACTTCAAGCTTATTTAAGCATATTCAAATTGAAGGAAATTTTTTATTAAATTATTAGAATTAAAATGAAATTTTCAACTTTTGAGTATAATAAATAAAGATATTTATTCTTATGTTATCTACAACTTGAAGTTTATTTAAGCATATTCACACTGAAGCAAAGTTTATTTTAAATTATTTATTAGAAGGGAAATTAATATAGGTTTTGATTATATAAACCACTTTCCACAAAACTAAATTAGTCTTTAATTAAAATTGTACGAGAACAAAGTGAAATAACATAAAAAGAAAACACGTCATAAAGTAATAAATTGCATAAATATGTTAAGAACAACAATTGTATGTTATAGACGTATTTTACTATAGCAACAGTGCTAGGCAAAAGTACTTTGCCCGTTAATCCAATTAATGACGCTACTTAAGCAGCTGAAGCACGAAAAGTCTTAGACGAAATGGTCAAAGTTTAGCGTCGCAAACTTTTGCCAATTGGCAAGACAGATACACGTGCACACACACAAGCACAGAAACAAATACACACACACACATACACACACAGATATATACACTTCATATGCTAGAGAGCTTAGCAGCGGAAATGAGCTATAAATATAAATACGAACTCGCATTTTGAAGAGCCTCAACAATTTCCCCAGCGTGCAATTGACACATTTTTGTTGTTGCAATAAAACACAACAAATAATAACAACAAGAGTAACAACAACAACAATAAAAACAACAACAAGAACAACAACTAGAAAAGTAGCAACAAAAACAACTGCAACAACAACATATAAAGTTGCCTAATCATTGAAAACTGAACTGAATGGAGAGTGTGCTACGTATACCTTGAAAATGATACACACGGGAATCATTAGACGCGACTGTTCACAGTGACGGCCATAAATATTGATATAGGGTATCGAATGAAGTCATCGATAATAAGGTTAGAAAGCCATAAACCCACAGACCCGAGACCCTTTAGAAATGTGCCAATTTTAAGGGGGTTTCAACAATAAAATGCTAATGATTGATTCACATGGCCCCATAGAGTGCACTTTCAGCTGCCCAAAAGCAGCAAAATGACGAATCCACCACAAGGACCCAAGGAGCAAACGGAGCAAAGGAGCAAAGGAGCAAAACGATAAATGGCCCGAGACACGGATGAAGAGATGATTGGTGGAAGGAGGGGGGGTTGGAATTGCAGACCGTTTGAGAAATCGACATCTTTTTCGGGGCTTTTTGTGGTCTGTACAAGTTTTCAAATGTTGGTCTTCTGGGTTCTGGCTTTTTGCATTTGTAATTATACGCTTACAATGGAGAATCTCGTTGTGCGGCGGGGCATTTACAATTGGTAGGCAGTGTGGAACCCAAGCTAATGATGACTGGGCAAACGCGTCGCTTATTCAAATGCATAGATCTTAATTATGCAAATCACGGTCGTGCATAAATTATGTAAATTATAATGAAATTCCTCATGGACACACAAACACACCAAGGCAAAACTCGCAGCCGGAATAGTCCCAAAATTATAATATATATATATATATATAAGTATATAAGTATTCCTATGTATAGATTGATGAAATGTGTAAAGCAAACATTTAATTCCGACCCAACGCAGGGTGGAAATTATAAATTGCAATGTAAATGCAGCATAAAAACTGAATTAGTCCATGGAACAATTGCAACTGAGCGAGATGGAATGAGTGTGCGAGAGTGAGAGGGACGAAAACCTCTGCAATTACGTGTACTGCAACCATGACTCTCACACAATGCAATGCACAAATGGCGCATTGCCCCGAGGGCTGTCCAGAATTGAATCCCTGTGCTCTCGTAGGGTGCACTCGGTTCTGGTTTTCCTTTCTGTTTTTATTTTGGGAAAATATAATAACAGACGGTTTGCCAGGCCTCCGAACATCTGACACAATAATTCTTTATGCTCGCAAAAGGCAGCTTTAATATTAATAAAGAAATATATTAAATGAATATTCTTATTGTTCTTGTTGTTGAATATATTATGCCCTACATCATTAGGAGTGTCCCGTACTTATAGTTGGACTTACACAGTGCAGCTGTTAATAAATGTCCTCTTAGCCAGAGTATCGCGTAACAGCTTGAAGGCGTAAGGATCAAGGTTAATGGTCGTTTTATGTAACGAGCTTTAATGTCGGCCCATTAACCAGACTTGCAATATAAAAAAACAACTATAATTAAAAACACCACAAGCGCTAAATGGTTCTTCAACCAATAAGAAACACTGTAATTTACTATAATTTATTACTTACTCGAGTGTATTTAATAAGTTTAACAAGTTGTTTTTAATTTAAAGTAACTATTAAATATGGTGTTGAATTTTTGCCTTAGTTTGAACTTTATTTATGTAAATATATATTAAATTTAATTTGCTTACTTTTAATTTAGTTAATTTATTGCTTTTTAAGGAAATAACATTTTATTTTATATTTATTTATATTAATGATATTTATTAATTAATATTTTAATTTACTTTAATTTTCTTTTGCGGTTCCGCAGTTGATATTAAGAGGTTAAAATAAAATGTTTATAATATTTAAATGTCTATAGTTAAACTATTATATATTTTTTATAACTAAATATCTCTTTCTTTTTATATATTTTTTATTTATTGATAATATTTAATAATTTTTTATTCATATAAATTATTTTTATTTACTTTATATTTGCCCAAGAGATATAAAAGGGGGAAAAATAAAAAATAACCTGTTAATTTTATATATTTATTCGTATTAATTATTTGTGTTCAATTATTATTCATTAATATTACCTATTAAAGACACAAAAATAAAATGTTTATATTATTTAAATGTCTATTGTTTAACTTATAGATATTATAATTGTTTTATATTGAAATCAGTTATTATAATTGCGATAATCAGCTTTGTCTATTAGGTATATTGAGTCTAGATCACTTCAGCGAACTAACCTCTCTTCAATATATATAGAGTATTATTAGATCTTTTCATATTTGAAATATTATATTTCTCTCTATTATTTAACTCTACTATTTGCCCTTTCTCTTTCCCTGCTTCTATCTCTATCTCTCTCTTACTGTAGATCTAACTACGTCTCATATTTAACGTATTTTTACCCAATCTGCCACCAAATTAAGAGACATGTATTCAGCTCCGCAACTGAATTTCGAATGCGAGAAATTCGAGACCTCAAATTTGCAAGTATCGAGTAAAAGTTTCGTGTACTCACTGATTGTGGCGCTACACAACACTGGCGAAACAATTTCAATATAAAAATATTTGGCATGTGCCATTTATGGCATTGTTCCAACTGTGAACAATGCTTTGCCATAATTTCCAGGCAACCAAGCAGCACACACACACACACAAACACATACATACATACACACACACACACACACACACACACAGTCAACCACACGCGCTGTAAGTGAGAAACCCGCACATATATCAAACTACATGCAGATGTAGTAGAAATTTCCGAATGTAGTATGATGCATGGGCATCATTCAATCCCCCCTCAAAGCAGTGGAAGGTGAGGAGGTGTAGAATATAGAGCTAGGGGGTTTCGCTTTGTCCACCGTTGTGTTGCAGCAAAAGGGACTTGGCAGGCTAGGATCAGCAGGCGGCGCTGAGCATGTGATTAGATTCAGTTTCAATGGAAATTGAAATCAGAGACAAAGCGAAGCGCAGGGTTGCAAAAAAGGCGATAGAGAGCTGTAGAAAGAGAGAGAGAGAGAGAGAGAGTGTGTGTGTGTGAGAGAGAGATGATTGGAGAGGGGGAGGGAGAGGCGAAAGAGAGCGAGCGAGCTGGGCGATAAAAACGATGCCACAACAAGAATGAATGATTCTTTTCTTTCATTTTTTTGGGCATTAAAAGTGCTACGGCCAGTGATTCATGGTCCTTTGAGAGTGTGTGCATGTGTGCGTGTGTGTGTGTGCTGATTTCATTGCTGGTATTGGTATTGGTTATGAAGGCTGCATTAAGAGTATAAGGACAACCACTAAACGTCAACCACCAACGTCAACGCCAGAACAGGCGACACACATTTACACATTTATTCATTTGTGTATAAGTGTGATTATGTGTGTGTGTGTGTGTGTGTGTTTGTGAGTGCCTCGTAATATTCTTTCACTGCTGAGATTAACACCAGTAACAGCGACGGCGGCGGCGGCTAGGCAAAAATTATAATCGGCAGCGTTGACGCTGACGTCGGCGGCAGGCAACAACAGCAGTGGCAGTGCCAGTGGCAGTGGCTGTGGCAGCATCAGCAACGGCGGCTGTGGCAGCATCAGCAGTAAAATCGGAAAATCGTTATACGGTGGAATACACCACAAAATCGCGGTCGCAAACGCCGTGTTTTTTTTTTTTGTTCTCCGTGTTGTTTTGGCCGTGTCCCTCTGCCACTAGAAACTCACACTCGCGCATCGAATTCGAATCCTGCCACACAGCGGCGGCATCAACAACGGCAACAACAGCCGCATTTTAATTTTTGTGGTGCGTACGTTTTAATATATATGTAAAAAACATATAAATATATACATATATATATATATACATATATAGGCAGCTGCGTCTCGCATTCGCACTTTGTTGTATTGTGATTTGTGGTTAATTTAAATAAATAATCCTTAACGTGTGTGCAGCAAAATTCTCAACAACAGCAGCATTATTAATAAACAAAATAAATCTTAAAAATTAATTGCATATTACAGAAATGTAATGCAATTTTCAATTACTATTTAAATAGTTTGTTTATATTTAAAAACGTTTTTAATAATTTGTTACTTTGCACATTGATAAAGCGCCATCTGTTGGCAGCGTGGCGTAAGCTCTAGCTTAGACAATTGGCCGCCAGCTGGCGTTTAGTGCACTGTGTTGACAACCCTATTCAGTTGCGGATGCTGCTGCTGCTGCTGCTGCATTACAGCGACTACCCTGCAATTACACAGATTGTGCTCAGCTTTTCAATTTGTGAACTTATTTTTAGGATCTTTTTGACTGAAAATGGATCCATCAAATTTGGCTTTTGGGTTTCCCGGTCTGCCCGGGCATGGCCATATGCCCATACCGCCAACGGCCAATATGCTGGGAGGACACGGGCATCCCGCCCCTACGGCCAGTCCGCCACAGAGCGTGCCCGGTCGTCGCACCCCACTTGGCTCGGTGGGCCTGGGGGGCTTCTATGCCCAAGGATTGGGTATGTCTCAGCAGAGTATGACGCCAACGGATGAGAATAAACCCGGACCGAGTGCCCCCGAGAAGCCATTAAGCCCTACGGCCGCTGCAATCGCAGCCATAAGCGGTGGCACCACCACAGCGGCCATGTCCAGTGTGGTTGGTGGTGCTGGCAGTGGACCCGGTGGCAGCGGTGGCAACGGTGGCAAGCAGAAGAATCGACAGGGCAAAACGGTGAGGCTGAACATCAATGCGAGGGAACGCAGAAGAATGCACGATTTGAACGATGCGCTGGATGAATTGCGAAGGTGAGAGATTCGAAATACTAGCTTAGAGCATTCCATTTGACCTTTTGAACTCTACTTTGCAGTGTGATACCCTATGCGCATTCGCCTTCGGTGCGAAAGCTGTCCAAAATTGCCACCTTATTGCTGGCCAAGAACTACATACTGATGCAACAGAATGCGCTGGAAGAACTGCGCAGGTGAGTCTAATTCTTGGTAGAATCTATCACATATGGATCTCTTATTAACTCCCTCTCTCTCTTTCTCCCCATCAGACTCCTTGCCTATATACAGAGCACAACGGGTGCTGCTCCCTTGGATCTGGGCGCGTTTCCGGCTGCCGCCAAGTTGCAAGCCTTGTTGCAAGGACCTCACAATGAACCGCCCACCAGCAGCAGCAGTTAAAGAGAGACAATTTCAACCCCCTCTCCCAGGGAAAGTGTTCCCCCTGATAAGCAATTGAGTGAAGCAATACGCAATTATATTTAAGTCAATTCAGAAGCCAAAGTATTTACGTACTAGTCATGATTGAGGTTGAGAATCTGTTAAGTGATATTTAGTTCTTTTGTAAGCATTTCTTTTGCGCATTTCTAATGATGTCTGCATATAGCTATAAGTCGAATATAATCAGAAAGAGTAATAAATAAAGAAAATACAAACTAAAAGAATGAAGCAAGCGTATTAACTAGTCGAGCTAATGTAGAATACATAATAACATTATCTAATATAATTCTATGTGTAGGTATGTACATACATATGTATTCAATTGTATTGTACACACATACAGATTTGCACACAGCTGTTAACATGCAACAACTTGCATGGGAACATTAATAGAAATGAATAGTCAGAAACACGAAACTATAACTTGCATCACTCTCTCATTTACAATTAGAAGAGCGTGAGAGGGAATGCAAAGAACGAACTAGTGAAACGCGAGTCTTCGGCATTGGAATTCTGTTTCGAACACATAACTGTAGATTTATACAGTTATACAGTGGCTCGAGACTAGCTAGCAATTGAATTCGCAAGGATAGAATATTTGCCGATTGAAGTCCTTAAAATAGATTCAGAGAATTGCATCAGCGTGTGCAACTAATGTGCAATATGTTAATCAAATTATTTAACATAATACGTACTTTTAAATAATCGAACTAAACATAATATAGATAGCTTAGCAAAAGTTAGTTCAGATACCAAAGTATCTATCTATCTAAATCTAAATCTATCTATCAGAAAATTAATTTTGAATCACTGTACTCACATGATTAACTGGAAAGCACAATTTTTTCACTACATAAAAAAATATATCACAAATTAATAATTTTGATCACAAAAGCAGCAATAGCAATTGATTTCTTTTAAATTTTATTAACAAATAATATTATCACTTGATAATAATAAAATATTATGCAAACACTTAGTATCATGGCGGAATATTTAAACACAATGAAATTATATGTTTATTTAAAAGAAACATAACTTAAGCTGCGTGATCTTTTCACTTTTAGCGACACTAATAAACAAATATTGCACAAAAACAAAAAACACTTAAAGAATGCAGCTTCTATGTGCGTAACGCGAAGACAACTGATGCGATTGGAGAGATGCTCTGACTGCAAGACTTGCTGAGAGTGTAGACTTTAAGTGCTGCAATTCGGTTGTCTTCCAGTGGAGAGTTGCTAAAGTGATATACGCTTAAATTACTACGCAAATGCTTTAGCTCTTTATATATAGAATCTTACCTTTGTTATGGTCGTTGAATGTTATGGCTCGCCAACAAGTGAATACATTTATAGAACCGCAATAGTTCTGCATTTAAATATAGTAAATAACACAACTAATTTTATTTAACATTTGATGTACTACATTTGTATTATGTAGGGTATTGAATAAGCTTATACTCGCATGGATTATGCTTTCATACTTTTACTGCTCAGTAACTGTAACTGCTCTCTTGTGATCTCTGCAATGTCAATTTCCATTTGCTTCGCTCCTGTTCCTCCATCCCCTTCTCCATCAGCAACAACTCCTTCGTTTTCTATTCTCTCTATTAATTCTCGACTCGACGCAGTCGACCTTTACTGACCTGGTCGAAGTAATTAAATTGATAAAGAATAAATAATAGGTTTAATCCTTTCAAGCTGCTATTGAAATAAGCTGAAGCCTCTTTCTTTCTAAAATCTCATTTAAATTTAAGGTCGGGGAAAAGATGATCTCAAATACGTAGTTTTTATATTGTTTTATGATAACAATTTAGGACAAGCATAATGATTAGTCTACGACGTAGTGTTGGCCGAAGAATTAGATTGAATATTGCTGAATAATTGTAGAGCAATTAAAATACGTTTCGTTTTAAGATTACTATTCTAATAAAGAGATGCTTAGGTTAACTTAAAAAACTGCAGAATAATTATAATAGAAATATCTTTTTCATTTGGGGAATGCAAAGCAAAATAAGTAAACTTTGAATAAACTGTTGAATCTAACAGAAGAACTGAGTAACAATTAGTAATACTGATGTTGTCAAGATTCAAGTTTATAGACTGTGACGTCTTTATAATTGCGAAGAAAATTTGACTGAGATTAAGAAAGCAAACTTTGAGATTGCGGAAGTAGAACATTTGGCAAAATTCCATTGGGAATCTATCCACAATACGCTGGGAATTTTACTCAATTAGGTTGATTAGGGAGGTCAAAAAAATAATATATATTAATGTTTGAAACAGACAGCACTAAATGATAAGAATTTTGGCATGCTTTTTTAATTAGTTCTAGGCGAAGAATTGAGTTCAGTGGGTGTGGCATATGACGTATAATTAGCTAAAGAATTCTAGATTAAATAAATGATGATTAAAGTGTTTCAAATGTTCGCTGAGTACGCAATAAAAAAATTAATAAAAGTGCCTAGAAACGGATTCAATAAGTTGCTAAAAATTTGAAAATGCAAATATTTCTTTATCATATAATAATCATTTAATTTCAAAGCAATAGCACTTAAGTACAAAAGCAGTCTATAAGCTAAATGTAATCAGGTCTATGAATCGTGTGAGTTGAGCGAACTGATGTCAATTGGGAGTGAAAAAGGCGCAGGAAAAACAGACAGTGCACAGCACAGATTAAAAGTAAAAGCTTAAATATACAAACATATATAATATATATCAACTAAATAAATAAGTATTTGACAACACACAGAACGGACGGCGGCAAAGTAATCGTTATGATTCGATTCATTCCAATCCCAATCAGTCTGGTATGCCCGTGGAAAGCACCTTGTTTTGGCCCGAACGAAAGATGCATTGCCTTGGGGGCAATTCACCGATGAGGAAATGACGCATTTGCTCAACGGCATGCCGCGAGTGTCCAGTGCCATGGAAGGCAATTGTCGCATCACGTCCGGCATGATCCATGATTACATCATCGCCACCCGGATGCTCGCGAAGGAACTGTGTGACATCGTAGACCCGATCATAGATGACAATCCAGCAATCAACGAAACTATCATGATGTGCCACTTCCTCCAGTGTTATTTCTGGCACTGCAATAATGTCAACTTTTGTTTTGCTGGTTTTCTCCACATTGGGTAGTATTAAAATGTCGCTGGATTTCGATTTGCTGCTTGTTGACGAGGACAGCGTTCCAATGCGCAGTGATTGCAACAGGTTTGTCAATGCCGATGCCATTCCGTTTCCGGTTAAATATTATATGCAATCACAAAAAAAACGTCTCAACTTTCACTTTATTATTGTTGCTGTTGTTGCTGTTGTTGTTGTAATCGTTACAACGTCACCCGCGTGTCAAATGGAGCGTTACGTTGTCAAAGTCTCTGTTTTCTTATGTCTTTCAAGTTATGCTTGACTCTGGTCTGGTTTAGTTGCGTCTCATGCGAGTACTCACAGTCGATTGTCATTTGTGACACAAATGTTAATCGCTTTATAAGTGACGGCACGTGAATTTCAATCACAATCGCCATCTCTGTGCCTCTCGCCAAGCTCGAGTCGTGAACGCTGATACGGCTTCCCGTTGCCCAACTCGATGCGATCTCATGCGAGTGCGAGACGCAGACATAAATATATATTATATTGCGTCTCCAACGCTCTAAAGTGACAGTCAACACACTTGGCTAGCTTATGAAATGTTCATCAATATGAAATAAGCAAATTTTACGTAAATCAAAACAATTAAATGCGTTGTTGAAATACACTTTCTATGCTCGACACAATAATCAAATTATTCTATATGCTACACTTGCTTAGGGATTTTAATCTAATAGTTGTGACTCTGCTTATCGAGTAAGAACAGTTGAAGCAGAGCATTTAAACTCTTTAAGCGATTCTTATGCAAATATTTCTTGACTTTCCTATCTACATATCTTTTCTATTTGTGGATCAATCTTTATGAAACTTTCAGGACTGTTAAACAATGCTATTGCCTAAGCACAAGCAAAGTCTAATCTAAATAGGTTAACAAATATTGCTATAATTAATTATTTTCGAAGGGAGAGGGAAGTTACTCAAAATTTTAAATTAATTTTAGCTACATACAAAAAATTTAAATTGCCTAAATAATCAAACTAAAGATGCCAAATCAATAAAGAGGAGAAACAATAATCAAAACGACTTCGTTTATCGAAATCCGTTGAGTTTTTGCAAAGTAATGCGAATTCAAAACTTTCAAAAAAATGTCAAGGGGTAGGTATGCAAAAAATTGAAAATTTTGGAAAAAATTTAAATTGCCTAAATAAACAAAATAAAGCTGCCAAATCAATTTAGAAAGGAAACAATAATCAAAACGACTTCGTTTATCGAAATCCGTTGAGTTTTGGCAAAGTAATGCGAATTCAAAAATTTCAAAAAAATGTCAAGGGGTAGGTATGCAAAATATTGAAAATTTTCGAAAAATTGTAAATTGCCTAAATAAAAAAAATAAAGATGCCAAATCTATAAAGACGAGAAACAATAATCAAAACGACTTCGTTTATTGAAATCGGTTGAGTTTTGGCAAAGTAATGCGAATTCAAAAATTTCAAAAAAATGTCAAGGGGTAGGTATGCAAAAAATTTAAAATTTTCGAAAAAATTTAAATTGCCTAAATAAACAAAATAAAGCTGCCAAATCAATTTAGAAAGGAAACAATAATCAAAACGACTTCGTTTATCGAAATCCGTTGAGTTTTGGCAAAGTAATGCGAATTCAAAAATTTCAAAAAAATGTCAAGGGGTAGGTATGCAAAATATTGAAAATTTTCGAAAAATTGTAAATTGCCTAAATAAAAAAAATAAAGATGCCAAATCTATAAAGACGAGAAACAATAATCAAAACGACTTCGTTTATTGAAATCGGTTGAGTTTTGGCAAAGTAATGCGAATTCAAAAATTTCAAAAAAATGTCAAGGGGTAGGTATGCAAAATATTGAAAATTTTCGAAAAATTGTAAATTGCCTAAATAAAAAAAATAAAGATGCCAAATCTATAAAGACGAGAAACAATAATCAAAACGACTTCGTTTATTGAAATCGGTTGAGTTTTGGCAAAGTAATGCGAATTCAAAAATTTCAAAAAAATGTCAAGGGGTAGGTATGCAAAAAATTTAAAATTTTCGAAAAATTTAAATTGCCTAAATAAACAAAATAAAGATGACAAATCAATTAAGTGGAGAAACCATATTCAAAACGACTTCGTTTATCAAAATCGGTTGAGTTTTACCAAAGTAATGCGAATTAGAAAGTTTCGAAATTTTCGAAAAAATGTCAAGGGGTAGGTATGCAAAAAATTGAAAATTTTCGAAATATTTTGAATTGCCTAAATAAACAAAATAAAGATGCCAAATCAATAAAGTGGAGAAACCATAATCAAAACGACTTCGTTCATCGAAATCGGTTGAGTTTTGCCAAAGTTAGGCGAATTTGAAAATTTCAAAAAAATGTCAAGGGTAGCTATGCAAAAAATTGAAAATTATGATTCAATCGACTCAGCTGTTGTTGCTGATTATGAATATATATACTTACTTCTTTTGCCTGTAACATACTCCTCACATTTAGTTAATATATCCCTCTGCAGGGTATTAAAACGAACTGGTATAAGACTAAAGAATTAATCTCAAATTTGCCATATTTCCTTTAAATATTTAAAGTAAAACAAAGAGAAACACTAATTAAATTAAATTCATATTAATATTTAAAATTATTTTCTACTTTTTAATTAAATAATAATATTACTATTACATCAACTATAAATAAACTTAAATTAATAATGAGTTAACATATTCATTACATCAACTCCACTTGAACATGAATTTGTTAATAAACTATACAGAATTCTAATTATTCTATAAATAACAAATGTTTCTCTATATTGCAGCAGAACAATCACAGCACATGTAAATAAATAAAGCATACTCGCATTTTTATTTTCAATAATATTATTAAAAATTGGATTTGAATAATCGATTTCCGTTCAATGTTAAAAGTCAAGTACCTTCGACTCTTATCGGTTAATGCAATTGATTAATTGCCCGCAATAATAGACGCTTTAAACAATTTACGTTCATGTTGTCCAATTCATTTAATTAATGATTAATAGCTGAAGCTTGTGTTTAAATAATTTATGTCTCTTTTATATATGCAGCAGCAGAACGATGAACGCAAGCTAAACTGGATTTTACCAGTCAAAAGAATGCACCAAAAATAGAATTTAAATTACACTTTTTGTTGAACAAGCTTCACGAATGTTTAATACTGAAATGAGAGTAATATATTACAAAATTATTGATTTAAAGACATCAATTAAAAAGAAAAATCAAAATCAAAACATATTTTTTGTTGTGCATGACAAATGAAATTTTAATATTTATATTTGCTGCGCAATTGAAACGAGACTAAACAAATATTATTGTGATCAAAACTAACTAAATAATATTATTACATTTGCAATTATTAATAGTTACTTAACGTGTTATGAGAGCGTTGGAATTTTGATCTGTTCGCTGACATATGTAAGTCAGTGTTAAGATCAAACCACAGCTGAGTGCAGCACAAACCACAAATTCACATCGCAAACTCGAAGAGTTGATAAAGCATGCAATATAATATAGTTTATATATATATATATAATATTTATATAAGTGGGTTACGCGTGTTGACTTTGACTTGCGAGGTCATGCTGGCACTATCATATTATGTTTCTTAAATGAACTTGAGATAATGCAAACTAAACTAAGCGTAATAATTGCAGCTTGACAGTTTGAAATCCGATCTCAAACTACAGAAAAACGAATTATGCTTGAATTAAGTAAAGCATAAAAAATAATAATTAATAAATGAATCATAAGCAAATATAGCATATTTATACTAGACATAGAATCATCTTTAACTTTTTTCAGCAAGTCATTCAATTTACTTATTTATTTCTATTAGCTATATGATGTACTATGTTTTAGTGTGCATTCACACCTATGCACACACCTTATCAATAGCAAATAACAATTTGTTTGCTCAACACGCTATTTTAGAATTAATCGACAAAGCAAATTTCAAGTTCATGGCAAGTTCCCAGCGCATTTGTTATAGTATTTAATTCAGATTGTTTATAAATAAATACGTGGGCATATAGTTACATATTCAAAGTTGGAAATTATTCAATATTTATTTTATGAATAATATTTTATATAAATTGTTTAATTTGTAATACATTAAATAAACTTGTAAGTGTTTAGTAAATATTTAAATAATATTTAATTAAGTTAGTTTTCATTCAAATATTAGAAAGAGAACATTCAATAACATAAAAAATATTTAAATAATATTTAATTGATTTAGTTTTCATTCAAACAAAAATAAAAACTTTTAAAAATTTAATAAATATATAAATAACATTTAATTCATTTAGATATATTTCCAATATTTAGCATTTAAAATATTTAAATAATATATAATTCATTTAATTTTTATTTAAACATTAAAAAAACTTTAAAATTTGTATATATATTTATATAAAATTAAACTACTTGAGTTTAATAGATTTCTAATAAAAATATTTCCTTCATTTCACATTTAAATCATATTTGTGCGCCTATATGGCAACGCTTAAAGTAACTGTTGCTTTGGCGAGCTTTCAAGCAGCGAGCGCTTGACATTGAGCAACCTATTGGGAAGGCCGTGAGCGAGCTTTTGTTGAGTGAGACAGCTGTTGCTTGCGGCAAAAGCTTTTGGCAACAATTTTTGCGTGCGTTGCGATTATTTGTTTGAAAATAAAGCCGGTTTTTAGCAGAAATTAATAATAAATAATAATAATTAAAGATATATGTAATATTTATAATATAGTTATAGAATATGTGTTATTTGTTTAAGCAATAACAACGCTGCAAAGTGAGTATTCGAATTTACGCAAAGTTAGCGCGCATTTTAGGATGCAAACTTTCCAACTGAGTATGTGTGCGTGAGTGTGTGCGTGTCTGCGTGTGTGTGTGCGTGTGTGTGTGGAAATATAGCAACGGCAAACTGCGTGTAAATTTTTTGTTTGGCGAAAAACAACACAGTCGAGTTCGAGCAACGCGTTGGCCAAGTTGTTGCTGCTGCTGCCAAAGAAAATAAAAAAGAAAAAGAAAAATAGAAAAGAAACGCAACAGTATTAAATAAAAAACATTATTATATATTTATTTATTTATATATTAATTTGTTGAAATCGCTGAAAGGCGCTTGCTGCTTGGCCGAGCAAATGAAATTGGATTTGCATGCAAATTAATAAGGAAATTGCGATTTGAACCCCACACAGAATGCCGCGACGTAGTGAATGCTTTTAGAGCATATTGCGCATACGACACGTTGGGCGCGTAGAAATAAAGTCAACATATTGTTGCGAATTATTGACACAAAGACCATCAATTGTTAGCATACTCCGCTCAAAGTCCTGTGTGTGTGCAGCGTGTGTGTGTGAAGCGTTGTAAAACCACAGGTAAGTGCAAATGATTTAAACTTAAATTCATTTTTATTTTTAAATTAAAATTGAAAAATTATACAAATTTAAATACGTTTATTGTTTTAAATTGCTTACGAATTAAGTAAATTTTGGTACTTTTGTAAATGTATTCAATTGTTATGTTTTTTCGATTCTCATTAATCTTATCGTTGCCATGAAATATTCATTGCAATTAATTGAAAGCGCTTTGCTTATACTCAATATGAATGGCACCTTTGACACGGCTTTTGGCTAACCTTTGTTAGCCACAAAAATAATTGAATATTTATCAGTTGATTACGCATTCATGTTGTGGCATCGCGCATACGCAACGTTGCCTGCCACAGACTATGGACATCGAATTTATAAAATCCCCTGACACAGTAGACATTTTAATTTAATAATGCGAGAGATACAATGTTACACACACACACACACCCACACGCACACACAGAGTGAAAAGGGAAGCAACATATTAGGCGCTCATTGGGTATACTCTAAAAGTCCTTTAAGCCCTGCTTTGTAATGCCGTTTCAATTTACCGCATTTGGAGTGTATGAGTGTGGGCGTGTGTGCGTGTGTGTGTGTGTGCGTTGGCTGAGTTGGCAGCCGAGATTTTAGTATAAAAGTCTGCTGGCCTTAGGTTGTTTAACTCGACGCAGTGAAACGAACTGAGCTCTGCACTCTGTGTACCTCTGTTTACGTTGTAGGCCACTCAAACACGGACACGCCCTTGAAACACTCGACCCCGACCTTAAACGACACACAGACACACACACACACACACACACAGAGAGTTCTTGTAGAAAGTTAGACCAGTAATAGCAAAGTGAATTGCATTTTAAATTTGCATGGTTATGAACTCAGTTAGATGGACTATGAATATTTATCACATGTCCAAGATTAATGCACATTTAATGCAAAACATACAGCACACGACCGCAATGATGGCCTGGCGTGTGTGTGTGTGTGTGTGTCAATAAAACGAGAAAAGAAGACGGTGGCAACAAAACGGGGGGCGGGGAGCAACAAGAAACGACAACGACAAACGACAGCGACAACTTCTCAATGTTTGTTGACATGCTGAGTTATTGGCAGGGCGGGTCACAACAGCAGCTGCCACTTTGGCCTCTCTTACTCTCTCTCTCTCTTCTACAGTCTATACCTCCCTCTCTCTGCCTCCCTCTGTTTATAAATAACACACTTATTATATTCCCTTTCTTCAGGCTTTTGCGCAAACAACAAGTGTCCCCGGCATATTGGGACTTAATGATCATAACTTTGTTGATTTTTATGCTTCCGTTTTTTTTTCCTTTTCTCTTTTTTGTTGTTGTCGATTTCGATTTTGTTCACATTATTAAATGTGTTATTTATCTAGTGCTTTTGTTTGCCAGTCTCTTGGCATGTATTGACATATGCTTGTTGGATTTTAATAGCATATTCTATTTTGCCATTGACCGCTTTTCACTGGAAACGCTTTTGTCTCATTTTCTTTATCAATTTACAAAGAAAAGCAGCCAGCGACAACGACACACGACATTTCGAGTGTCTCTTGTGGCACAAAAGTTTGCACAAAATAAATTTGATACGATAAGTTACATTATACTTTATTATTGATGAAGAGTTATGTAGATATATAGCTTATCTCTAGAGACTTCACATTGATTCAATTTCAAATCTTATTATTTTATAAGTATGCTATAGAAAATTAGTTATTATTCAGCTGTTGCTATGCTGATTATGCAGGAAATTAAGCAAAAAAACTTTACAAACTTGTTGATGTTTGAGCATTAACTGCTTATGACAACTTTGGACATGGCTAAGCAGCCAAACAAGCCATAAATATTCATTGACTGCTAATTATAATACTGGTCTAACGCACAATTTCTCAATCCATCAATCTGGCAAATCTCTCAACTTCTCAAGCTCTCAGTTGTTGTTGCTGTCATATGAGGGGGGAAGGACGACAAGTCAGCGCCAAAGGCGGCAGCAATCAACTCGAATAATGAGACAACGAATGGCAGACAACAATGACACGCAGACAGACTTTGACCCTGATAATAATGATGTTCATCTCTGCAGTGTGTAGATATTTACAAGCTAGACTGTGTCATTATGTAAGCACTACAAGTTGTTGTTGCTCCCTCTCACTCTATCTCGCTCTCTCCCATATGAGACGAACTCATATACAACATCGTTGTTATTGAAATGTGTTGAGTTTTTCTTTTTTGTGGCCAACCACTTGGGCGTATACTTAACAACTGCTATTTATAAATAAATTCACTAACCAAAGAGGGAGAGAGAGTGTGTATGACAGAGAGAGAGAGAGAGAGAGAGAGAGAGAGCGAGTGCGAGCAGCTTTAACACTTTTACACCTACAACAGCTGACAACATTTATAAAACATTTTGCCACACAATGTCTTCCGGCGCCTAAAACTCACTCCACACACACACACAGACACACACAGACACACCAGCACACACTCTGAGCTGAGCTATTCAGGATGTTGCTGCTCGTCTCGTTTGGCCAGCAACTTTGACTCAATGCGGTAATCTAATTATGTCAATGTGTTCAAGGGAACAAGCTGCACAATGAAGCATGACAAGCTCTCCAGGGCTGGTGAATGCTTCGCTTGAATAAATAATAATTAAGAAATAATAATAATACTAAATAATAATTAATAATATGAGAATACCATAATAATAAATGAGATGCTTGAATAAATAACTATTAAGAAATAATAATCGTAATACTAAATAATAATAATAATACAAAACTATATTAATAAATGCGATGCTTATATAAATAATAATTATGAAATAATAATAATAATTAATAATATTAGAAAATAAAACGATTAATATATTTATATTTATATAAATAAAAATAAGCAAATACATTTAATAAATAATATTTAATTAATATAAATAAGTGCTTATAAATAATAAGCAAATCCTCGAGGCAGCTAAACTACATATTTAAAAACAAGCGGGTCTGTCTGAACGTGCACGACAGTGTAATACCCTGTGCAGTCTCCTAAATAGGGTATTTTTATTATAATATAAAAAGTACGTAACAAGAGTTTCTATGAGAAATATTAACCTTTTTAAAAATTAAATTCTCTGCACTGCAAAACTTACCGATTAAATATCTAAAAGATTTTTAAAGATTTAAAATAATTTAAAAAATGATTAAATTCTTTAACTGATTGATAAAAAGCAACTTTAAATTTATATGTATATGTAGTTTTTGGACTTAATTTTATTTACTTTATATGAAAAAGCATTTAGAGAGAATATTTTAATCATTTACTCATCAATATTAATATTTTTTTAATATAATTCATTATATTATTATTCATGTACTAATTTCTTATATTTTTTAATATTTATTTATTGATTTAATGTTTATTTTTAATGTATTTATTTATTTATCTTATTGTTTATTTCTTAAAATTTATTTATTTGCTTGTTTGTTTATTAAATGCATTATTTCTTTAGTTCTATGTTTATTTAAATCTTTATTTATTTGTTTATATATTTATTTGTTAAGATATTTCTGTATTTATTTAATTATTTAATTTATTTGTTAATATATTTATTTATTTATTTGGTTATTTATTTATTTGTTTATTTATTTACTTATTTATTTATTTGTTTATTTAGTTATTTATTTACAATTAAATCACTTTTTATTTGGTTACAACTGATGTAATGTTGTAATTTATTTGCATGTAAGTAATGTCATCTATTATTTATTATACAATCGCCATTAATTTATTGAGTTGTTTACATTGTGTGCGTGCAACACACATATTTGTGGTAAGTTGAATGCGACTGTCACTCGACTGCTGCGTGTAAATAACAGACTTGATGGCAATCCGACCTGTGGTCCCAGTGCTGGTCACATTCTCTGGCTCTGGCTCTGGCTCTGGCCCTGGCTCGGTCCCCGTATCTATCTGCAGCTGATGACCAGACCAAGAGTGTGTGTGTGTGGTGAGCGGGAGGGGGGAAGGGCATGGTCATGGGTGCTACTTTGTGTGTGACAAACACTTCATTAGACTAATGAACATAATTTGCCGTAATTGTTCAATTTGATGTCGTTTGCCGCTGGGAAATTTAATTTCTTTAAAATGATTACAAATATATACAATAAAGAAATGAGAAAAGTTAACGAAATGAATGAAATCAGAATAAATGAATGCGTTGAGCGATGGCCACGAAACGAAGCCAATGGCTTCAGTGCCTCATCGATTAGATAAAATTAATTTCACTCGCTGTGTCAATATATTAAAGTACTGAAAGCGACGGCAAACCGCTGATTGCCCTTGACTTTCCTGTGTTGCATATATATAAATATATATATATATGTATACTTCCCTCCCTTTTGCGTTATTAACGGAAATAGTTATAGCTGTTATCTGGTTTTAGGCGAAAAGTGAAAATACGATAAAAGGGCCGAAAATTGTTTATAAAGCCAGTTGGCCAACACAAGTGGGCTAAAGCAGCTGCAGTCGCGTTTGCTGTATGAGAATTTATGGCAACTGTCATAAATCGTACTCATATAACCATATATATAACATTAATAATACCAAAAGAG
Organism: Drosophila macrospina; assembly: GCA_035042075.1. Lineage (NCBI taxonomy): Eukaryota > Metazoa > Arthropoda > Insecta > Diptera > Drosophilidae > Drosophila > Drosophila macrospina. The sequence goes on from JAWNLW010000562.1 coordinate 670,546, forward strand.
TCCAAAAAAAAGGCTCTAAAATACATTAAGGCTACTTTGCCACACGAACCACAAGGGAAGATGCCACATGTCGGGGAATATTATGTGGCATCTGACACATTCACCCGGTATAAGACCCAAACTTGACATCGATTTATAAAGCCGCCCACGATCTGGCTAAAATTGACATGATTGTTTTATGACGAGATTTATGCATGATGTAGGCGAGGGTTGCCACCAAACAAAGGCAGATAACACTTGATTGATTTGTTAATCAATTTCATACACTTTTGTTGAGCTCAGCAAAATTACATTAATTTATTATGATGTTTGTTAATTAAATTTGCTGATTTAACAGATTTTACAGAGAGAAAACTCTCTCATACACACATACAGCGCATTCATACACACATACAGCGCATTTCAGAAAATGTCATGAATCTTGAGCAGAAAATTGTCTGTCTCGTTGCACAAGCGCTTGTAAATCATTTAGACAGGACTCTGGCATGAATGTCCTTTGCAAGCAAACACATTCCTCTGGCTCTGCAGCTGCCCCACTCTCACACATACAAACACAGCAGCCTTGCTTATGCACATGCCGAAAGAAAGAAAGAAAGAGAGAGACAGAGAGAGAGAGAGAGGGAGTGAGAGAGCGCAAAACTCTTCATTCAATTGCCGTACAAAAGTAGAAACCCCGCACAAAAGTTGCCTTAAATAAATAATAAACTGAAAACAAATTGCAAAAATTGTTAAAAAAAAACGAATTAGCAAAGCAACTGATAGACTTGAGAATACCTTGTAAACGCTTAGCACAACACAAATCTTAAAATTGATAGGCTTCATAAATAGACTCGACTAGCTTTTCGCTTTTAGCAAATTTTATACAATTACCAAATGATCGACTTTTAGATACCCTATATGTTTAATAAAAACACTAAGACAGCTAAGCTCTTCAAAACAAAAGCTAAACTTTATTGTATAAGATTAGACAGATGTCCACAAGAAAAGCATTCAGCTGATAGAAGTGTAGATACCCTGGAAGCAGCTTGCAATTCACAAAAATCACAGAAGCTATAGCTTAAACAAACATATGCAATATATATGTATTCAATATACCCACTTGGCCATTCAAAAAATTTACAGGGTATGTAGAAAAGTGTAAAAGCAACACACAACTCAAAAGGTAACTTTGAAAGCACTAATTAATTAACAAGATGGCAATAAATTTGGTGTTTAAAGAGTCGTTGGCCAGAACGGGTTGAAGCTACAATTTCACACACAAACTGTTGTGCGTTGTGGCCAAGTTGAGTTTTGGGCCGCTTTGTTTGGCCAGCTAATTACGAGAAGCCTCTGAAGCGGCCCCCTCTAACCCCCCCACACAGCTGCAGAAGCAACTTTTATGGCAATTTTGTGGCAAAATGCCTGCCACATGAAACTGAAGTGAATGGGTTTGCGACAGGGGAATCCAGCTGTCAGCACGTGCAGCATCAGTGTCTGTGGTCACGACATGGCCACAATGGCGCCTTGAGCAGCGCAATTAATAACCCAAAGCTCCGGAGTACAGGTGTCTAAGGTCTGTGACACTGACTCTGATCCGGCTTTGATTTATTCATAAGGTGGCTTCGTTTCATGTGATAATGAAAGTTTTATGACTGCAAGTTGTCGTGTCATTAGCCAAGTTAGGATGCACAAGATAGCCAACTAATTGTTGCTTACTCCAACCATTGCAGACATGGATATTGTCATACGTGAGGAGGACATTTCACTGACACAGATTGGTGTCTATGCATCGGTCTCCTTTCTGGTTGTCTCCGCCGTTGGAGCTGCCCTCTATACGACCTGCTCCAGGCGCTATCGCCTCAATTGGTTCGAGCAGAATCTGTTGGAGTCGGCCAGCGAGAAGGCTGAGGAGCAGCAGAGGTAAGAGTGCAAGAGTACGCTTCAGTTTTGAGAGCACTTAACATTGAATTGTTGTTGGTCTACAGCCGTGAGGCGCTCGTTGCCGGCGCCGTTGGCTATAATGTGGACAATGTGAACGAGTGTGCGGCACGTGGCAAATTGAGCAATAATAATGCCGGCAACTTGAGTCCCACTTCACTCAAGTCGGTGGATGCGGACCCAGCTTTTTGGGTGCCCGCATCGGTGACCTCCACGGCGGCCATTGTGCAACAGCAGGTTTCAAATACCACCGAGGAATCGGCACCACCCACACCCACTTCACCCACTGGCAGCCTCAAGTCCAACACTTTATCCTACTGCTCGACCACTTCGGTGCCGATTGCCAGATCCGATAAGCATGTTGTGCTGGCCATGCATCCCAGTCGACCAAGAGTTTCCTCCATGAATGCCAAATTGGATCATACGAAAATTGATATGACCTTGTATCGCAGCGTAAGTGGCAGATGCTTAAGGAGGATTGAATATACAATGACTCTCTCTCTCTCTCTGTCTTTCTCTCTCTCCCTCCCTCCTGCAGCACTCGCAGCCTAAGACTTCCTCTACAGCTGCTGCTATCAATGAAGTCCGTGGCAATTTGCATGTCAGTCTAGGCTACGATCCCGTTGCTGGTCTGCTCAACGTGCGTCTGCTGGAGGCTGTGAACTTGCAACCGCGACATTTCAGTGGCACTGCCGATCCCTATGCCAAGATACGTTTGCTGCCCGACAAGAAGAACTTCTGGCAGACGCGCATACACAAGAAGACCCTGAGTCCAGGTAAGCCAGTAGTTGCGCTATTTGCTACAGTTGTTCTTAATCTATTTCCCTTATCTCTTCCAAAGTTTTCGATGAGCAGTTTGTCTTTGAGGTCACAGCTGGAGTGATTGATAAGCGCACTCTGGAGATACTTCTGTACGATTTCGATGCCTATTCTAGGCATGTTTGCATTGGCGGCACCAAGTTGCATTTGGCCCACTTGGATCTCAGTGAGCAGCTGAAACTCTGGACACCCCTCACATCAGCCTCGGCCCAGGATATGAAGGTGGACTTGGGAGATATAATGGTCTCATTGGCCTATCTGCCGTCCGCGGAGCGTTTGATGGTTGTCCTGATTAAGGCTCGAAATTTGCGTATTGTGGATGATGCACGTAACTCGTCGGATCCGTATGTGAAGGTGTCGCTGCTGGGGCCAGGTGGCAAGAAGTTGAAGAAACGTAAGACGGGCGTGCAACGGAATACCATTAATCCTGTCTACAACGAAGCCTTGGCCTTCGATGTGGGCAAGGAGACACTAAAGAATTGTCTACTTGAGTTTACCGTCGTACACGATGGCCTCTTGGGTGAGTGGATGCTAAGCTTCAAAGGTTGTGCACTTAACTAAAGCTTTTCCCAACAAAAATACAGGTTCCAGTGAAATATTGGGTCGCGCTCTCATAGGCAACTCACCGGAAGTTCTGCATGAGGAGAAAATATTCTTTGAGGAAATGTTTCGGGCCAAGAACGCAACCGCACAGTGGGTGCCATTGCAAGAGCCGGTTAATAACTTGGGTGCCACAGCCAAGACAACAACCAAAACTAATTAGAATCCACAGCAGCTACAACAACTGTTGCGTCTGAACAAATAGAAAATTTACCTCAAATTGACGAGGTGGCGAATTTGGCAAATAAAATTATGGGAATTTGCAGGGATACATTTAAGAAAGATGCTGAACGAGTGCGCGAAATATTTAAAAATTTAAATAATAATAAATTATATATATATAAAAATATATAATACTAATTATATACATATATATATATAGAGAGAAATATATAATTGCATATTATAATATACAAGTATAAACCTATATATATATATATATATATATATATATATATATATATATATATATATATATACATATATAAATATATCTATATATAAATATATAATATTTACTATTTTCAACTATCGACACTTAATGTGCTTTCTATGGTATCAATTACTCGTCTAATCAAAGATTAAAAAAAATATATATATATTTATATTTATATATTGAAAATACCTATATGTATGTATATGTCAAGAGGTATCTAAGATGCAATTATGTAATTATGAGGGTTACATACATATATAAGCAAGATAACTCTACAAATAATTATAATCAAAACTGTTATCAATTCAGTTTCATCCTAAAAGTATGCTACAAATATTTTAATATTGAAATATAGATTTGTATACACATATACAGCTATTGGCTACCCAATTATAAAAATATAGTAAAAGCTTAGCTAATCGCAACTCAACTTAAAAATGAAAAACAAACAAACTTTCGCATATATTTCGGTAATTCTTCTAGCTGGATATTATGAGAGGTTTCAGGACAAAACAACAACAACAACAACAGCAACATGGGCACAACATTTGAATACATATATGTATTGTTTAAACGAATTACATTTGAGCATAATTCTGCAGTTATATCAAAGATATAGTTATATATGATAATCATTGTTAGTAGTCGTAGATTGAATGTACTAAATAATCAACAACATATGGTAAATAAAACTTTCTCGAACTAAAAATACTCTTCACATTATTTCCCAGAATTTAAACTGAAAAAATGTAATGGAATATAAAACTTTACTTTTTTTTTTAACAAATTTAAGTCCATCAAACTGATTACTCAACATCTGATGTGGCTAAAAACTGTGCTCAAACCCCACAGCAACAACTTCTATCGCAGAATGCCGTCAATGTCTTAGGGCAGGCAACCAAGCGAGCGCCCAAGAAGCTCGGCCTTTTCTTTAACTTGACTTATTTGGCCAAATAGTTTGCCAACTTGTTGACCAAGTTGGCGTAAAAAAAAGTTTTTAACTAATTTTTGCAACATTGACTGTTAAAGCAGCCATGCCACGGCGAGCATCAGGAGTCCTTGGTGTCTCCAAGTTTGACGTAAATTTCCTTTCAATCAAAATGTGCTTTCATTCAATTTTGGTAGCAGTGGGCAAAAGTAGCTGCCCGAAAAATAGAATGCCTGGTTGCCTGGCCAAAAGGGCAATGGCAAAGGCAAACCGCAGAGCGAACTTTGAACTGTTGCCAAGAGTTGTTGGCGCCAAAATGTAGACTATGGCTAACTGCTTATCGCTAACGGAAACTCTTTGATAGATTGTCAGCTGAGCACTTACACAGATATATTAAATGCAATACTAGTGTCGGCATGTGTCTGGGTGTGTGTGTGTGTGTGTGTGTGTGTGTGTATCTGTGTGTGTGCTCTATATATCCGCATTGGCCTTAGGATAGAAAGTCAACATCTGAGATAGCACAACGACACCGCAGGTTGAGAAATTGTTTGGCCAAATATTTGGTTTGTGTTTGTTATGCCTTGTACTTGGCTCAAAGTGAAATTTTCATTTGGTTGGCGTCGAAATTTTATTTTTATGTATACCCTTTACATCTAGTTCAACGGGAGTTTTAGGTATGCAACAGGTGAAAGGTAATTATCTCGGTATTAGATATAACATATTTCTTATAATTGCACTTAAAATTAATTATTATAAATAACTTAAATTGATAAAAATATAAAAAAGATTAAAATGATAAAGTGATTAAAATTTGTAAGTAAACAAGTAAGTAAGTACTAGTATAATAAATAAACTATTTAAATTTACAACAGTTCTTCAAATATACTGCTATGTATAAATTGCATTGCAAAGCAAAAATAAACAGCTAAATAGATCGACTCTGTGTCGAGTCGAGAATCAATAGAAGAGAAGAGAATAGAAAACGAAGGAGTTATTGCAGAAGCAGAAGGAGGAGGAGATGGTGGAACAGGAGCGAAGCAAATGGAAGTTGCCTTTGCCGAGATCACAAGAGAGCAGTTACAGTTACTGAGCAGCAAAAGTATGAATGCATAATCCATGAGAGTGTAGACTTATGCGATACCCTACATAATAAATATGTTGTACAACAATTATTAAATAAAATTAGTTGTGTTATTTACTATGTTACATTGTAGACACATTCAAAACTTATGCTGTTCTAGAAATATATACACCTGTTGGCGAATTAAAAAACGAAAGATCTCTTAAGGTACGCTGATAACGAAAGTGTAGAAAGGGTGCGCACTGTAGCTGCTCAATGTCCACTTTTCATAAAGAGACATAAAGAGCTAAAGCATTTGCGTCGTAATTTAAGCGTATACCACTTTTGCAACTCTCCACTGGGAGACAACCGAATTGCAGCACTGAAAGTCTCCAGCATGTCTTGCAGACAGAGCATTTCTCCAATCGCTTCAGTTGTCTTTGCGTTTTGCACACGGGAGCCGCGTTTCACTTCTTCTTATTTTTTTTTTCAGTTTTTTTTCTGTGTCGCAAAAAGTGAAAAGATCAAAATATCAGCTTTAGTTATGTGTGCTTTAAACGTTTAATTTCATTCTGTATAAAGTTCTCGTGTTTTTCATTAGGTTACGCCCATTTAGTTATACTAAAAGTTTGTTAAATATTTCATTCGCGTATTTTGTGTAAAAGTACAAGTGATAATACATTAAATACCTGCCGCATATTTCAAAACTTTGGTGAGTGAGAATTTTATCTACAAAAAATTATAATTTGATTCAATTTGACCATATGAAACTTAACTACAGATACATTTAATAGAACTTATTGAATATTACGAATTATTCGGAATGCATTCCACTCTATTTATACCCTGTATAGGACTTAAATTATATTAAGCCTGGGCAATAAATATTAAATTGATAAAAGTTTAAATTTATCATTAAATAGTATTTTGGGTAAATTATTTATTTTACTAGAATTGTATATGTAATTTTGATCTTTGCAAGGAATTGTAAAATTGGCTTCACACATTGGATATTGGTTTTGTACTTATAAATCAACTATTTTTTATCCGCATTGCCCATCCCAATTCTTTTTCTAGTTCTCATTCACATTCTCATTCAGCTATCAATTTTATCCAAAATACTTCGCATCAAAGTGACTGCCAATAAACTGCACGCTGCTAACGAGCAAATTCCATTTTTAATTTCGTTGTCCTTCTGTCTATTTCAACGCTATTTTGTCCAATTCTTTGCCACTGCCAGAGCTATTGGTTTCGGTGCTGGTGCTGCTGCCTGCTCTCCTGCCTCTGGTGCAGCTGCTGTTGGTGGAACTGCTTTTCCGTTTCCATAGCTTGTCAGCGGAAAACGTAAACTAACGACATTTTCGTTTTCTTATTTACACAATCAATTTCGAGCTTTTGTCATGCGGCAAAAGGCGAACGGCAAATGCTGAGAGCACGACTGGTTCTACTTCTGTTCCTCTTGCATTTCTCTTTTTGTTTCAACTTCTTTAACTTTCCCACGCTCACGCTCTCTTGCTCTCCCACTCTCGCACTGTTTCTATTCTACTTTTGGTTGTATCGTTCAGTTGCATTCACAGTGGTGTTGGCGTTTTCTGCCGCGGGGGAAATTGTCGTCAAAGCGTAAAAAATGTCAGATTGTTGTTTTAGCAGTCACTGTGTGCGCTCCTGCTCCTCCACCCCCCCTCTTTGCCTATACTCCAACTTTCCTCACATGTCGTTTATGGTTGTGCATTACAATCGGTGTATGTGTGTGTGCGTGGGTGCAGCTAGTAATAGTTCCAGTTCTAGTTTCTTGTTACACTTCCCTTTTTGTTTTTGCTACTTTCGACTGTCCCCATGTACCACTCTCCACTCACTCACTCTTTCTCTGTCCCACCCACACTCGCCCGATCTCCCATTCCGTCTCTCTTTCGGCTTAGTTGTGTGTTCCTTTTGATGTTGACCGCATTCGCTGTCTCGCTTCGCTAGCTGCGCTCAGTTTTTATACCTATTCTAGAAAACTGAAAGGGTGTATTGTAATTTAGATTACGTATGTAACAGCTGAGTGGTTGTCATTTTTTATTTTTACTAGGAAAACAAAATCTTTATCATTAGATCGCTAACACAATTCCATGTTTGCAAAACATGCAAACGGGGTATCTGTTAGTCGTGCGATCTGTTGTTTATATGCGCTTTTTGTTGCTCTTTTCGGTAGCATTTATTGTTTATGCAACTGTCAGCAGTTTTCGTTGCCCGCTTCTGAGGAAGTTTTCGCTCACATTTGGAGATTTACTTGGCTGGCTCAATGGATATGAATGTGAGTCTGTGTGTGTGTGTGTGAGTTTGTGTGCCTGTGTGTGTGCGCGTTTGCTTTGGCTCAACTTACATGGACAATGGACAATGTGAGCGTAGAGTGTTTCTCTTTCTGTCTCTATGTATGCATGCATCTGTGTCTGTATTTCTGTTTCGGTTTCTGTGTTGCTTCATATTTGTTGTCATTTCCAATTGTTTCAGCGACTTTTGACAGCTAGCAGATTAGCTTGGTGACGCCTCTGCAGATGGAAGATAGGATTGTAGAGAATGGTTTGTTCGCTATTTTGTTTGTTTTGTTCAATGGCAAACGCCATGACGATATGCAGCTAAAGAGATTGTCCAGGGAAATCAGAGATGGTGAGGTGAGCAAGCCAGTTTCCATCGCCCTCTCCCACAACACACAAACACAGACAGACAAACAAAATAATAAATGCAGTTGCAGCTTGTTATTGGTTATCCAATCGAAATTTGTGCATTCATTTGATTTTCGATTTTATAATCATGGAAACGCGGTCCTTGTTTATCAGATTGAAATGGACGAATTGTTTGTTATGACAATTGACACTGTTTTAATTATAAGTATGTAACCAGAGTGTGAAAAAGAAGAGGAACAGAACTGCGCGGAAGCAAACAGACGTTAGATGGCGCTAATGCTGATTTGCCCACTCGAATTTCTTCTATAACTGAAGTGTTTATTAAGCGATGCTATTAAAACTTTTAGATTATATAAATAGCATGCCAAAATATACTATATATGTGTATATATTTGTAGTGGTCTTATTGATCAATCATTTTGCTATTTTATACTCATTTTGCGGCTACCTCAATTGTGTTGCACTCGATAAGAGATAGAGATAGCACTTCAGGTTTAAGCGGGAAATTTAATCGTGTTTCGATTTTAGAAAATTTGCCAACTAAGCAGAAGAGTGGCAAAGCAATTATAAAAGCCATTTCATGTGTCAACAGCATGACTGCAACAGCAGAAAATTTGGCTAAAAAGTGCAAACTAAAATTAATTAAATTATTTGAAGCTAAGCAATGTCGCATGTGTAGTTGCACTCTCTCCTTCTCTCTCCCTCCCTCTCTCTCCCTCTCTCTCTCCCTCCCTCTCTCTCTCTCTCTCTCTTACTATGCAACATAAAACTCATCAATAAACAAAATTTATGGCTAAAACACAATTGCAGTGTGCACCACCGTCAACAACAAGAACAATAGCAACAACCATAAAGGCAACATCCACAGTGGGGCGCCAGAAAAGCTATAACTAAAGCCAAAGCCAATTAAAGACACGCCTCACAACCATGGCAGTAGCAGTCGCATTTGTAGGCGTGGCACAATGCTGTAAAACATTGGTAGCACCCCTCAATCCCCCAATCCCCACCTCAGTACCCTCCCCACCAATGCCACACGTCAGCCCGTCATGTTAGCCATGGCTAACTGTGGTGTCTCGGGGGGTGTCTTGTTGTCTGGTTTGGTTTGACGAGCAACCAAATTTCCGCACCCAATCAGCATATTTAAATTGTGTTGGGTTGGTGATTGAAATGCATGAAGTACGAGTACGTAAATAGGACAACGCACCGTCAGTTAGAGGCCAACAACGGCAACCGAAACGAAGGACACTGGATCACCAGGAGTTGGACACATGTGGCAAACATGCAGCACTACCAGGAGAACTCGGTTGCCTCGTTGGCTGTTGGCTTTGCTCCACACTTTAATGGTCAGCATCACTTCAATTCCGATTTCCCATTCCCGATTCCGTTTCGGAAGAGGATGAGGATGGGGTTGGGGATGCGGATGGGAATGTGGATGGGGATGTGGATACTGTTTCCCCCTTCAATACTAAACTGTTATTCCTTTGGCAACACTCTCTTCGCTGCCTCTCTCTACTGTTCAATGCTGGTCAGCAGTTTCATTTTGATTGTACGATTTTCTACTTTGCTGTGCATTTTTCCTCCTTAGTTTTTCCTCTTCTCTTCTCTTCTCATTTTTTTTTTGTGTGGCTTGTTGTCTCTCGTGCGGTGGTCAACCACTGTAGAACTCTAATTGCTGGGCAACGACTGAGTTGAGCTGAGTTGAGGCAACACACAGACTCACACACACACGCACACACACACACACACACACACACACATATGCCGAAGGTAGCCTCGGCATTGGCGGCTTTTCCATTTTCCGAATGCTCACAAATCGTTTGAATATTGTTTTGCCTTCTCCCAACCCAACTGATATCATTCCATTTCTCGTTTATGCTCTAAAAAAAATATGGTCACTCTGTCCAACAGCGGATGTGCGGATGTGTGTGGGAACACTTAAAGCTATCCATTTTTAATTGGAATTTAGGCGCAAAGTCGTAAATATTTTTGACTCCACGGCATATGCAACTGCCCCGATAGCGTTTGCCGCATGTTTTTACCAATTTTTAGTGGACGCTGCTCAAGTGGCTGCCACAGTGGATAGACAGATAGACAGCTGAAAGCAAAGCGGCAAGCTTTGAGTGCAGATATTGCAGTTTTCAAGTAGTTTACAGCAGGTGATGCAGCCACATGGAACTGACAAATGGATCAAAGTGCATAACTCTGCGTGCCTCGTCAGCCCAAACGTGGCCCAAACGCTTCGTAATAGGCTCAAACCGCACTTGAAGTTATGGTCTAACCAATGCATTTCCCCAGAGTTATATTCCATAACTGGGCAACTGTGCCACATAAACTCAACTTTTTTATGGCAATTTATGTGCGTGTATAAAGTAGAATTGCTCTTCTATCAAGTGGACTTGGTCCGTTTGCTCTGTTTTGGCCAGAAAGCAAACAAAATAAGCTGCAATTCCATTTTAATTATGCTTTTGCTTTCTTTTCCCTTATTTTTGCCTTATTTTTCCCTTATTTTTACTTTATTCTATATTAATTAAATTTATTTCAATTTCACTGCAAGTTCTTTTCACTTTGAACTACTTTCTACATTTTTCTCTTATTTCTTTCATTCTATTTCCTATTCCTTGTGTCTTTCATTTTATTACACTTTCTATTCCACTTTGTTACTTCATTTGGCTGTCATCTGTTTCATTCCACTCTGTTCCACTTGAGTTTATTTTATTTATATATAATATAATTATATATATATTATATTTATTTATATCTAATTAATTTCATCTTATTTTATTCATTAATTGTGAATTTGATTTGATTCTAATTAAATTCCATTTCCATTTCCATTTTCCATTTGATTGATATTCCAATTCACTTCGTTCCATGCCATTCCATAGCAATCTCTGCGTTTCTTCGGGCTGCTTTCGAAAATATTGCAAAATCGAATCAAATTGCAAATGTTATTTCAGAAAAGTGGAGTTGATTGGACTACTTAGGCATGGCCATAACCGGCGGCGCTTAGAGGGGTTTTTGTTAGGCGTTAGAGAGTGGGAACTGGCAGGTTGCACAAGTTGCATGCAACTGCAATGTGGCAGGCATTGCCTGTTGGGCAAACAGTGGCACGCTTCAAAATGTGTGGCAGCATTCAGAGAAGAGAGGCCCAAAAACAGCGTTGCCATCTATATGTGCATGTGTGTTGTGTGTGTGTGTGTTGTGTGTGTTGTGTGTGTTGTATGTGTTGAGCTGTGCGTGCGGATTGTGGCGTGTGGCGTGTCGCGTGCTCGTGTTCGTGCTCATGTTCCGATTCCTGTTCCTGTTTCAAGCAGGCATGAAGAAGAAGAGGGCAAACATGCCAAGCCGTCGTCGCCGTCGTCGTCGCGTTGAAAATCTTAACGTGATTTAAACATCATCACGAGTGTCTGCAACTGAGAGCTGAGAGAACGAAACGAAAGGCGGAGCAATGCCAATGGCGTTGACAAAACAGAACAGTCAGCGTCGACAAATGGAGTGGAGGATGTGATGGAACTTCTGGCATAGACAGGACAAGGATTGCCAGGATGCGACACCATAGGACACATAGGACATTTGGTGTCCGCACAATTGGCACGTAGCGGCTGTGGTTAAGTTATGTATGTGCATGAATGCTATGTGTGTGTGAGTGTGTGAGTGTGTGTGTTGGTGTGTGTGTGTGTTGGTGTGAGCACAGTTGAGCTGAGTTGCCTGATATTTTGACAATAGTCCTCGAAAGCCCAACCAACTGCTTCAGTGATTCGTAATCAGGAGGATTCCACGTTGCGCCACGTTGACTTTGATGTACCCGCTATTTATGAGCATAAGCCTACAAAGGGGATGGTGGGAGGGGGGGAGGGGACGTATTTAAGGAGCAGTGGACTTACACGTGACACACATAGGTAATTGTTACTTGACTACACTGTGCTGCTTTGCTTGAGCTGAGGTCCTTCACATTTATGTAGTTCTTTAATTAATTTTTTACTTGTTTACTTGCTAACTTCGGCATCAAATTGCAAGACTCAAAACATATTATATATAAATATTAATGTCATATAATGCGAAATACATTAAAAGTTCGAATCAGACAAGATTCTATTGTGGGGCAAATTGAATGGAAAGTATTTATTTATTGGATTCGCTTGGTGTCGCATTAACCGTTATCATGGTCGAATATCTAGAGAGGTGTGAATAGAGGGGGTAGTGATAGAGAGAGAGAACGGGAGAGGGAGAAAGAGAGATAGAGAGAGAGAGAGAGAGAGGGAGAGGGAGGAAGAGAGACAGAGAGAAGGGCAGAAGAACATTGTCATGTGCACCTGGCATTGTCATTTTAGGTTGTTATCAGCACTCGACACTTGGCATCCTAGTGCTGGGCGCGTGTTTATATGTATGTGTGTATGTGTGTATGTGTGTATGTGTGTATGTATGTGTGTATGTATGTGTGTATGTATGTGTGTATGTTGCATGCCACTAATGCCGCCACCCATGCGATTTGTGTTTAACAATTTGTAGTTCATGTTTTGGTTGTCGCTGCAGGCGCAACAAACTGATTTAACTTATCGCGTTTGCCACGCGGCATTCATGTGAAAACAACAATCTCACTTGCAACAACAACAACGACAGCAGCAACAACAACTACAACAACAACAACTAGAACAAGAACAACGACAACAAGCAGAACAGCTGCAAGGACGCGCGTTGCCAACGTGGCCATCGTTACAGTTGCTACTTGCAGCAAAACGTAGCACAGTTACAATTACTGACAACATGGTGCGGCCACAAGTGCGGCAGACAGCCAACAGCGAAAGACAGAGAGAGAGTGAGAAGATAGAGAGGGAGTGAGAGAGAGATAGAGAGAGTGAGAGTGAGTTAGAAAGAGCAGCAGGAGGGCGGGAGAGAGGCCAATATTTATGATAAATATTTGCTGGCCGTGCTTAGCAGTGAAATGGATGCGGAAAATGGGAAATGTGGAAATGGCAACTGCGAGTGGATATTATTTTTGGCAATGGATTTGCAAATTTAGCTTGTCGGAGCAATTGAAATGATTTGCAAATACGCCAGCCACATGCCAGTCCCGCCTCACTCCCCTCGCTCTAAGTGTGTATGTATATATACACACACACACATATGTATATGTATAGCATATTTAAATATACAATAGAACATTTCCTTTGTCATTCTAATTCTGAGAATAATATCCCATCAGTTGCTTTGAACGTGTATTTCTATGGAAATGTTATTTGCGCAGGGCATCAGTCAGACGGCCTTTATATATTGTGTTTAAATAAAACATAAAGATTAAAGACGTTCCAAAAATTGAGATCAATAAATACATTAAATTAATGTAATGATATATGTAAAATAAATAAAGAATATATAAATATTTAAATTTTAAATGTAAATAAAATACATAGAATTCGCCAGTATATTTTATTATCATATTTAAATTAAATTAAAGAACTTGGGAATATTGAAATCAGTAAATTTACATAGTTTAATTTATTGTGAGGGAAATAAATCATATATAATAAAATATTAAATATTTAAATTGAAAATGCAAATGAAATACATAGAATTTGCTTATATATTTTATTATCATATTTAAATAAAATTAATAAATTCAAGAAGACGGAAAAACTGAAATCAATATATTCAATTAATATAATTTATTGTGAAGGGGATAAATTCTAATAAATAAAATATAGAATATATAAATATTTAAATGTAAATTATAGATCTCGCTTATATATTGTATTATGATATTTAAATAAAATAAAAAGATTGAAGAAATTGGAAAAATTGCAATCAATAAATTTAGAAAAGAAAAAAGCGTTGAAAGAATTAAAGAAAGAAGCGTTTCATGAATTACGAATATCAGGAGAAAATGTGAATGATTATTGAACGAATTATGTTCATATACAAATTTAATTATTATTATTAATTAACTACAAAATATTTTAGATATACTAACAATATTATTAATCATAAGCAATGCTATGTTTTCAATACAACGTTTATGATGAAATTTTGGTTTATTAGGGGGAACCTTAATTAATATTGTTGTTTATATTAGTTATATAAATTATATATAATTATATTAATTATATGCATCTACATATTAATATTAATATAAGTTTAAACTTTATTCCCACATTCAAACAGTTTGCAATTGAATAAATTACTTAAATGCTCAAATTAAACATACCCTGGACGCACAGACTGCTGATACACACACACACACCCATGAGTGTTGTGCATATGGTGTATGTTGTGTACGACAACAACAATAACAAAAACAACAACAATTGCAGCAAAGCTCAGCCTTCAAGTGGCTAATCTCTGCCCCTTTGCCCCTTTGCAGACACAATTTTGGACTCATAAAAACGAAATCTGCAACATTTGAAAAACAATAACTTGAAGTACTGAAACTACAACAACAATAGCAGCCACAACAACAACACTTTGGGTAACAAAAAAGTAGCAAAAGTTCAAGTGCTTCAAGCTCAGAAATTCGAATTGAAATACGAAATCCAAATCCGAGTGTTGTTGGCCAAGTTACTTGCTTGTTGTTGTTGTTGTTGTGTGTTGTTGTTGCTGCTTTTTGTTTATGTTTGATAGTTTTTCCTTTTTTTTCGCTCGATAGTCATAAATTTTGGCAAACAAGCAACAAGAAAATTTACTGAATATATTCCATAGAAATTTTTACTCCTTTTTGTTTGACTGTTTGGGCTTAGACTGTGAGATAGGTCATAATAAATGGCCAAAAAAGCGAATGGTAGAACGCGAAAAATATGAAAAATTCGACTAATAGCAATGTCGTTGCTGCTGCGTGGCTTTCGTAGCTCAGTTCGAGGTTCGAGAGCGGGACACGCCCCTACAATTTGGGATACAACAAGAAAATAAAAAAAAAGGAGAAAGAAAGAGAAAGATTGAAATTACGAGAAGGCGAATGTCCTGGCAAACATTTTGGCCGTTAGCCTTTGTCCAGCAGCCAGCCAGACAGTCGGCCAACTTGTTTGTTGTTGTTGTTGTTGTTGTTGTAATCACGAATGTTTGTTGCTGATGTTGTAGTTGTTCATTTGCTGTTTGTTGTCCTTGCTACAACAGCAGGAGCAGCACGAGCTTCAAACCGCCAAAGCCGCAGACAAACAGTTTGTTGGCTTTGCGGGAGGAAGTTGTAAAGTTGTGTGGTATGGTTCTGGCTGTCAGAAGGTGGGTGGGTGGATCGAGGAGGAGACTGGAGGGGTCAGTGGCAAGCTATCGTGCATTTGGTTTATGAATTCTGTTTTGACTGCAAGCGTTCAGCCGGAAAATGCGAGCCATTCTCAGCCAGACTCAACAGAAATTACAAAACTTCTTTCACGCATTTTTCTATCAATTTCCGCATTTTCACATTTAATTTGCTTTTTGTTTTTGTTTTTTTTTCTGTTATCATTTGTGGCTGTTGTTGTTGCCGACTTTTACTTTTGAAGTTTGCGTTTCCGTTTTGTTTGTTTTGGCCACAACATTTTAATTGGTAATGTTTTTGGCACTCGTAAATGTTGTTTACTTTCATTAAAGTAAATTACTGAGTTACACAAATATTGACATTCCACCATCAACTTTATCTATTCCGTCGTCAATTAGCGTTGATCTTTAAATGAACTAATCAAGTATTCAGAAACTGTACTTTATTCTTATTATTGTTTTACTGTAATTTATTATTTTATTTATATTAAATTTTAAGTTATGTTGAACATAGAAAAGTTCTTAGTCTGAATTCAATTGATAACTATTATTATTATTTTATGGTAAATATATTTTCAAGGCAGAACAATTTATTAAAAGCTTTAAAATGTACTTTGCTTGAAGGTTTTATGAGCTAAGTTTAATAATTAATTAGATTTATTTAATTTATTTATTTCTATATTTATTTAAAATCTATTTCTATTGCTTTAAATGAGCATTTTTGTGCAAATTAATTTATATTTGTTTAAATAATATGTTTCGCTAATTTTAGTAATTTTTAGTAAATATTTCTTAATTATTATTTATTGTTAATAATTACAATTTAGTTATATTTTGAATATTAAATATAAGTAATAGTTTTTATACAATTAAAAGCAGTTCTTGTTATTAAATCTGTCGAGAACTCAGCATATGAAGAACGATAAGGTATTGAAAATTATAAAAATTTAAATATAAATAATTATGTTTGTGGGGTAAACTTCTACAGGCGCTTATTGTATTATTCTGCCTTTCTTATACCCTGTAGCCACAAAATAACCAAAGTGTGAAAATCAGAGTCAAACAAATAGAATGATATAGAGCATTTTATAAAGTAAAGACAAAATAATAGAGCGGAATTTCCCGCGATGTTTACATACCTAATTGAAATAGAATAATGTTTGAATATGAGTATATGTATGAGTATATGTATATAGTATATGTATGAGTATATGTTTGAGTACTTTACAAATGATATTCTCTATATAAAACCGTCTGCTAACTATAAATTAAACACAGAAGCAGAGACGGATAGAAATTGTCATTTCAATGCGTTCAACATCTGAAAATATTCAAAGAAAACAACTGACAGCTTACTGTATGCACTACAGGGTATCTTGCAGTCAAGGCTGCATTGACACCACATTCCTGGCTTGTTTGGTTGTTTGTCGTTAGTTTGGCTTTATTGATATGTAAATGTCGCACTTATGCACAGGAAACTCAATTTTTTTCATTCGCGCCGCTGTCAGCTAAAAATGCTGTGCACGTCTCGCAATTATGGCGCTAATATGCACTTGACAATGTAATGACATTTATTGAACGGCAGCAGCAGCGACGGCGACGGCGACAGTGACTGAGGCAGCGGCAGCGACTGAGACAGCGGCAGTGAATGAGGCAGCTGGGCGACAATTGTGAAGTAGATGTGGCTGGAGAGCGGATGCTGATTGAAAGAGTCAAGGGAGAAAGCGGAGAAAAAGGCGCCAGAGAAAAGGGTAGGGAAAAGAGTAGCAGGGGAAGGGGGAGAATATACAGAAGTGAAGTAAGAGAGAGAGAGAGAGAGAGAAGTAGTTGCTTTATTTGGCAGACGAAGCTGCAGCAGTTGTAAAAGAATTTTCGAGGCATCTTTCCCGGAGCTGAATGGCATTAATTCCATGCCGCTGACATGGCAATTGACAACAGGAGCCGCGTCGAGAGTTGGAGCTTGAGTTTGAGTTTGGCTCACTGCAGGCGATACGAGTATTTGTCAAGCAGCGTCACACAAAAGCGCGCCATTTATTAATGTAGCCATGTGGAAGCCAATCAAAAGTAGTGGAAAGCCAGCTCTAACGGCGACTGATTGCCAGTTACCCAATGCACAAAAGCCGCGGCGCGAGAGACAGCCAGACAGAGAGTGAGAGGTAGGCAGACAGAGAGTGAAAGAGAGAGAGAGAGAGTGAGAGAGAGAGAGAGAGAGAGACAGGCAGCTAGGAAGCGATAGTGAGGCAGACACGGCGTATACGTTATGCCGCAGTGAAGCAACTGTTTGCAGACATCTAATCAAACAATTTTCACAGTTGCACATTAGCGGCATATACCATTATCCGCTATCCAACACATGCCCCCTCCTCCATCCCCTGCTCTTGCCTTTGCCCAAGCTCAATCCCACCGAATGCTCTGCAATCGGACATGCAATTAAATTTTCGCTTTGACTGAGTTGCGTCAAATTATTATTTATCAATATGTCTGCAGTTGCAAGCCTTGTACGTGTGTGTATATGTGTGTGTGTGTGTTTATGTGTGTCTGTGTGTGTGTGTGTGTGTGTATGATTGGGTGTCAATTTCACTTGACGAAATGAAAAAATAACATAGAGTTCATAAAGTGCAGGCAGTTGAGTTTACTATCAGTCAGAGAGGAAGAGAGAGAGAGAAAGAATTGTTAGAGGAGTGCGTGTGTGTGCGAGAGAGAGAGAGAGTGAGGCGGAGGAGAGTTGTATGCAATTGTGGCAACAAGGATTTGCATATCATTTGCTGTGGCATGTGTCACAACATTTATGCAAATGTTTGCAAAGAATTTTGTGCATTTCCCAAAATGGTGTGAGAAATGCAAATGTCTGGCAACGATAACAAGACTGTGACTTGTAATCATTTAATTAATTTAATAAAACATAAAGTTACATAAACTAAGCAGATTTTTGGGCAACATTTAGTAAGGTTAATTGAATAGAGAAGTGATTAACTGATGAGTTCTCTATTCCCCTTAACAAACATATTTTTTATAAAAAATAACAATATAATTTTAATTATTTATTTTAAATTAATTAAAGCAATTTTTAGACTCCCCTTTAGTACTTCTGTTGTTTGTCAGACGCTCAAAGCGAATGCCATAAAACCGAGCCAAGGGATTCCCTCTTTTTTTACGCTGTTAACATGGCTTAAGAGGTGCTGCCATTTAAATTCGCATATCGTTTGTCTTTCCCCAAGGGAGGTGGCAGGTTTTGGGCGTGGATTACCCAACTGGGACGCCCATTTAGTCAAATGTGTTTCGGGGAAGGGGAATAACAATGCTTGTGGACTTTGCCAGGGGGGCAAAAGTTGCATTGCTGAGTGTATGGAAATGTCTATGGAAATTGTCAAACGCATTTTCCAATGTCACGCAACAAAATGAAGCGACATTAGAGAGGAAAGTGGTTAAGAGCGTGTTATGTATGCCAGAGACTCGTGTGTGACTTTATTTTTCTCTGATTTATACGCACTTCTTGGCCCCCTGCAGGTGGCGTTTAGCCCTTCAGCGATTATTTGTTTGGCTCGAATGCGTTTATTGGTCTTGGCACATAATAAAATTATTTATTGCATTATAAATAATACAAGGCACTCGTAATCATCCACAAGAACGAAGGCATTTCTCTCGCATTCAGCTTCTTTTCAATTTCGATTTGCATTCTGGGCCATCAATAAGAAAAGCTAACCCCAATCTCCAGTTCCCAGTTCCAATTCAGTTCCCTGGCAGGGAAACAAAATAAATAAAATTAAAAAAAAGAAATAAAATAAAAAAAAAAACAAATTATAAAAGCATTGCGGCAATGCTGCAGCATTGGGTGAGAAAGGGAGACAGAGAAAGTAAGAGAAAGAGAAAGGGAGAGAGAGAGTGTATGGGGTTATGTGTATTGTGTGATTTTATTGTTTATCGATACAAAGCTCGTAAAATACCTGACACAAGCGCCATAAACACATATGCCAGAGATGAGCAACCGAGAAAAGCAATCAATGGCAACTGAAATGGTTTATAAGAAATAATGACAAGCGATGCTTGTTTATAATAATAATTTATTAACAATTACTTCCACTTCAATTGCAAATAATAAATGTTCTACATAAACAAATCAATTAATTTATTAAGTTAACATATTATCGAAATTAGCAAAAGAATAATTGCATATACTTTATTAATTTATTTAATATATACAAAGTTATTAATTTAAAATAAAAAAAGCAAAAGCAAAATTGGGAAAATCTATTTGAAAGGTTTGAAAAATATTATTAAAATGTTTTAACATATATTTAATATAAATAAAGAAATTTACTTAAAAATATTGGAAAGATAAATGTAAATTTACTTTGTGACAAATATACAATTTATATTGAACATTTAATTGATTTTAAATAAATAAATAATAAAATTAAATAATTAATAATAGTTTTTGCAGCTTAAAATGTAATTGTTTAAATTAATTAAAATTAATAAATATAGTTTATATAGTAATAATAAAAATAAACTTTTAATTGGCTATAGACTCAACAGCTGTATGACTCTAAAACGCTTCTTTTTAAGTAGAATCTCTCGCATAGTTTGCCTAGAAAATATACACACAATCTTAGCAGAAGGCACATAATATCTAATAAATAATTAAGTTGTGATTAGAAGTATTAAAAAGTGAACTTCACACCGCGTTATCACACCGCGTGCATCTCTAAGCGTGGGGATTGCTCGGGGATTCTGTTTGATATGGTTTCAGTTTGCTGTTTACATAATTGAAAATTTCTAATGACTTTGCCAAGGTTTATTGTGCAAACAAGTCGCTTACACACACGCACACACACACACACGCACACACTCACACACGCACACTCACTCACACAGACAATGCAGACAAATGTAAGTTTGCTTGCCTGTCATGAAACTGCCACGCCCTCCAGCGAACTGGCCAACTGACCATTCTCCCTTGCTGCCTGTCAATTCTGGCTCATTTTGGCTTGCGGCTGACACACTTTGCACTTTGCGTCTGCTGCTGCTGCTGCTGCTGCTTTTTGCATTTGCTTTTAAAATATGGTTAAACAAAATGTTGTTGCATAGTTTTGTGCGCTCGGCGCACGCTGCGTATACGCTATAATTCCACTTGATGCCTTTGGGCGTCATTCGCATAAATTGCTTATGTATCTCTGTATCTCTGTGTCTCTGTGTCGCTGTAACCATGTGCCCTGCTCCACCTCCTCTCTGCTGTTTGGTGTAAATAATATTAACACTAAACAGACAAAGGCTGTGACACAAGAGGCTGCTGTCCCATGCAACGCGTTGGGGGCACAACAGAGATGAGTGGGAGTGTGCATTCCATGCTGCTCTAAGTATATACCCCATGGCCATAAACTTTTCATTAGCAAGTCAGTTTGTTATTGCTGTTGTTGTTGTCATTGTTGTTGTTGTTGTCGCGACAAAAGGCCGCCTTAAGTGCAGGATGGCCATAAAGGCTGCGGCGAAATTTGTCAAAGGTTTTTATGTCGGCGAGCGGCGGGACTATAATTGTTTTATGCTTTCCTTTTTGTTTTTACTGTTCCTAACAAACTATTACCACAAATGAAGTGTGTGCCGGGGCTATCCAAATGGCAATAAGCCACGCTGGATGACAGCTAAGGCAACATCAAGAGCAGCTGTAGCTGGAAGAGAAATGCGAACAGGAAGAGAGGACAAGACGAGGGAGAAGAAGAGGCAGGCATGACTACTGTGGCGCTACAAGGGTTATTTGTTCCAAGGACACGCATTTATCAAACAAGACAAACAGCAGGACATTCACAGCCCTCAACTCACAAGCCTCGAGTAACGAGTCACAAGTCACGAGTCACAAGTCACGAGTCAACAGTCTCAACTCAAGCTTCAGCTGTCAAATAAGTAAATAAACTAGTTTATTATTTCAAGGTTTAGTTTTGAGCAAGCAATGCTTCAGAGATTAACAGATAGAACTTGTAATACCTATAAAAAAGCGAATTGGAGCTAGGAGCTAGGAGCTTAAGCAAATGGAAAGAAAGAAAACAATCTGTAAGCTAGACCAATAACTCGGGGCTCTACTGTACTGCAATTTGTGCACTTGAACTCACTGCTTGATTAAAGGTAAATCAGTTGGATTATTCAAGAAATATTGAGAGATAACTGCAATAAATTAGGAAATTGCTTTTGCACATAAATCTGGAAAAAATGGCAAAATAGAAAAGTCGCATATGCATAGATTTATCGTAAGCAAAGTAGTTGTAGTTGTAGTTGTAGTTGTAGTTGTAGTAGTAGTAGTAGTAGTTTCCCTTGAGTTTGTTTTCCCTTGGGTTGTGCGCTGAGCTCCACTTGAATTCTTGGCTAATTAGGAAAATGCGTTGCTTGCTTCAACAATGTGGATTGAAAAACTTTTGTTGAACGTTGCGTAAATTAAGTGGCAAAGTTATTTGGTGAAACATTTTACAGTTGACAAGCGATGAAAAATGCAAAAAGCGCTTATCCAGCCACAACAACAAGAACAACAACAACAATAACGAAGGATAAGGATAAGCATAAGCATAAGCAAATGCGAGTCGACATTATGAACATCATCATTGGGCTCACGATTATGCTTATCCCTTTTCAACTAGAGCATAATGTGATTCACACATTCCACACAGCAGCAACAACAACGAAGTTGATGATGATGATGATGATGATGATGATGATGATGATGATGATGATGACGAACACGTGAAAATCCATAATATTTGCGCAAACAATCGAAGCTAAAAAAGTTAATCGAAGCAGACGCAGCGCAAAACTTGCAACAACATCCGCAAAAATAAAAAGGAAAAAGGGTTAAAAGTGAGCGAAGAAAAATCGGTGGAAAATGTTGGAAAATTCAACTGCTTGTGCGTTGCGCATTTGCATTTGAATTTCCATGTGTGTATGTGTACTATATGCTAGTGTAAGTATGTGTGTGAGTGTTTTTTTGTCCTCGATTGCGAATTGGTTTGCATTGCAAATGTGCGCGACTTTTCAGGGCTTATTCAAATATGCTCAAGTGTTTGGACTTGATACATAAGCCTAGCGAAGGCCCCAAAATGCTAATCCCAATACCCATGTCAAATCAGTGCTATATAATTAACGGAATTGCAAAACACCAACAACAACAAGAAGGAGAAGAAGAAGAACACTCGTTTGAGCATTGATAGCATCGCAAGTTCTTGGTTCAGAGTGAGCTGAGAATGGGAGAAGCAAACGGATTGAGAAATGAGAGAATATAAAGAAATTTAAATTGAATTAAAGCAATATTTTCTTATTGGTCAAATAAAATATACAAAATAAGTAAAGTAAATCAATAAAATAAATAAAGTAAAGAAAATAAAGAAAAAAACAAATGAATGATTGAATTAAATTAAATAAATAAAATTAATTAGGTAATAAATAAATAAAATAAATTGAATGAAATAAACAAATTAAAGGCAAGAAAGTAAAGAAAGTAAGAAAGAAGTAAAATATATAAACTTAAAATAATATATACAAAATAATTTAAACAAATAATATAAATAAAATAAACAAAATAAATTAAATATTAAAAAAGTAAAATAAATAAAATTAAATAAGTAATATAAATAAAATACACAAAATAAATAAAATATTAACAAATAAAATAAAGAGAATAAATAAAATTAAAGTAATATAAATAAAATAAATTATATAAAAAATAAATGAAATAAATAACTAAACTAATTTAAAAAATATATAAATAAAATGATTAAATTATTATCATAAAAGTGGACAAAATTAAAATGTATAATAAGAAATAAAATGGGTAAATCAAATAATGTTCAAATTTAAATTTAAAATTTTTATATTCATTTCATTTATATATTATTTAAATCATTATTAAATTATTATAATAGAAGTAGAAATATATCAAATAATTAAAATGTATAATAAGAAATAAAATAGGTAAATCAAATAATGTTCAAATTTCATTTTAAATTACATTTCTTGTTCCTTAAATGAATAAATCTTAAGACAATAATACATAAACTAAATATTAACTTAAAACGAGTTCTTTTAACTTTGAAAACCTCAAATTTAGCGACTGAAAATAATTAAATTATAATGAGTTGCTTGAATTTAAGAGATTTCTATTTTGTGAGCTTGCACTTCTACAATTTAAAGGCATAAACATGCTGGACACACTAGCTTAGACGCCACTGTAGTCAATGCTAAATGCACTACTAGACAGCACTATAGACAAGCTCTGAACTGCAGATCTACCTCTCTCTCTCTCACTATCTATTTAATTCGCTCTCTAGCTAATCTTTATTTCACATGAATTCAATTACAATTAAAGGGTATTTTCAAGTCGCAGCTATTTGGATTAAGCTCTTATTGCGTACGCTCTAACTATTTGAATTATAATTTCAGCTGATTTTTGGCCCTGCAGGCGGCACGTTTCAAAGGGCGTTATCCCTGACACGACCTGCCACGTGTTCTTGCCACACTTAAAGTCGCACACACACACACACACACACACACACAGCGAGTCGGAGAGTAGTATTAGAGTGTGCTTAACCACAGCCACCTTAAATAGCGCTCATTGTTGTTGTCTTTGGTCGTTTTGTTGTCCTGTTATATTCTATTCCGTTGTGCATTTGTCGCTTTTGCCACAAAACGTGGCAAGACAGCAAGACAACAACAAACACAGCGAAAGGGAGAGCGAAAGAGAGAGAGAGAGAGAGAAAAAATTAAATTTTTGACTGCCATAGCAAGCATCACGAATGCTGCTTCTGGTTTTTATTCGTGGTGCTCACCGAGTGAGTGCCATTGCCATTTTATGAATAATTCATATCAAAACACTCAAACACTCGCTGTGTATGCTTGTGTACGTGTGTGTGTCTCTCTCTCTCTGTGTGTGTGTGTGTGTGTGTGTGGAGGTATCGACACAAAGGACACGCATACATTTTCATATTGACACTCGTCGCGGAATCCTTCGAGTTGAATTCCTCATTCCTCTGGCAGATTCTCATCATCGTTTGGCGGCGTCATTGTCTCCTGGGCGCGCCTTTGTCTACGCCTGTCACACAGCGACTCTATCACTCTCTTTGTTGTTGTCCTTGTTGTGCCACTGCTGCTGTTCTTGTTGTTGTTGTTGTTGTTTTTTTGCATTCTTGTGGCACATTTTTTTTTGCTGCTGTCTTGTGTGGAAGCCTTTGAAAGAGCTCGAAAGGCGGAGCTGGAACTTGCCACCAAATTGCGGCTGCTGTTGCTTTAAGCTGTGTCGCATCCACACACACACAATACACACACACACACACACACACACACACACACACATACACACACACACACACATACAACTACACACTGGCAAGTCATGTTGCACACCGCGCGTATTTTTCGCCTGCTTTTTCGTTTCGCTTCGCGTGTCGCAAATCGCCAATTGGCCAAAACCCACGCTTTGTGGTTGTTGTGGCAGCTCTTGTTATTATCGTTGTTGTTGCCGCTGTTGTTGCCATTGTTGTTTCGATCTTGTTGCCAAATTCCGCTGATTTTCGCACGCAGCAACAAACGCAATTGACCAAAGTCGCATTTGTGCATTGCAATCTGATGCCATTGACACAACACACATACCCTAACTCAAGGCGTGTAACTGCTTTCAAATGAGGCATGCAACAAATGAGAGCGTTCTTTGACTAACTGCTACAGTTGATAGCTACTTTGAGAGGCAGTTCAGCATTTTGCTGTTTGTTATGTTTAAGCTAAATGCTGTTGGATTAAAGCTACTTGAATAGCTAATAGTTGTCTTGAATTTTATCGCTCATTTGTTGTATAGCTTAAGCCTAAGTTAAGTTAAGTTAACACCTTCTTATTGATTAGTTTGATTACAGCTTTAATAGTTAATGTTATATAGATTTTTTTAGGTTTCTTAACAGCTAAATTGAGAATAAACTTAACTTAATTATGTAGTGTGTTTAGTTTCAGACTTGTGTGTTACTAGATTAAACGCTTTCCATAATTGTTTAGTTAATATTATTGCCTGTTAAATATTTTTCATTCTATTGTCTGTAACCTTAAATATATAATATCAAATATAATAATAAAATATGTTATAAAATAAATAATGCAATTTATCTAGCAACAGCGGTTTAACTAAATAAAATGAAGATTTTATTTTGAATTGAAGTAATTAATTATTTAAATTTACTTTTAATTTTAAATCAATTAAACTATGCTGTTAATGATGCTTTTGGTTTTTCACATTTTCCTTTAATATTTTTGTATTTTACATTTATTTATTAAATGTTTTTTTTAATATATAAATGCTGCTAAAAAATTTATAAATAATTTCAGAGTATTTAAATTTTCGTCTTATAAGCGAGTTTTCCATTTGGTTTCTTTGTTGTGCAGTTAAATGAACTTAAAAACCACATCCAACAATGCCCACAAAACACATGTGATTCTAAATTGTTGTTGTTGTTGTTGTTGTTGTTGCTGTCACTTTGATTGCAAGCTCCATTAGGAAGCTATTGACTGCGATTCCAACTCCAGCTCCAGCTTCAACTCCAGCTCCAGTTACAGCTGCTCCAATTGGGCTCATGACGTTGCTCAATTCAAAAAGCACATTTAGATTTTGCTAATGTGCACAGTGTTGTACAACATTGAGGGGGGCAAGAGGGGAGACATGACAGTGCAATGTTGTTGTCGTAGATGTTGTTGTTGTTATCGATACAATTGCCGCTATAATCAACGCATGATTGAAACAAAGCAGCAATTTTCAAGTTTATAATTTCTGTGCATGTGTGTGTGCGTGTGTGTGGTGTGTGTGTGTGTGCTGGTGTGTGTGTGTATGTTGTGCTTGACTCAACAAGAAAATGTTGCATGCGACATTAATCAATTAATGGCCTTTAAATGCTGTTCTCTTTGTGTTTAAATATGACTAGCTTAGCTCAAAAAAAAAAAATGTGGCAATTGATTAATGCGTGTTGCACGTGCCGCACTCAAATTACTGACCTACGTTCATGCACCGCCATAATTGTTGTGCTGCTTAACAGACTGAAAGCGCTGAAAGAGCGCAGCGCTGTTAACTGTAAAATTAAAGAGCGGGAGCAGCGCTCTTAACAGACTTAACAGTTGCTGTTAACAGTTAACAGTTTGTCGCTCTTCGTTGGGAAATTCGCTCTTTGCTTAACAGATTCGCTCTTCAGCTGCTGTTCGCAGTTAACAGCGCAGCAGTTAACAGTGCGTTAGTTAACAGCAGTTGGGAATGTTATGTTGCTGGCCGCAAAGAAGCATAAATCACAGCAGTCGTTGACAGTGTTGCCTGCAGCTGCCCTCCTTCGCCCCCTCGCCGATGACACTGCCACAACCGCTGCCGCTGCCACTGCCACTGCCACTGTGCTGTGCCCCAAATGTGCATTTAAATTAGCAGCATCCATTGCAAGCATGCCCCTCCCGACGTCGTCGCTCCACCCGCTCCTCAGCCCCCGTCGTGCAATGTCATTTCTATGCACAGCGAATGCATAAATCATTAACAAGCCCCGCACAAATAATAACAATAATAATGCTAAAAACTGCAACAGTCGACGGCTGCCACAATGCCCATGTGGCATGTGTGGCATATTCAACCAAAGCTGAAAGCAGCAATGCAGAACGCCCAAAATACCGACTCCCCCCCCACAGCATCATCCACTGTGCAACGTTCAACTGCTCGTGGGGCATGTGCAACCAATTACTGACATTTCCGGCAATCAGTTTTTAGCGCGGCCTACAACGGCCAACAGCAGCAACTACAACAACTACAACAACAACAAAAGAAAAAACATCAAAATGCCAACAATAACTTGGCAACAACAACTTGCAACAATTGCAACAATCGTTCCAAAAACTGGCCACGATATGTAGTTATAATAATTTCAAAAATTCGCTGCCATTCAATTCGTATCGACGTTGACATGAGCCATGCAAACAAAATGAAAACTGTGCATCTCATCTCCCTTCCCCCTCGCACAACCACACGACCAATCAGCTGCCAGCGCCTGCAAGTATGCAGTAAAAATTTATGCTCGCTCATAGATCATGCCAAAGCGACACATTTGCTACGAGTGGTTAGTGTTACTGGCCCAAGCGACAGTACATTTGTGTGGATTTAGAAATTGAGAGTGTTCCGAGTGGCAGAAACTCAATGGATTCGATGAACGGGAAGAATTCCAAATGAGTTGAAATTATTATGAAATATGCGAAGAACTAGAAATTTATAAATTTAACAAATAAGACAGAAAAGGAACTCTTCTTTGCTTACATTTTCCACTTAAGTTAAGGCATCGTCTAAACGAATTTAAAAGAAACTTCAAATACGTTTTAATTATAAATAGTTGCAAACTTGCTCAACTCAGCTACTGATTCTATATTCTATATTCCAGTTTTTCCAGAACTAAAACTCAAAAGACGCAGCTGAGAATTCGCTGAAATTTGCTATAAATTTCTTATCACATTCAAGTGTTGTTTGCTTAGTTTTCAGTTTACTTAAATGTTAAAAAAATTCTACACAATTTGAGTGTTGTTTCTTGTGCTTAATAAAACTATAATTTCACATAATTGACAGCTTAATTGATTTACTATTAAATTATTTATATAAAAGTGTACTGAATTTCTCCTTAGTTGCTTGGCTTGCCATTTCAGAACATCCTTGGATTTACCTCGCTGGCAAGTCTGGCCTATAACAATCAGCAATGGCAATCTCAGTGCCAAAAGTGAGTCGGCTCGGTTGTCAGTTGACCTCATGGCTGACTGACCTCGTCACCCAGAGCCAGTTTCCCTTTGTCAAGTCTCAGCTCTCAGTTCTCTGTCTCTCTGTCTCTCTGTCTGTTTGCCTGTCTGCTTGTCTGTGTGTTTGGCTCTGTTCTGTTCTGTTCGGTTCACTCCGGAAATATGTCAAAATCTTATTTGCATTTTTTCTCATTTCGCTTTTGGTTGTCAAGGCGTATTTGCTCGCACCTGCTGCCAGTTGCTTAATTGAAATCAAGTTGCTCCCGTTGCACTTGTTCCACTTACAGACCTTGCACAGGTGAGGTCATGTTAACCACACAACCAGTTAAGTAATTGCATTCAAAAAATAAATACAATGCCAAACGACAGGAAAATTATCCAAAATTGTGGAAAATGAATATTGCCATAGTTAAAAAACAGTCGATGATTGTTGTTAATCGCGATATGAAG
This sequence comes from Drosophila macrospina, assembly GCA_035042075.1. Lineage (NCBI taxonomy): Eukaryota > Metazoa > Arthropoda > Insecta > Diptera > Drosophilidae > Drosophila > Drosophila macrospina. The sequence goes on from JAWNLW010000562.1 coordinate 699,405, forward strand.
CACTAACACTACTACAAGCATTTACAACTCACACGAACAGCAATTAGTCAACGTTATTTGAATATCAATAGAATGCCATCAAATAAGTATTTCATTTTGATTTGCTGCGGGCATTTTAGTTGTGAATTTCAATTTCGTTAGCATTTTATATAAAAAAAAAGAATCTAAAACTTAGTTGAAGTGTCTCGGCAAAACTATAATATTACACAATTTATATCAAAATTATTGAAAAAGTTCAATTTGAACAAGCAAAGCAATTAGTGTATTGCACATTCGTCTATGCTTAATGATTTAACATTTACTTTATTTTGCATAAAAATGATTGCAAAATATTTGCAGCTGTTGAAAAATGCATTTTGAATAAAAATAAATCGCAATTCGAATGTCAAAAATTAAATTACATTTTTAAACGGATTTTTAAAGCATACAAAAAGTAGAGAATCACATATAAACGACATTGGTTTGTTGAAGACAAATAAACGATTTAATTCATATAAAGCAGAGCCAAAAATGCACTTTGATTGCAAAGATATCTGTTGAATGTGTGTATTATTCAATTAAAAAAAATATATTTCAGACAATTACTTGTACAACAAAATGTTTTCTTGCATCAAATGAATTCAACTTTACCAATTAATTATGCCAATCAATTTGCAGTCAAATCAAAGTTGAGGTGCTTGCTCTGAATTGAAGCAAATAAATCAAACAGTTTCAATTTGAATTTATTGAATAAATTCTTCTTTCTAATGGTAACTATTAAAAAAAATAAAAAAAAACTGAAAAACTGGCAACAGTAAATGGCCGTCAGCGCCTTTTAACTGACTGACAGTTGGCGTTGTGCATGCCGGAGTCACAGTCACTGTGAATCCTGCAGGATTTGTCAAAATATGCGTCAACAGCATTAAATTTGCATAGATGCTGCTGCTGCTGGCTCTGTCTTCTCTTGGAATTCCTTTGCCTCCCCTTCTTTCCCTTCTCTCTCTTCTCTATTTTCTATCTTAAATACTTGCAGCGACAGCAAATGTAAATGACGCGAGTCTATTAAAAATGCAAGAGCGCAAGAAAAATTGCAAAGCTTCAGACACCGAGTGCGCAAATCTGGCAGCAAAAAAATGCGAATAAAAGAAAAAAAATATTAATAATAATATTAATATTTTCAAATTTATATAAAGTGTTCATTAAATCGTAAGCGAACAGCTTAAAACTATTAAACATTTCAAGTTGTGTGTTGAAATTGAGAAATATTTCAATTGAATTTGCAACTCATGAAATGACAAAACATTAGACAAATCAAATTTGAATGCATTAAATATTGCATAGCAAATTTGAAGTGCATTCTCACATGTCTGCATTAAAAGCATGCTACAATATTTAGCAATTGAGTGCCAAAAAAACATTGAGAACAACTGAGAACTGAGAACTGAGTGCAGAGAATAGAGAACTTGTGATGCTGAAATCGAAAGGCAGCTTGAGCAGCCATTTTATTTATAATGAAGTTCATTTGGACTTTGTGCACAGTACAAAGGCAAAACAACAAAGGGGAGAAAACAAAAGCAGAGAGAAAATAGCGCTTTAATATCATGTTCCGCTTTGTTGTTGTAGCTGTTGTTGTTGTTGTTGTTGTTGTTGTTGCTTGTTCTTGTTTTGGGGCAGCGGCGGAAGCATATGAAACGAGTGCAAGGATTGCAGCATACACTTGGATTCTGCTCTAGCTATTGTGTTAAACAGCTTGTTTTTTTTGTTTTTGTTTTACTTTTATTTTTTAATGTTATGCTTGTTGTTGTTGTGCTTTTTGTTGCTGTTGTTGCTGTTGTTGTTCCGGTTGTTGCTGTAAGATTAATATGCTGCCGTTTTCTACTACTTATGCTGCCTTTCAAGCTTGGCAAATTCTTAAAGGACGCACAGCACGTCCTGCCAAGTTGCCAAGTGTATGTCTGTGTCTGTGTGTGTGTGTGTTAGTTTAATGACTGCATGTCTGTCTACTCTTTGTGTGTGTGTGCGTGTGTTGAAAACTTAAGTCATGCAGCAAGCCAGCGTGAGTACAACAAATGCAAACGCACAAACAAACATTTCCACTCACAACTTACTTAAAAAAAAAATAGATTTATTGTGTGCCTTGCCAGCGCATGTGTGTGTGTGTGTGTGTGTATGTGTGTATAGACTGAAAATGCAATGATGCCGAAATTCAGCACTCAACTTGCCACGGCTGCAACTATCACACACAGCAAAAGACTTAACAACCCCGTTGCCTCTTCCCCGCACTTCGACACTTCATATGTGTGTGCGTGTGTGTGTGTGTGTATGTCAAGAATGAAAATGAGCAGCCGCCTGTGAGACAAGCGTTGCTAGCGCTATATACTCAACGCAGGGCTGCCAAGGGGAGACTGGTGAGGGGGGACAGTGTCCTTTCAGTGCTTTGTTGCTTCCGGAAATTTCCACACAGCACACTTCGCGCCTTCTTTGCATAGTTGAGAAAGCCCAAAGAACTGAACTTGCCGGCAATTACACATCATGACAAGACCATAAAGCCGTCTACTTATAATGAAGTTTGCCCCATTCGCTCTGTCTTTTTGCTAACTCGCTTGCTTTTCCCCCATTTTTCCATTTTCATTGTGCTGCAGTATCAAGTTGCATGGGAAAAACTTAACAATAATAATGTTATACTTAGCCTTTGGGGGGAGCGTTGCTTAATTGTTGTAGGAAATTGTGAGTAAATGTGCGGAAAATGCGGGAAAATGTAAAGGAAAACAAGCTCGTTATGTGAACGGTATTGAAATGAGATTGAACTGCATTTTGTAAGAATTTTCTATATTATAAAAATGTCATCTTATTTATAATAAATATTTAAATTAAGACAAATTTAGTAGAAACATATTCTTTGAATATATTTTCATTTAATTTAAAAATAAGTAAATTATCATTTAATAAAATTAAAGTAAATATATTTAGAAACTAAATTTGAAAAAAAAAACATTGTTTCTCCTCCCTTGTTACTTTAATCAAATCAAGGGATTGTTTATAGTTTATTGATACAGACAGAATAAATTGTGTTTACATATTTCTCTCCCCTCTAACCTTTCTCTGCTTCACTTACTCTGAATTTCTCTTATTTAATTACTCCACAAATTGCAAACACACTAGATTCTATTGCTCGAGATTTGCCAGTCAATTGTCAGCTAAAACTAATGAGGAGGGGGAAGCTGTTGCTAGAGGCTGCGCCTTTTGTCCTTCTGAAGGATTTTGTTGATGTCCCTGTCGCTGGTGCGGACAAGGTTAATTTGACTGGCGCCAGCGTGGCTGTGTCGCAGTCTCAATGCCAAACAGGCGGGCGCAATGATATCGTCAACATGTGGCACCTTCGCAGTGATTGGCACTCGGGTTATGCCCGTCCAGAGTATGTGGCGAGCATGATGATCGTCGGTTGGCCTTGGGGCAATGGCCACCTCGAAGGCGCCGACACGTGGCGCATTGTTCTCGTTGAGCCGCAGCTGGAGTTGCATCTGTGGCTGCAACGTACGCAGCGCCTCTGACAATGAGGCATGCAGATCCAAGGCACGTTTCCGATAGCTTGAGTCCACCGGACAGTACTCGATGTAGAGCACCGGCTGTGTCGGATCTAACGGCGGTGGCACCACACGCGTTGCCATGTTGCACTGCACACAGGCTTTAGCCTCAGTTTGGTTGGATTTAAGTTACTTTAATGGAAAGTATATATCGAATTTGGGGCTGAAATTTGACAGGCAACTGATGGCCAACGTGATGGGGCCGCAGTTACACACGTTAATAAATCAGGCATAGAGTAGCTGCCAAATAAATCTTTTGGTCTGACAAAATGCAAATGCAAATCCGTAAACCGCTGGCAAAATCAGAAGCTAGCCGCATTTAAATTGCGAGCATATTTTGTTGATTTCACCACGATGGTCACAAAAATTGCAAGCTGTCCACTTTCAGCTGACATTTGGCCGGCGGTTTTGGCCTTCAGTTAAAACTTTGTTAAATTTTCTAGTCGTGCGGCTACAGTTCTCTCTCTCTCTCTCTCACTCTCTCTGTCTCTTTGTCTGTCCCCCTCTCTTTTTCTCTTTTAATAAACCCAACCAAAAAACAGCACCAAAAACAAACCGAGCTGAGCTCAGCTGAGCTGAGCTGAGAGAACAATGGCTCAGTAGCAGTTTCATTGTATTGCCTGGGGCAAGGTTGACGGGGCCATTCAATTCATTTTATTCACATTTATTGAAAGCGGAACAGCGCTGTTGGCCAATAAAATATGATAAAATACGAAAGTAGCAAAATAGCAAAATAGAAAAAATAGAAAAAATCGAAAATGCGAAGAAAATCAAGAAAATATCTCGGATATTATAATAATGTTCCATGCACCACTGGGACCAAAGATCGAGGCTTCAATGTGCCCCAGACAACAATAAGCAGGACAGCAAACTGGCTGAAAGCAAAAGAAAAATGTTTACGAGTATTTATTAAATTGGTTGCGGCTCAAAGGAGGGGCGAATATGCGGAGGGGAGTTGAGAAGTGGAGAAGTTATGGAAGTAGGTAAAATCCACCAATGAATTTCGAATTAAAAAACTTTTAAACTTGTATTCAATTATATGATTATTTATTCAATAATATTCTAAATAAATTTATTTGAGCTTAAAAATATATATTTTAATTTGAAATCATTTTAATAATTATAATTATAATTATATTTATAATTTCAACTCAACAACAAATTTAATGGAACCGCAAAAAGTTTGCGATTATAAACTCCAATAAACTGTTCTAAAATGTAATTAGAAAAAATCAATGGTATTAAATAGAGCTAAATAAACATTGGGTAAAGTATAGAAAGTGTTTAACTCTGTGTCAAAATGCAATTTAAATTCATTAACAAATTTCATGAAACCACAAAATGTCAACAAAATTAATGCCAGCATAATTTGCAGCACAGAGTTGACAAAGGCAAAAGCCGTGGAGCGCTTTAAGCGATATGTAGAAGTTTAAATAAATTATTTTAAATAATTCATATAGTTAAGTAAATTTGTATTAAATATAAAAATAAATCCCGTTTCTTGTTTATACATTTTATTTGTATGACTCACTCTTGATTTCAGTGATGTTGTTCGCAAAGATTGAACTGCCAGTTGAGTTAAGCTGAAGAGCAGGATGCCACTGCAGACGAGGATGTTTTAAATTGATCAATATATATATATACAGATATATATGTAGTATTTATATATATATAACAGTGTGTGTGTGTGTGTGTGCCTTAACTTGCCACATCCGCTGTCAATTTGTCAGTTAACTCGAATCCTGCGGCGTTGACAGCCTGCATCCTTCAGTTACACTTTTTCTACTTGAACGTAAATTGGCCAACGCTTTTATCCAATAACAACAGCAGAACAGCAACAGCATCTACCAAAGTTGGCGAGTCTCCTCCCAGTTGCGAGTGCTGGGATTAAAAAACGTTTTGCATGCCCATTACGGCGGGGGTAAAACTGTAACTGTAACCTAGGGCAGAGCACACACAGTTCAGAGGGCGGAGCAGCGATGCTGAGCACTGGGCGATAGACTATGGACGTTGGGCGATGGGCGATGGGTGGATTGCGGATTGTGGGTGACGGGAGATGGGAGACAGGAGACGGGTGGCGGTTGGTCAATGGCATTGGGCAAAGAAAATGCGTAAACGAATTTGTGAAAATTATTTGTGCAGCAGGGCAAAAGCTTGATTAAATTTTCGCTACGAATCCGCTGGGCATATACAGCATATTATATTTATTTATACCAATCCAAACCATTTTCATTGCCGTATACTGAGCACTGTGTGCTGAACTGAGTGCTAAAGCTGCCCGCCTTCAAATGAGTTTTCATTGATACCGAGCACTTTGATTTGCTATGTATGGATGGATGGATGGTGTTGGGAAATTCCCAGGCGCATTACGTACGCGCCAGGCTATGAAAATGCCCTTGTTTCACATTTTTGGACTATTTTTCTTATTTTATATATTTCAATTATGAAAACTTTTTACGCGCGACGTGCACAAAGAAAAGCCTGTATAAATAAGGGAAAAGCATGAAAATCGCTTCTTTTTTTCTTTTCTCTTCTTCTTTTTATATTCTGTTTCGTTGCCGTTGTGGTGCTTGTCTACAATTTTCTGCCATCGTTCAATGCGTCTTTTGTCGCCTTAAGTAAACAAACATTTACGGCTCAATTGTTTTTAGAGCTCAGCTTTCACGTAAATTGATGAGTTTTAAATTGTTTCGACGGCCCATAGAGCTCTCCTCTTTATGCTTTATACTTATGCATATTTCGCTTAACTTTCTCTTTTATATCTATCTTGTCCTTGCTATTTTATTGCGGCAAATTTATTCATAATCAACAGAGCTAGTCTAATTGGAGGCGACATTATATGGCTTTTGTATACTTTTAAACGGATTCTCGCTTTCGTTGGCCCTGAAAATAGTGTGAAAAGGGAGATAATTTAAGCAGTTTCACTTTGAACATAAATAGGGATAATGTGAGTGCAAAAAGGTTTGGAAGTTATTGGATTATATTAAGCTATTAATATAACAATGGCAAATGCTTAAGAATAGAGTGAAAAAGAAGTTTGCTAAGAATATATCAAAGGGTACTAAAGAGCATACTAGACTATTAACTATGAGCTTAATTAGTGCTAAATTAATAACAATTTATTATGTTAAATTAGGTAAATAATGAAAGCTAATTATATTCAAGTTGAGCACACATCATAGTTGACTTTACTTCCTAGGTATCTATTTATATAACAATAGCAAATGCTTAAGAATAAAGTGGAAAAGCAAGGTTGCTAAGAATATATCAAAAGAGCATACTAGAGTGTTAAGTATGAGTTTAATTAGTGCTAAATTAATAACTAAGTAAGTATATTCAAGTCGAGCACACTCCACTGCTGACTTTACTTTCTACATACCTTATCGTACAGGGTCTGCTGTAGTCAAGTAGACTTCAATCCCATTTTCAACATCTTCAGATTATTCCCCTCTTTCACAACAATTTCTCCCTATACAGAAAGCAGTATCTATCAGTCGAGTACTCGATTAAATATGCATCAAATATTTATGTCAAATGATAAATATAGAATAAATTAACATGGCAAACAGGAAACATAAATTGTTATTTGCCTTAAAGAAGAATTAACGCTAAATACTCGCAAGAGTGGGATGATAAATGAGAAAAGTCGGAAGTTGGGACTGAGTTTGCCATTGTTAATGTGGCTTTGTTACCTGTTTGTATCAACAGGTAAACTTTTTATTCAATTTGCAGTTGGGGCCCTCTCGCCACTAATTAAATATTTTCTTTTCAATTTTTATAATTTAGCTAAGCGACAAACGGCAGCATGTGCCAGTTGCTTGGCCCATTGTGCGTTTTAAAGTGTTTTGTTTGCCTTTAATTAGCAATTTATGCCTTATGTCCGTCGGGCGAGACAGTGGAGATAGGGAATGGAGGTGACTGAAGCGACTTAATGACCCGCCTGGAGTGGTCTGTGTGTGTGTGGGTGTGTGTGTGTGTGTGTGCTTGTGTATTTTATATGATTAATTACCTAATTATTGTATTATATTATCCAACAGCTGTGGGCGCTCCATCTTTTAAGCTTGCCTGCGGTCAGTTTGCCTTTTGTTTCATATTTATAATTGAGTATGCCGCCGGATTTGTCTATTTGATACGACATCTAATTGTCTTAAGTCAAACAATCAGAGATTTTTCACCTCAGATAGCCTTTAAATCAAGGTCAACAGCATGTAAAGAAGATAACCAAATGGGGAAACAGGCAATGCTTAAAGTAACTGAAAACTGTTGTGGCTGTGGCTAGCTTACAGGGTATACCCAGTTAAGTACTCTCCACTTGATGGAAACTCTTTCGTGGAAGGTCAAACAGCAACAGTTTCCTAAACAATTGTGGCAAAACCCAGACCCAAACCCAAACCAGAACCAGAACCATTGCCCATGTTAGACCTTCGGTCAAGCTATTGTCAATATTTAGATTGAAATTCAATGCACGTGCGCACAAAAATAAAAAGGAAGGGAATAAAAAACTATAAATTCGAGTATTCGAAACATTTGCGCATTGTGGAAAACTCAATGCCAAAGCCATTTACACAATAAAATGCGAATTTCGACTTATTTTCTGATAGTTTTAAGAAATTGAGGTCAACATCAGGTTTAACTACGTCTCTGTCTGTCTATTGTTAATGTGTGCGCGTGTGTGTGTGCGAGTGTGTGTGTGTGTAAGTGTGTGTGTGTGTGTGTAAGTGTTTGAGTATGTGAATGTGCATATTGCTTGTTAAAACATTTGACATTCAATTTATTTAACAAACGTTTTTTGCTGATCACAGAATTATTCATTTGATTCAAATAAATGCGAAAGCCATGTATACAGTGGTGTCTGTGTGAGAGTGTATGCTTACATAAGAGATGCGAGAGCGGGGGATTAGACTGCAGACTAGTCGTAAAAGAGCCGTTTACGATGTGATGTGAATAGGCAGAGTGAGAAGGAATACAAGAAAGAGATAGAGAGAGAGAGAGAGAGAGAGAGAGAGATGGTCTGCTGCTGTGAGAAGCTGATTATAGCTACAGTGGTGTCTATTTATGTGCTGCTATTTCAGAAGAAAGGAGAATGCTGAGAGATTGAGAGAGTAGAGAGAAAGAGAATGAATAGATATAAAGAGAGAATGGAGAGAAAGGGAATGGAGAGAAAGAAATTGGAGAGAAAGAGAATGGAGAGAAAGAGAATGGAGATAGAAAGAGAGAATGGAGAGAAGGAGATAGAGAGAAAGAGTGAGAGAGAAAGAGAGAGAGAGAGAGAGAGTGAGAATGGAGAGATATAGAGAGAGAATGGAGAGAAAGAGAATGGAGAGAAAGAGAATGGAGAGAAAGATAATGGAGAGAAAGAGAATGAAGAGAGAGAGGGAGAATGGAGAAATAATGAGAATGGTGAGAAAGAGATGGAGAGAAAGAGCGAAAGAGAAAGATAGAGAGAGAGAGAGAGAATGAGATATATAGAGAGAAAGAGATAGATAGAGAGAGAGAGAGAGAGAGATGGAGAAAGAGTGGAGAGAAAGAGAATGGGAAGAAAGAATTAAGAAAGAGAGAGATAGAGAGAGAGAGAATAAAAGAGAGAGAATAGAGAGAGACAGAATGCTTATAAAGTTATCTAAATATCTAATAAGTCGATAAATATACACATTACTTCTTCTTCTTCTACCCTACCCCTTTATTTAGCTCATCGATAACTCAACTATCGACGAATCTTCATTTAATTCTATATTTCTACACTCTGGTAAAACATGCATGCAAACCATGTCCAATAGACATTCACACGCACATCCGCAACCGCAGTCAACCACACATACACACCCCCTCACACGCACACACACACACCCACATGAACATGTTATGCTGATAAACATGCCCTGGGCTCTTGAGGTTTATCGCCGAAACAAAACTCGCAAATAAAAAACTAAAATGATTATTAAATTTTAGCCAAAGTTTATACATAAATCCAGATAGTCTGTGTATCATACTAGTCGGACTACATTTATTAGTATGGGAGTGTGAGTGCGAGTGTGAGTGTGAGTGTGTATGTAGATGTGCGTGTTTGTTTGCGGCAATGAATGCTGAATGAATGTTGTTTTGTGTAACATACTTAACGGGGCTCGGCGTGTCGGCGTCGGCGTCGGCGTAAACCAAATGTATGTTGCCGCCCAAAGGCAAAGCGTACGCTTTCAATATCAAAGTCACGTGCAAATGTTGTATATTAGTTTGGGCAACAGCATTTGTTGCTGTTTAGTGTTGTTGTTGTTGTTGGTGCTGATGTTGTTGTTTTGGTAAACCTCTATTTTTGGAGCAACGCTCTCAAACACACACACACACACACACACATGCATACAAAGCGTACTTATATTCTGAATGGCGCTCGAGTGATTTTAGTTTGAATTTTACGTGCCCATCAAAATGATTATGAGCAGGCACCAACAAACACCGCACACACACATACACACACACACACACACACAGTTGTAGAGACACCAGCGATACACTCACAGCAACACGCACAGAAAATGTTCCATGTTGTTAAGGTATTCATGCACTTCATTAGGAGCGTCATGTCAAGTGGCAGGCAGGAAGCAATCTCTCTCTCTCTCTCTCTCTGTTTATCTCTCTCTCTGTCTCTCTTTCTCTCAGTCACACTCGCTGTGTTTGGTGTTGATGTTTAGCGCTTGCCAAAGTCGTTTTAATTAAAGTTTATGTAAGCATTGAAATTATGCGCCGTTACGGCTGCTCCAGCTCCTGTTTCTCCTGCTGCTGCTGCTGCTGCTCCTAATGCTGCTGCTGCTGAGGCTGCTGCTCCTGTTTCTGCCGTTTTGTGGGCGTGTCAAAAGTTATCGAATTTGCTTGCCAGCTTGCCTGTCGAACATCATCAGAAACTGTATGCATGTTAAAACTTGGTAACAACATATTTGTTGTTCTCTTTGTTGTCTGATTAAAAACTTTTTCTATCAATTGTTGTTGCTATCAACAAGTTGCCACACACAATTTAAGATGTGGCTTTGTCCTGGGAATAGATGCAGCTTGTTTCAACAACAATAGCAACAACAACAACGACAATAACAATCACTTAACTGAAATTATTTTGTATTTATACAAAATTTATATGCACTTGTGTGTGTCTATTTGTGTGTGTGTGTACACATGTGTCACTCTGCTTTCAATAATAATAGACTCAGAGACAAATATTTGTGCATTATTAATTAGAGTTTATTGAGCAGCAAATTATGGAAGCAATAAAGAAGTATAATAAAATTAAAAAGTAAATTCAAAATTAAAAAGGAAATATAAATAGGTAAAGAATTACTTTTACGTTTAAAAAATTTAGAAAATTTAATTTAATTTTAATATTAATTAAAAACAATACATTTATAAATTATATAAATAATTAATTATTTTATTTCTAAATAAATATTTAAAATATAAAATATATACAATATTATAATAAATAAAACAAAGTATAAAAGTAGTTCAATATTATTATATTCAAGAAGCAAAAATCAATTTAAAATATAAACGCAAAAAGAGTTGTTTATTATATATTTATAAAATTATAAACAATTATTTAGATAATATATTAAATAAATGAAATAAAAGTTTTTTTTTACAAAATTATTTATATTTTTTAGTTAATATATAAAATAAGTTAGATTAAAGTTTTAACTAAATAATTCCGCCAACAATGGATATTAACTCGTCGATCAGTCGCCGCTTGCCTAACGATGCTTGCAATCATTTCAACGTCTGCCAAGGGACAGACTTGCATGAGCATACCTTGTTTTTTGTTTGGTTGTCGAATTGTCGAGAGGGAATTTGGCCGACTTCGGTTGGCTAAACTAATGCAACAGCTGCGCAAAGTGAAATATTTTGCAGTGCACACGTTAAAGCCAAGTTAAATGGGTATGCAGAATTTGCGAGTAGGGCCCAAAAATTGTTGAGGAAACATTTGGCCAGGATGTGGTCGACCGCAAAATGCCAGGGCAACAGCAAAAATGTTGTTGCCAAGCTCGGGCGGGGCCAAGTGCCGAATACAATTGGCGGAAAAATGCAAAACCCTTGCAGCCACAACAAGGCGAGCAGCCAGTTTGAGGCAGTTGCAGCTACAGTTGCTGCTACAGTTGCAGTTGCAGTTGCAAATCATACCCACGTTGCGGCCATTGTCATTCGCATTCACATTGTGCTCCCTCTCTCTCTCTCTCTCTCTCTGTCTCTCTCTCAGTTTTCATTTATGCAAAATTAGTTTGTGAAGCCGTGCAGTTGTTGCATCGGTAATAACCGCAAGTAAATGTCAATGCAGGAAACACAGTCAAACACATAAATTTGCAACTCAACACACACAAACACACACACACACACGCAAATACACGCAGACAATGAGAAAGAGACTGCAATTGCATTGTAATTTGTTGTTACGTTCCATGCACGCCTAAAAGTATGCAAGGCATTCTGCACTCGGCAGCCGTTGGTCTATGCCTATGCATTTCGCCTGTGTGTGTGCGTGTTTATGTGTGTGTGTATGTGTGTATGTGTGTGTGTATTTAGCCTAATGAGCTTGTTGTCCTTCGTTTTCGTTGTCGTTGTCGTCGTGTCCTCCTTCCGTCGCTGCATTCACTTTGGCCCAACTCTGGCCATTATTAATGCATAATTTTAGACTGGCCAAAAAGTGCTGCCTGCTGCGTTAATTAGCCTGTACTTTTAGGTCAACTCCCGGGTCAGTCCCGTTGGCATTAAAAACAATGTAAGCGCAGCGAGGGCAGCACGTGAACTTTTTGCTTTAGCTTTAGCTCCTCTCCCATACTGTACAATCAGCTAGATATATTATTTAATTTCTAACTTTTAGATTCTTGCCAACTCGCATTTGACTCTCTCTCTCTCTCTCTCTCTCTACGCTCACGTACTTGAGGCATGATTAAAGCAGAGTTTCTCGTGGCTGCCACACGCGGTGCTCCCATGTGGTCATGTTTTGGCTGTTTCTTTGCCCCCGGAAAGTGGCTGAGTAATTGTGTTTGTGTGACAAGCGGGGAGCATAAAAGTGCAATTTATATGCTTAAATGACTTTATGATGCCAAGCCATACAGCACGAGCTGACAAAAAAAGAAGGAAAATTCAGAAGAAAAAGCAACACAAGAATAACAACAACAACAACAACAACAAGAACAACAACACTAACAAATTCTCACACGTGATAGAGATTAATTCATCAACTGCTTGCGGTGCATGGCGGGAGATCGGTTGGAATTAAGCTAGAAATTGCCAGCACATAGATATACATATAGAAAGAGAAAGACATAGAGAGAGAGTGAAGAAGAAAGATAGAGCAAGAGATAAAGTGTGTGTGTGTTAATTAAAGACTTGGCCTTGCCGGATTTGGCATTTTGTGTCAGAGAAATTTAATAAAGCAGCTAAAACTGCAGTTTCATATGCATATCAAGTGCTCGGCATAAATGCAAATGTTCATTCGCAGTTAACGCATAATAATAAAAACAAATACTCTCAACTCTCCTACCCCCCACCCCCACCAATCTCACAGAAAGGTCATAGTTTGTTGTATAATACGCTTAATACCCTTTGTTTGTTAGACTATTATGTTTTTTATTTGATTTCTTTCTTTTTGAGCATTTTAAATGCATAAATCTTTCAGCTATGCAAAACACTAACAATAAAAAATCTGTGCACTTTGATTTATTATGAAATATTAATAAATATTAGCAATGCTAGGGTATGCGATTTAACACGTTTTATTTATATGAATATTTGATTTAAATTTCTCTTGAATTAAGTCCGAAAATGTTAATGAGAACAGCTGGAATTCGTTTCAAATATGACAGCATATTGTTTGATTTTTATTTGAAATTTATGTTATTGTGAAATTAGTTTGAGTTGGACAACTGCTTTGTTTCCATTTCGATTTGAATTGTATAATTTATTCTCCATGTTTGCATAATAATATGCCAGCTTTTATATATGCATTTTCTTTTATTTATTTATTTGCGTAATTAGGTCAAAAGTGCATTTGAGAAAGGGTATTTAAATTGCGCCCTTTATTTCATTTAGTAGTATTCTTATCGTTGTTGTTTTTTGCATATGTTAAGCTTTCATTTTTTTTGTATTTTATTTGATGCGCCACTTTTACAACTTAGTTTCATACAGCTTTTTCTATTTTTTCTGCATTTAGATTTGGCTTGCGAGCAACTTTAACTGAATGCGCTGTATATAAATATATTAAATATTCTGTTTCTTTTTTTTTGTATTTGTTTTTGCACATATGAAAGATATGGAAATTGTTGGCAAGTGCCAGGGCTAAGCCTGGCCCAGAGACTGAGCTCTATAGTTCTCATTTTTTTCTGTCCTTTTGCCACATATCGTTATGAATATTCAGTTGCCATAAAAGTTGAGTCAAGTTCGGGATAGTTTTTTGCTTGGAAATCTTAGCTAAAAGTAAGCTAAAAAACAACTTGATTGCCGGATGGTGTCTCACAGTGCTTAAACAGAGAGAGAATGACAGTAAGACGGGGAGTGAGAGGAAGAGAGAGAGTGTGTGGAAGAGGGGGAGCAGAGGAAAGCGGGAAGGACGCAGGCATACGTACAATTTAACCGTATAATTTACAATGACAAACGAGGCTACCCAGGGTGCGCACAATTACACACACACACACACACACACACACACACACACACACAAATATACACATACTGTAGCTTGGAGGGAGTGGGGTCAACCCCTTACCATGTAAAGGCCAGACAACAGCGCGACAATGTTAGACGACTCGCACATCTGAGATGGATGAGCCTCGTCCTTGCTGCAGAGCCCGTCTGCCTGGGAATACAAGCGCTGACACAGACAAATGACAGCTGAGACACAAGCCAACAGCGGCAGCAACAGCAACAGCAGCCACAACAACGGCAACAATAACAGCGACAAAAACAACAACAACAACAACAACAACAACAACAAGAGCAATAGCAGCAGCGGCAAGGAGCTGAAGGAAAACTGTGACAAGGCCAAGCAGCCGTGTCGCCAGGCATAAAAGTAGACATAACGGACTCGAGACTTTGTGGCACAGTAGGTGGGCGTGCGTTTTGCTATGTGACCTGTAATCGTAATCAACACCAATAGCAGCATACTACTGTCATGCTGCCTAGTGCCACATCCTTTTTGGGCCCACATCCTTAGCCACATCCTCGAGCCCTGAGCATCTTGCATCCGCAACGTTTGCGTTGTGGGATTGTGATTGTGGCCCATTATGCTGACGACAATCAATATGCGCAATTGAACGGCCATGATTGTTGTGATTTGTAAGGACAACGCACACACCACGCACACCACCACACCACGCACACCAAACACACCACACACACCACGCACACACTCCAGGAATCCACTAATTCGTTGTTCTCCTCTTTCCATCTCTGCATTGCATTGAGAACTTAATCAACTCGCAGCACAGCAGGTGGCAGAACTGCTTTATATCTGTGACTCTTCGCTCTTGGCCCAAAACAATGCCGCACAGCCATTAAGGCCATAAAGCCAAAGAGTCTGCTTAACATATTTCATTTCTGTTAGCAGCCCAAAATGCTGTCTGTTGCCAACAGTCTTAGAGCAGCTCCAGCTGTGCGTTGCCCCCAAAATAGGTCTACATACAGTTGATTATTAATTGAGTAACATTAATTGCATTTCTAATTAATATTTCGATGCGGTTGAACTTTAAGAAGTATGTAATAAGCTACAACTTTAGAGTAATAATATTCACAATTTGTTGGCAGCACTTTGTGGTCATGTTATTGTGACGTTAACAGCGCCATGTTAAGGCATGCGTTAACAGCAGAGTTGAATGCTTTAAAGCCATGCCAAGTAGAATACAAGCTTATCATTGGGTTGAAGGATCACTCATGTCACCTCACGTCTCATAATCAACTCAACACATATGCAATGCCGTTGCAGCAATTCCATTAACTATGCAGACATTGTGAGTGCCTTAAATGCTGCCATCTCAGTTGATAAATGATCCACAGTGTTGGCATCTACAACTACAACATGTTGCTCCAGACATCGTTTAATCTGTGCGTCAACAAACTTCTGACAAGTTACATATCACCGGGGCAACAGTTGGTTGTGCTACCTACGACTAACCAACACACACAACTTGGCTAAAGTCAGCGAACTTGCTTTAAGACTTTCTGCAAATTGTTTACAAATATTTTCTTCTTATTTCTTATTTCTTTTCATTTTGCATATCTTATAACAAATTTCAATTTAAGTTCAAATGAAATTCTAGGAAAGTTATTGAAAGCAGACTGGCAAGATTGAAGATTTAAAAGTAACCACAAAAGTGGTAAAGCCAGCAGTTTCAGCCAAGTCGACGCAACTAACTAAAACAGTTTAACCAACAAAAATCCCTAAAAAGCTGATTTTTCCCATTCATTTTCTCAGGCTAAGGCACTCTCAGCCTTTTAACTTTTGACCGCATTGGCATGCTGATACCTAAGCACACACACACGCACACTCTCACACACACACATATATATACTTTATTAGATTTGCCGTCAGTCAGTGGAGCTTGCTGAATCTGAGTATGAGTCTGAGTCAGAGTCTGAGTCTGAGGCTTTGGCTTCGACCCTGGCTCTGGAATTTATCAAATTTTATGCAAGCAACTTGGCCAAATAAAAAGGAAGAAGCAAAGCGTAGAGTAAATATGCCTTTGTGTTAACTAAGCTGCAAATACAGCCAAGTGTTGGCCCTGTTGCAGAGGCATCAGCATCAGCGGCTTCAACGTTGTCAGCAACTTGAAATTGCGTAGCAGTGACGTTGCGGGAATGCAGTTGCCATTGCAGTTCGCTACTGCTGGGTGTCAATCTAAGCCCAGGGAAGAAAATAGAAGAACAAAGGCATTGCACAGTGGTGCCAAGTGATTGTGCTTGCGGTTAAAATTTAATTAAGCAAATTAAATAAAGCAAAAATTCAAACCGAGAAGGGACAAGAGACAAGCAGAATTATTTCTAGAGTCAGTCTCAATTAAATGACTCAAATATACCCTGTAATTCTAACACTTAAAAGTGATTGACTTAAAGATACCCTGCACGCTGTTAAGCGTTAAGGAATTGTGTTGATTGAGTCAAACACTCTGAGTAAATTCTATAAAGTTTTGCAAATCTTTTTCAAGTACCTGAACAAGTCTTTATCGCAAGGCTGTCTATGAATTTTGATTCTTGCCACGTGCTGTGGCTGGAGGCGCCACAGTGCGTTGCCTGTGGCACACACAGCGTGGCAATGGTGTGTATTTAAAGGGAGCCGTTGCAAGTTGACCCCATTTACACCCTCGACTTACACACACACACACACAAACACACACATGCATGCCGAAGCGCTTTTCTTGGCTGTCAATGGAGACTTCATTGCAACACACACACACACGCACACACACTCACATGAATATATGCACACAAGTGCACTGTAAGTGACAGCTAATACAATGTAGAAGTAGACGGAGCTTGGAAAAATATTTTTCTATAATAGTTTTTCGAGTATCAAACGCCGAGTTAATGCGAAAAGTTTTGGCCAAAGATTAGAGCGAGTGGTATGTGAGCATGTGTGTGCGTGTGTGTGTGTGGCATGTGTGGCATGTGAGGCAAGATTGCAGCACTTGCAATCCAAACTGTGGCTAATGACAAGTGCACTTTTTGCATTCCAAATGCAGCTGAGAACTCACAACTCACAACTGGCAACTGGCAACTCACAACTGGCAACTGGCAACTTACAACTTGCCACATGCAACTTTGTTTGCGTGCCTGCTGCTTTGCATAGCTTTAGGCGCTAAAAGCTTTTGCAACAACACACACACACCCACGCACACCCACACACACCCGCACACTCACTCACTCACCTGTTGAGGTCTTGGCTAATGCATTATTCAAATTCTTCACAAAAATGTTGAATGTTATTTAACTCATTTGAAGATAAATAAAAAGTAAAAAGTACAAAAAGTTGACGACAAAGTCCTCCACTCACTTGGGCCGCATTAAAGTGCAACAAATTATTGCATGTGACACACACAAAAACTTGCAACATTTATTTACTCTGTTAAGCGTGCCACTCCCCCCGTGCGCCAGCGCCCCCTTTCGCGTAAATCAGTAAAATTTATTGCAAATGCCAGAGCAAAAGGCGCGCACATGTTGTCCCAATTTTTCCACGGAATTTTACAAAACATATTTCAGTTTAGCTCACGTTTTTCAGATTGTTATTTATTTGCAAATCTCTCTCGCGCTCTCTCGCTCTATCTCTCTCTCTCTCCCTCTCTATCTGCTGCTCTATCTCTGTCTCCTTCTGTGCACTGCCAAAATTGAGAAGACTATTGAGCAGGGATTGACTTCCCGCCCAATGTAAAATATTTGCCATATTACTATTTATTCAAATGAATAAATTTACAAAACTATTTCACATTTGCTGTTGTCAAAATTAAACTGAATTTTAATTTTATTATAACACTGAGAGAAAATCTCATTAACTTTTGAGGAAGTCTTTTAAATCAATGTTTGCTCTGCTAACTAAATAGTTGGAATATAATATAATTTAATTTAATTTAATAATATAAATTCGGCATCAAATTAAACAAATTATTCAGATTACACAAATATTTATAATGCACTTTTCGGACTAGTTTTTCAGCATTTACTTTAAGCTATTCAAACTTATTTTATTCAGGGGAATTCATAATTTACGCACAATTTACTGCTTTGAGTAGGAACTCTTCTTTCTTTACTAACTCTTCAAACACTTTCCAACTTCTTAAACACTTTTAATGATTGTCAAATGAATCGATTAAATTGCTTGTATTTTATACCAACAAATAAAAAGTTTTCTCATCTTTTTATGATTATTATAACCATTTTATTAGTCTTGCTTCCATTTCCCTTTTTCATTTTACTTTCATTACATCAAATCAACAACAAATAATATATTCAGAATAAACTTTCTTTCGATTTTTGCTTACACACAATGGATAAGCGTTACTTGCTACCCTGTAACCGGTATTCAGTATTCAGTATTCGTTATTCGTTATTTGGCATACGGCAGCAGCACGTGTAAATTATAACGCCATTTGGGTAATTACACTTTTTGAGTGTTTTAGCTTTACCAAAATGCGAAACGGATATTGGCCAAGTGCAAGAGTTTGGGGCAGCCAACATGGACCAAAGTGTTTTTGGCGACAAAACAAATTAAAACTCCATAAAAGTGGATACATATTTTATGCTGTTGTTGTTGTTGTTGTTGTTATTATTATTGCTCTCGTTATTTGAACAAATGTTTTGGCCATAAAAGCAGCAAAAACCCCGCAAAACAAATAACTGGGCTTAGCCAATGATGCTGAGAGACTAAGAGAGTGTGAGAGTGCGAGAGAGATAGAGAGAGAGAGAGAGAGAGAGAGAGAGAGAGAGAGAGAGAGAGAGAGAGAGAGGAAGAGCGAGAGCAAGTATGTGTGTAATAATAATGCTTGGAGAAAATTTAATGTGGCAAGCAAAAGTGAAATCTAATAAAATGACAGCAACAGCAATAACAACAACAGCAACAACAACAACTAGCACTACATTCTTGCCACCACTGTGAGTGCTTGCAACATTACAAACAAGTGTTAAAATGTTTTAAATTAGTTTTCGCCGCTGGAAAACATGCAGCCGGCAACAACATCGACAACGATAAGTATTACAATGTAACTGTGTTTGCCATTTTAGCCAAAAATCCTTTTAAATGCACAATATGCATATGTCTGTGTCTGACTGCGCGTGTGTGTGTGTGTGCGTGTGTGTTGCACCCAACGGTGTTGCATGAAAACACAAAATCTAATTAAATTTATTATTAATTTATTGCCGCATTTTTGTGCCCAATTTGTGCAACTGATGCTAAAATGCATTTGCGCCAAATGCTCGAAGGATATGTAGGATACGCAGGAGCTTTGAATAGAAGGACACTCACTTAACAATAAAACAAACATAAAAGCAGAAATAATATCTATATTACACATTAAATGAATTGTTTCAACAAATGCAAAGTTACTTGAATTTTATAAAAATGTTAATTAATATAATTAATATATAAATCAAAATATATTTTATTATTTATTAATATATAGTTATGTAATAAAGTTAGTTTAAAAATTATACAACATTTAATTAAGTATAAATAGATAATTAAATAATATAGTTAATTTTAATTTTATAGTACATTTAATTAAGTTTAAATATATTAATTTATAATAAAGTTAATTTGGTATTTAATCTTAAAGCTTAATCTAAAAGTAATAGTAAATATTAGACGGAAATATCGCTTGCTTATTTGATTAAACTTAGATTTAAGCCTTGAATTCGACAGTCGATGAATATTTCGCGTTTATTAATTTCCTGTCAGCTGCATTTGTACACAATTCATGGCAAGCAACTTGCAAAGTGTATGGCAACATAAATACTCATGCATAATCGAACTACACATGCAAACACACACACACACACACACACACACACAGACACATACATATGCAGCTACTTTTACTCGTTCTGCTTGATTTCTTGGCTGTCGTTTACTGTGGCAATTTCCGCAGCTCTAAAGCAAACTCATGGCTTCCTTTGGCGGCAGCTCATAATTCCTTTTGAGTTGACAGTAAAAGTGTTGCTAATGTGGCAAAAGAGCGGCTCCAAGCTAATCAGTTGCAGTACAGGGAGAGCGAGGGAGAAAGAGAGCGATAGATAAAGAGTGGGAGGGAGTGCAGCACAGAGACAGAGAGAGAGAGAGACGCGATAATGATGATGTTGCAAGCTGCCTGCAACTATAATAAGAAAATGATTTCCGTTTGGCAAATTGGAAAAACGTTTTGCGGCGGCTGCTGCTGCTGCTGCTGCTGCTCCTTCTTCTTCTATTGCTGCTCTCACTGCCAGAGAGTGCTGTTGATTTTTCCATTTGCTCAACCCTTTCCCTGCCCTGCCCCGCTCTGCTGCTACCCATCTTAGAACTTTCTGTAATCCATTTATATGGTAATTTGGCGTACTCGCACTTCCTCAACTCCTCTCTATCTCCCCTTCAACCCACTTCCCACTTCGCATGTGCTCTCACGCTGCGTGGCGCTTGTCATAACTATTTCAATTCGCACAACATGTGCTGCAGCAGCAGAAATCAATAAGATGGCGCCGTGGCAGGCAATGGTGGCAAGCGGAAGCGGAAATAAACGCAGCAGGTAAATATACAATTTATTGCCTATAGAGCTTACTCTTACCAAAGTAACTGCTGACTGGTAGCTGGTAACTGGTAACTGGGCATTGGCTTTTGGCCAAACAGCTGCTCTTATTACTGCTCTTTGTTCCAGCAGCAAATTTGCTTGAGAATTGAGTTTTTTCTGCTTGCTTTCTGACTTTCTTTTCAACTAAAATATCTTGCATTTGTTCACTTATTGAACTGATAGACTATATACATATCATAGAAATGTTGTGCTTCCATTCTCCTCTCCTTCCAATCACTTTTACTTGATAGTTTTAGGCAACCCAGTCTCTATCTCAGCGCAGATTAACCTTCTATGTATGTCATCTTTAAATGCAAATATTTTGTAGACCGTTTTTCTTTTAGTTTGAGTTTTCCTTAACAATTACTTTCAACTTCTCGTTTTCTTCGCTCTCTTAATTGGAAATCCTTGGGCTGGTTGCTTGGCCATTTGCCGGCGTGCAGTTAAAATATTAAAGCCACTTAAAACTAATTTCCTTCAATTAAATGTGGCAAAAGGAGTACAAATGCATGTGAGTGTATTCACATATGAATCTATGTATGTTTGTATGTATGTATGTATGTAAGTGTGTATACACACGCACAACACATACGCTTAATGACTTGGCAAAGTGGAATGCAGAGGCAACAGCAGCAAGCAGCAGCAGCAGCAGCTAGTGCATATATTGAACTACAACAACAACAACAACAACAACAACGAGAGGAGCAGCAACATATACACAACAACAATAACATGTGCAGAAAAGCAACTTTTTCGAAAGTGCTGTATAAATTCCAGCATGCGGAGCATGGGGCATGCCACTGACCTGACCCGTTTCATACGCCAAATTGCTTCGCTGCACACACAAAGTGCAGGCCAGCATGGAGTAGAGGTGTGCGAAGTGAGCAGGAGGAGCAGCAACAGCAGGAGCAGGAGCAGCAGCAGGAACAGGGATATGCGAAAGGCGGCAGAGGCGTGGTCGCTTTATACGACGTGCTCACAAACTCATTTTTCAACATTAAAAGCACATGGATTTCATGGCGCATATCCTTTTGCACCTTCTGCGCATTGTGACACACACACACTCCCTCTCCCTCTCTCTCTTTGTGTGTGTGTGTGTGTGTGTGTGTGTGGCTTCCGCTAGTATTTTACTTATTTTTTTTTTTTGGGGCACAACATCCAAGCACAATTAAATCTCGCTGCAATTATTATTATTATTATTACTATTATTTTTTATTGCAATTTCACTGGCTTGCATTTCACCGAGTGTTGTTAATGAAATTTACGTGATTTTTCATAGTGCTGCACGAAAAAACTGTGCACATCCGGTTAACGGTGTGTCCGAATGTCACGCGTTTCCGGCTACACCTGAGAAAAGTAGTTCCACAAAGGCTGAAAGGCAGCGGGGGAATGAACGGCTGAAAACAATAAAGAAGCAAACGAAGTGCTGAAACTATAATTTGAAAGAGCGTAAAGAAATAAATGAAAATAAATAAATACATAAAAATAGGAAAAATATATTCAAAAATATATTTATATCTAAGGTTTAATTTTCAAAAGGTCTTTATAAATTTATATTTCAACGGGAATTTAGTGAGAATATAGTAATAAATATGCTTAAGTTTGCCTTTTCCCTTCTTTACAGATTTAAGTTCTAGTAATCCTATTTATTTTTCTATCTATTTTATTTTATCAATTATATTTATTGAAAACAATAAAGAAACAAACGAAGTGCTGAAACTATAATTTGAAAGAGCGTAAAGAAATAAATCAAAATAAATAAATACATAAAAATAGGAAAAATGTAATAAATTATATATAAAGTTTAATTTTCAAAAGGTTTTTATAAATTTATATTTAAAAGGGAATTTAGTGAGAATATAGTAATACATATGCTTAGGTTTACCTTTTCCATGTTTATGTATAGATTCAATTTATAGTAATCCTATTAATTTTTCTATCTACTTTAAGACTCAAAGTAACTGTCGCTATATTTAAATAACTTGTTGAAAACTATAATTTAAAAGAGCGTAAAGAAATAAATGAAAATAAATAAATGCATAAAAATAAGAAAAATGTATTAAATTATATATAAGTTTAATTTTCAAAAGGTTTTTATAAATAAATATATTTAAAATTTAGTAAGAAAATAGTAATAAATAAGCTTAGGTTTGCCTTTTCCCTTCTATATAGATTCAATTTATAGTAATCCTATTTATTTTTCTATCTACTTTAAGACTCAAAGCAACTGTCGCTTTATTTAAATTATTTGCATGAAGTTTCTTTGGAAACTCATTGAGTAATTTGAATGTGGCAACTATGTAACATTCTCTGATTGCATTTTTACTGGGCAGCAAAGATTTCAGCACGGCAAAGCGAGTAACTGAGGGGTAGAAATTGTAGTGGCAACTGTGTGTGGGAGTGGGAAGGGGAGAGTGGGGAGGGGGGTAGGAAGGAAGTAAATGCACATGGATATTCATTTAATAAAAGCCAACAGCGCACAAATTTTAATGAAAGAGTGCAAATGCGTGAGTGTTGACCAACTCTGTGTGTGTGTGTGTAGATGTGTGTGTATGAGTTTGGGCCTTGTAACGCCGTAGGAGAGCGTAAACCAATGACAATAACAACAACAAGAACAACAACAAGAACAACAACAAGAGCAACAACGATGACAACGCCAACTGCAGCCATGGCAGCTGCAATCGTTATATCAATGGGCAAGTGGAAGTCTGTGACGATGAGGAAGACGAGGCAGAGGTGCTTGGCATCGCAAGGGGTTCGACAGCGCAATGGGCGCTGATAAACTCTTTGGCGGAGCTTTTGACGTGGACTGCTGCCTGTTGAAAGGACATAATAAATGCCAGTACGTCGGCTGGCCAACCGGCAAGGACATGCACTGGCCGCACTCGTAGTGCACTCAAATAAAAAATGTGTAAAATTCATTTGCAGTGTGCACAGCCAAAGAGCAGTAGCCAATTCCACAGGAGTGTCTGTATATCTATCTGACTGTCTGTATGTGTGTGTGAGTGTGTGCGATTGCATGTTGTCATTGTGTATTTATGTTAAATGGAAGACGGCAGGCAACGCGTCTTGACAGAACCTACAGAGTGAAGATATCAACGAAAACTGTAAATTATGCGTTTTTTCTTCTTCTTTTAATTGACTCGAAAACTCCATATCCAGTTCACATATTTGACCAAGCATAAGTGATGTGAAGACATGCGTAAACCTAGCACAAATTGTATATATTGAATTCATCTCATGTTTTCAAGCATTTTGCCACACTGTGCCATTTTTCATTTCGTAAATTATATTACACTCAGGCATAATTGCGCTGATTAATTCCCATAAAGTAGCTTTGGACTCTGGACCGTATACGGGGCAGCCCTGCAGCTGCCATGAGACACGCACACACACGCACACACACGCACACTCGCATATATCGGGCATAAAATATGCATATTCCTTGAGCAGCGCAACGCGCAAATGAATTGTGGCAACAAAAGTTAATAACTGTGCGGAATTAAACGTGCAAATTAAACTTGTCTTTTCTTTTCTGTCATAACTTTAACTGTAATTGTTTTCATCAGCGAATGTGAAACTGAAACTCGCAAAATAATAATTATCTTGTGTGCGAAATTGCGGAAAATGTTTTCATAACTTTCTTGCATTGAGGTGCGCCAAATAATACAGTTATTAAATTTGCTTTTGTTTCCGTTTCGCCTTGCAGCGAATATGCAAATTATGTGGAATAAATATAGTAGAATTGAATATTTATAATTGCTTTTAGTAGCTAATAGCTTTATTGCTTTATTTAATATGTTGATTATCCATTTGAATAACAACTAAAGAATATCTATGAAATATAGACGAATTTTATGATATATAATTATAATTCATTATTCTAAAATGTAGTAATTAAATAATAATAATTAAATAATCTAATTTCATTTATTTTTATTATAATAATTATTATTTATTTATTGTTATGTATATACTACATTTTAGAATAATTAAAAATAAATTGTAATTAATTGATTTAACTAACTAAAATTTTTAATCGAGGGTATTGAAATCCTGACATTTATAGTCTCATTAATACTCTTCTTCAATTATTCAGCTTAATATAGAAAATATTTTAAAAGGGTGTATCCTCATTTAAGAAATGTGCTCTTGTTGCCTGTAAATTCACAATAATTTTCTATATTTAATACAGCAAAAACAAATGTAAAACTGAACAAGTCAGGCAGCTACAGTCGTACAACGTCTGTGGTAGACTATGAACTAATCGGGGAAAGCAAAAAAAATAAAGCAAATATAAAACTAATTTAAAGCCAAATAAGCTTAAGCAATGTTCAACTCATTATCGTTTGTTCTTGGAAGAGAGCAGCAATAGTGAGTGAACGCGCAAGAGCGAAAGGGAAAACAAACAACCGTTACTTTTTTGCGCGTTGCTGTGTATATACGTATAACTGTAACTGTACAGCGCGCGTCTGTTTTTACTGAGATGCTTATGAAAACTATGCTGACAAATCAATTGGTGGTTAAAAACGCGTCTTGTGCATATATATTGCTTTTATAAAATTTTAAAAACATAAAACTTTTGTTTGGGTTGCACCGAGATTCGAACCGCAGACCTCTCACACGCAAATCGCACGTCCTATAGCTTGAGCCACCGCCTTACATACTGCGCTGTCGGCAACGTCAATACATATACAGCACGAGTTTTTGCATTTGTCATATATATACATACATATATGTATACGAATTTCTAACGAAATTTGGTTATTGCTTTCTTTTAAATTCTTAACATTTTCTGACAAATAAGGCAAAATTAATAATATATGTATATATAAAATAAGAGTAATTAATTTATAATTATTAAAAAATGTAATTTGGAATTGTCAGCAGTGGGATTCGAACTCGCGCGTGTGCGGCAATTTTGGCCACAGAGGCGCCATGAACATGGAGATCATTCATTCCTTAATATCTTCTATGTTTATGATCCGATCGTGCTGAAATTTTCAGAAAACGTCCGGAAAAGGACATTCTCCATATGTGCCAAATCTGAATTAAATCTAAAGTCGGTAGCTTCAGTTATACGTTTTTCGATTTGCGGGGGCGGAAGGGGGCGTGGCAAAAATCTAAAACAAACTTGATCTGCCTGCAAACAATACACCGTGTTGTCACCAAATTTGGTTACTCTAGCTCTTATAGTCTCTGAGATCTAGGTGTTCATACAGACGGACAGACGGACAGACGGTCAGACGGACATGGCTATATCGTCTCGGCTGTTGATGCTGATCAAGAATATATATACTTTATAGGGTCTGCCACGCCTCCTTCTGCCTGTTACGCACATTTCGCCTTCGTCAAACCTAATAGACTTTGAACTTTTAGTTCATAGTCTAAAAAGGGACTGTGTTTCCTCTGCAGCAAAATAGTCAATTTAATTTAAGACTCTCAGATCATTGCTAAGCATTGAGCAGCTTTAAAAAGTCTTGGGCTTTAAGTCTAAGCTTAAGTTTGATTGGTGTTTTAAGGATTTTACGTAGCAACAGCAAATTAAGTAAACGCAAAGTGTGCTTAATAAATAGTTTATTAGTTTGCAATTTTATTTGTTTTACATATAGTCAGGTTAAACTAATATCTTAATCACTTTCAATTACTTAAAATTTAAATGCAAACTCAAAACTTTATCTCACCTTAATTGAACAAACTGTAATGAAACATTGTAAAAGTTGCAAATTACCATACTTTGTTAAGTGGGAGCTACTAAAATGGATTGCTTGTATAACTCCATGTATTTATACAACATTTAATGTTAATACGATAAGTAGGCAACTTTAACTTCGATAATTTCCAATCGTATTCCGTATTAACTGAGCGTATTCAATGAGCGCCACAGCTGTTGAGCAGCCGAGCTTTGTTTGCCTTGCCCCCCACTTAGGTTAATAGTGTTGCATTAAGTATAATTTAATTGGATTTTGAATACTTAGAGGTGTGACCCACGACAGATGATAAGCCTTGAGAGGCTTGAGCAATGTAAATGATAAGAGGGAGTGTAAGCTAAACTGATGCCTTCGAGCTGTGTAGCTTACACAAGTGTTCAATGCTATTGCAGTTGATAATTTCTCATGACTGTTAAATGGCTTAAGCTACTTAAAGTTGCCACTGCAGACTGCAGTTGCGGTATGCACAATAATTTAATGTATTTTATTAAATGGGATAATGGTCAAAAGCCGGTGCCAAGCCAAACATTTACCGCACTCCAAAGTCATTTGACAAACACGAAAATCTAATAAACGTTCAAGCACACACACCCACTTCAACTGGAGTGTGTGAGTGTGAGTGTGTGTGTGTGGGGGTCAACTTGGGCAGAGAGAAAGACACCAATTAATATCACAACTAGTGGTTAACCACTTGATATGTAATATGTGCTCGCCGCCAGCATTGAAATCTCAGCCAGGGACTTTGGCATGCAATTAAAAGGAGCTTAGGGAACAAATCGCCCAAAAACTCTTTGGGCACAATTAAGTTGTGCGTATTTTGATGTGGTTGGCACTAGAGATGCTACCGTGCCTCAAGTTTATGTGGAGCACGAAGAGCGTGAGTTTGTTTTTTAGTAAATTTTATATATATTTTTTAAAGTATTTTATATATTTTATTAAAATGATATTGTTGCTTAAATGAAATGAGTTTTCCATTGAGCTAAGTATTCTTCTTCCACTTCCACATGACATATAAATTTTATATATTTTTTAGACTATGAACTAAAAGTTCAAAGTCTATTAGGTTTGACGAAGGCGAAATGTGCGTAACAGGCAGAAGGAGGCGTGGCAGACCCTATAAAGTATATATATTCTTGATCAGCATCAACAGCCGAGACGATATAGCCATGTCCGTCTGTCCGTCTGTCCGTCTGTCCGTCTGTATGAACACCTAGATCTCAGAGACTATAAGAGCTAGAGTAACCAAATTTGGTGACAACACGTGTATTGTTTGCAGGCAGATCAAGTTTGTTTTAGATTTTTGCCACGCCCCCTTCCGCCCCCGCAAATCGAAAAAAACGTATAACTGAAGCTACCGACTTTAGATTTAATTCAGATTTGACACATATGGAGAATGTCCTTTTCCGGACGTTTTCTGAAAATTTCAGCACGATCGGATCATAAACATAGAAGATATTAAGGAATGAATGATCTCCATGTTCATGGCGCCTCTGCGGCCAAAATTGCCGCACAGGCGCGAGTTCGAATCCCACTGCTGACAATTCCAAATTACATTTTTTAATAATTATAAATTAATTACTCTTATTTTATATATACATATATTATTAATTTTGCCTTATTTGTCAGAAAATGTTAAGAATTTAAAAGAAAGCAATAACCAAATTTCGTTAGAAATTCGTATACATATATGTATGTATATATATGACAAATGCAAAAACTCGTGCTGTATATGTATTGACGTTGCCGACTGCGCAGTATGTAAGGCGGTGGCTCAAGCTATAGGACGTACGATTTGCGTGTGAGAGGTCTGCGGTTCGAATCTCGATGCATCCCAAACAAAATTTTTATGTTTTTAAAATTTTATAAAAGCAATATATATGCACACGACGCGTTTTAAACCACCAATTGATTTGTCAGCATAGTTTTCATAAGCATCTCAGTAAAAACAGACGCGCGCTGTACAGTTACAGTTATACGTGTATACACAGCAACGCGCAAAAAAAGGAACGGTTGTTTGTTTTCCCTTTCGCTCTTGCGCGCTCACTCACTATTGCTGCTCTCTTCCAAGAACGAACGATAATGAGTTGAACATTGCTTAAGCTTATTTGGCTTTAAATTAGTTTTATATTTGCTTTATTTTGTTTGCTTTCCCCGATTAGTTCATAGTCTACCACAGACGTTGTACGACTGTAGCTGCCTGACTTGTTTTGAGTCAGCAATTGTTGAACTCTTTTAAGTAGTTTTATTGAAATGATATTGTTGCTTAATTGAAAAGATTTTTAAATATCTCTTTCGTTGTTGATATATACTTCCATAAATGTTATTCATATATTTCATATATATTTTTTTAAAATATTTTATTTATATTTATATATATATATGAAGTCGGCAATTGTTGAACCATTTTAGGCCATTTTATTTAAATGATATTGTTGCTTAATTGAAAAGAGTTTTCAATATCGCTTTCGTTGTTGATATAATTCCTTACACATTATTCATTTTGAATAAATTTTCTCAATTGGTCTAATTATATTAATACTTCCTCATGACTTTTAAATTTTATTTATTATTTTAAAGTATTTTATATATTTACTCTTCAATGAAGTCGGCAATTATTGAACTATTTTAGGCAATTTGATTTACATGACATTATTGCTCTATTGAAAAGAGTTTTGAATATCTTACATTTTATTTTGAATATATTTCATAGTATACCTCTAAGTTCTCTTCTTCCCCTTGCTCACGACTTACGGCCATCTCTAGTTAGGCAGCCAAACTGTTGCCGGCAGCCTGCCAAGAGAGACGTGCTCCATTTGAGTTTATGCAAATGTGCTTAAAACCAAATACTAATGAAAATTTTGTCGCCACATAAAGCGCATCCACTATTTGTTCTCCATTTGTTTTACATTCTTTTTTCACTTTTCTACAGTTTGTTTTTTACTTCCTCCTTTCTTTGTAGTATTTGCATATGTTGTGAGGTTGTGCTAGTTGCTGGTGCGTGCCTGAGGTTTTATACGAATTCATTAAGCAATTTGTAGCCACAAAATTTAATATGTTTGCTATGCTATTTGTCTAATTCTTGTCAAGACCTACACTGTCTGTGTGTTTGTGTGTGTCCCTTTTTTTGGGGTCGTCATTGTGCGTGCGTGCAACCCTTGACCTTTGATTGACTGACAAGTTGGCCTTAACGAGCGACCCACACAGCAGTGGGAAATGGAATATGGAAAATGGACAATGAATAAGGGAAAAGGGAAAAGGGAAAAGGCAACCGACTGCTATCAAGTCTATGATTGCTGCTTAAATTGTTCTTGTTCAACTTTTTGTTTGGGATCCTTCAAGTAAAAGGCTGAAAATCAAATGAAATTTTGTTGCTCCCTCTGCTGTTGCTTTGCTTTTAAGTATTTCCGTGCTGTGCTCACGCGTGTGTCTAGTTAAATACAGCCCTCCTCTTGTCCATGCACTCGTCCTACCATCCCCCCCCCCTCCTCAAGCACTTGTTATCCTGGTATATTGCTCAAGCCGCCTGGCCTCGAGCTAACAGCTTTCTGTCCCTGATCCACTCGTTGTGGCTCTGACAGTGTGTTGATTTTCGCTTTTGGGCTGAAACATGTTACGTTTTCAAACATACTCTTTATATAAATACCCCTATGGGGTATATTGCAACATTTGGAGATATGAAAAAGAAGACAGCAGCCTTACCACTATTTGCCATACAGGGTAACATTGAGTCGCAATACGTGCGCTGTTGTATATTCGTTGCACAAGATTTTCCGGTGTAACATTCGATTTTCTAACCTTTCTTTTTTACTTGTATTTTTGTTTATACCCTGTACCAAAAAAAATTGACTGAGCATGTTTTGCTTACCGACGCCATTGTCTGCGGATTGAGCAAATGATGATAAACAAGAGAAGAGCTCGTAGTCATTGAGGTGATTGCCTGCAATGAAATACCCTGTAAAAAAGCTTCAAGCAACCGTAGTGAATCTATATAGGATAGCAGCAAAACTAAACTACAGCGTATATAGTCGTCGAGCATTGACAGTTTCGCGACTGTTTCAGACTGGTTTTTGTTATGCTCCTGTTGTCTTGAAGCATTTCATTTCATTTGTAAGCGACAAATTGTGCGTGTTGACTATAGGAAATGAATGTCGTCTGTGTGACATGTTGGCAAAATATTGAAATATGTTAGATGAGCAAAAAAAGCAAAATAAAAGGGAAGCAACAAAATGAAAAACGAAAAAAGTAAAATGAAAAATGGAAAAAAAGAAAAAAGAGGAAAAGCCGATGACGTGTGCTTATCCTGTGGGCGAATGTGAAGCGCTCTCATGGGCGCAAATTCAATATGCAAGCATTTACTTGCCATGTGTCAGTTAATAGAAATTTTGGAGTGAAATTCTAGAGAAATATCATCAAAGTTACGAATGCGGATAACAACTCTTAAAGCACAGCATATTGCCAGTCCATTCAAATGTGTTTACTGTGGTGTCCATTGAGCTGGGAAATCAAAGTCAGCTTTATGCAAATATTTATGCTATTGTCTGTAATCTTTTATCAGGTGAACCAATCCGCAAGAGCTGACAGGTTATAAATGGAATGTAAACACACACACACACACACACACACACACACACACAGACAAACACACATTGCATAACTAAGCGAAAGCCAATAGACATTTAAACAACCTGAGGTCAAACTTAAGACAGTGGCATAATATACATAGTCGTATCCTATCCCGTCTGTTAGTTGCACTATCAGCAAATAAAGCCAACACCATCTACAAATACGCACACACACACACACACACACACACACACGCATACTCAATAACAAACAACTGTTGTATGTAAAAAATAAAAGCGTCTCTTGGCCCCTGGCAAAAAAAAAAAAATTCCAAAACAAATATTGTGTGGGTTTTTCTTGTCGCATTCTTTTTGAAAATTGTAAAGCAAAAGCTAAAAAAAAGCTAAAAAAAAAAAGAACATGCTTGCCTTTGTGAATGGATTTGGTCCTCTGCGACTTCATTTTGGCATTTTTATAGGCAAAGGTTGCTGGCGCCGTGGGAAGGAGGCAAATAAAATCCTTGCGCAGCCACAAAATAAATATAATAAACGAGACCTTCAGTCCTTTGGCTGCTGCTCTCCCCACCCCCTGCCACGTTTGCCACCAATGAAGCATCAAATTTACAATATTATTGCTCCCTGTTGAACATTTATCTTCGCGATCCACACAATCCACGCCATTTCCCGCAACTCCCTGAGTCAACCAACCAACCGCTTGGACTGTCGCAAGACTTCAGTTACGCTTTTGTCGCACGTTTCAGCAATTGTTTAAAGCGGCAAACAAATTGCGCATACGACAAGTTGTACGTCGGCCAACACATTGACTAATGCCCGGCAATATTTTAAAGCCGCAATTTGCTAAAACTATCGATTCAAATGCAAATCAAGCAGATAGCAGCTACTGCAAATAGTAAAATGTCATTCGAAAAGTTTTGCAGCATAAATTTGCAATAACATTTGCCACTCAAATGCAATTCAAATGGTTGCATATCCATACCGAAAGTAGTTGATTCAAATGATGTTTCCGATGAATTTACAGAAAAGAAATTATCTTTGAAGTATGCGAAGCAATAAGAGATTTCGCTTGGAATGCGACAAATTCTGATAAACGAATCGACAGCGAAGCTGGCACATGATACATGATATATGGTTACATTATTCGTCAGGCTTTAATCTGAGTTATAGTTACAAAAACGGCATATTTAATTGACAATAAGCCCCAAGAGAGCTGAGCTCGAGTGATAAAAATATCACAGGACAACTCTCAGACTGCTACTCCGGACTGTCGCCGTTCTATTTTCGCTCAAATATTTATGAAAGCAATCGGGTATGCTGTGTAGCTTTGGCCATCATATCTAAATAAGTTTTGCCATATTTTGTTGACGCCTAGCACTCGAGTGGGCGTTGTGACGTTGCTCATTTGCAGTAAAAATCGTAGTTATTGACCCCACGGCAGTCGAGTCTAGTAAATTGTATTGATTTTGGTTGAGCAATTTTATGACGGAAGTCAGCTTACTTAGTTGTCGCTTCCTTTTTTTTATTCAGTTTCGCTCTTTTCTCTTCGCTCCTTCTTTTTGTATATTTTACTACAGGTTGTTAAATAAATCAAAGATTTTTACTTAAGTGCTGCAGTTTATGGAATTACTTTTGGTCCTGGATAGGACCAGGACAAGGAAACGAATAAATTTAAATAAAAATATTGATCAGGCGTACTTTAAGCATTTGTCGATTGGCTTTCGTCCTTTTCTGAAAGTTGTAGTTTAAGCTGTTCGCTTTGATTGAAAATGCAGTTTTAATTGGTTTTCCATATAACGTTACAGATTCTTTATTTAGTTTTTCGTTTTCGTTTTGGTTTTTGTTTTTGTTTTCGCTTTTCATTTTTTTTGCATTTTTTGCTTTTATAATAATTTCGTTTAATATAATTGCAGTTGTTGTTGTTGTTGTTTCTTCTTGTTATTGTTTTTTGTATAAATGTTTGCGTGTAAATGTTTATGTAACTGTTGGTATGTGTGTATGTGTGTGTGTTTGTGTTTGTGTAAATTGCTTAACTTAAGATTTTCTTCTCCCCATTTCTCGTCCTGCTACCGTAATCTGCTTACAAGTTTCCACATTTTCATAATTTTCAACTGTATTTTCCTGCTGTTTTCTTCCCGTTTTCCTATTCATATTTCATGTAGTTCGCATTGCAAATGCCAAGAGCTATCGCTTTTACCGTTTACCTTTTCTTTATTATATTTTTACTTAGTTTCGCTTGCAGTGTACTTTAAATATTAGTCGTAATTTATTCATAAATTTTAATACTAGTTGCCATTTGTTATATTTAGTTTACTTCATTTTTGTTTTGTCTTTGTTTTTAGACTATGAACTAAAAGTTCAAAGTCTATTAGGTTTGACGAAGGCGAAATGTGCGTAACAGGCAGAAGGAGGCGTGGCAGACCCTATAAAGTATATATATTCTTGATCAGCATCAACAGCCGAGACGATATAGCCATGTCCGTCTGACCGTCTGTCCGTCTGTCCGTCTGTATGAACACCTAGATCTCAGAGACTATAAGAGCTAGAGTAACCAAATTTGGTGAC
This sequence comes from Drosophila macrospina, assembly GCA_035042075.1. NCBI lineage: Eukaryota > Metazoa > Arthropoda > Insecta > Diptera > Drosophilidae > Drosophila > Drosophila macrospina. Next base: position 733,097 of record JAWNLW010000562.1, read on the forward strand.
AACACGTGTATTGTTTGCAGGCAGATCAAGTTTGTTTTAGATTTTTGCCACGCCCCCTTCCGCCCCCGCAAATCGAAAAAAACGTATAACTGAAGCTACCGACTTTAGATTTAATTCAGATTTGGCACATATGGAGAATGTCCTTTTCCGGACGTTTTCTGAAAATTTCAGCACGATCGGATCATAAACATAGAAGATATTAAGGAATGAATGATCTCCATGTTCATGGCGCCTCTGCGGCCAAAATTGCCGCACAGGCGCGAGTTCGAATCCCACTGCTGACAATTCCAAATTACATTTTTTAATAATTATAAATTAATTACTCTTATTTTATATATACATATATTATTAATTTTGCCTTATTTGTCAGAAAATGTTAAGAATTTAAAAGAAAGCAATAACCAAATTTCGTTAGAAATTCGTATACATATATGTATGTATATATATGACAAATGCAAAAACTCGGGCTGTATATGTATTGACGTTGCCGACTGCGCAGTATGTAAGGCGGTGGCTCAAGCTGTAGGACGTACGATTTGCGTGTAAGAGGTCTGCGGTTCGAATCTCGGTGCATCCCAAGCAAACTTTTAATGTTTTTAAAATTTTATAAAAGCAATATATATGCACAAGACGCGTTTTTAACCACCAATTGATTTGTCAGCATAGTTTTCATAAGCATCTCAGTAAAAACAGACGCGCGCTGTACAGTTACAGTTATACGTGTATACACAGCAACGCGCAAAAAAAGGAACGGTTGTTTGTTTTCCCTTTCGCTCTTGCGCGCTCACTCACTATTGCTGCTCTCTTCCAAGAACGAACGATAATGAGTTGAACATTGCTTAAGCTTATTTGGCTTTAAATTAGTTTTATATTTGCTTTATTTTTTTTGCTTTCCCCGATTAGTTCATAGTCTACCACAGACGTTGTACGACTGTAGCTGCCTGACTTGTTATTATTAATTTTAATTACTTTTTCTTTTTTGTTTTTCGTTTTTTTGTTTTTCTGGTATTTTTAAAGTGATTTTACATAATAATGTACTTATATGCAAATTTATCTAAAACTGCATTTGAAATCGGCTTTTGGTTTTGTTCTTGTTTTTGTTTTTGTTTTTATTCGGGTTTTCTGGTTTTCTGGTTTTGCTGATTTTCTGTTTATTTGCCATTTTCCATTTCATTTGACTTAATGTGATGCGTTTTTTTAGAAAGGATTTTCGCTTTTGTTGTTCTTGTTATTGTTGTTTGTTGTTGGTAAAAAATGCATACATTATAAATACATAGTTATCAAATAGTATGATGTCTGCGTGTGTGTGTGTGTGTTTTTTTTGTGGTGTGTGTGTATTGGTTTATATGACGTGTCTGTGCATTATTTATTTATAGTTTATGTTTATGTACTCGTATATGCCTCTAACTTACGTTACAAAATATATAACAAATATGTGTATAAATGAGTATATAATTTATTTGCCTTTCTAATATTTCCTCTCAGTTTCTCCTGCTACTGCATATCCTTCTCCTTCTTTTCTCCCTTTCTTTGTTTATTATGTGCTGCTGTTTTCTAAATACAAAATATATCCGTACTGTAACTATTTGTCTGTGTGTGTGTGTGTGTGGGAAAGTAATCATTGAGTATGTTTAATCGGCCTATACATATGAGTAAATGCAAATTTTCGAACCGACAAAAAGGTGTTTCTTCCCAACAAAAATATTTATATGTGGCAAAGAAGCTAACGGTAATTCTCATAATTTGCAACCAAAAGTTTCGTTGAATTTGCATTAAAGTCTTTTCAGAAATCAACTGATCAATTGGCAGTGTTAAGACGTCCCAGTTATTATTGCTGTACTGTTTGCAGAAGCATCTCGAAATGAATTCACATGCAATCAATATAAAAAGTTCGCGTCAATCAATTTTATTTTATTTCATTTTATATCAATTTTTAACAGTTAATGTGCTTTAAAATTTAATTATTTTATGTTGTTTTTTTTGTGTTGTTTTTGTATTTTATGAATTGAAACAAGTACAGCAAAAATTGCATTAATTATTAGTTTTCACTTATTTTTTTGTTTTGTTATTTTTGTTAAATATTCTTTTCGCTGTATGGTTTAACAATTACGTTAAAATCTTTGCACTTTTCAATAGTCAACTCTTGTTGTAGTTTTCTTTAGGTTTTTTGTTTAGGTTTCTTTCTTTACTTTTTATTTTTTTTTTCGATCTAATGAAAGCTGTGATGAGAGAGAGAGAGAGAGTGGGAAGGGAACTCAAAAATAATTGGCTTTTGCCTGGAAAACTCTATGATTTCAGTATGTATTACATATATATATATTCTTTTAAATGTTGTTGTTGCTGTCACTTCTGTACTTACGGTTGCATTTCAAATTTTACTAAGCTTGGCTGACTCTTCTCAATGCACAAAAACCCATAAAATCAACGGAGAAATCAACGTTTTGTCTTTGTGCAGCAGCGAACTGGCTCTCAATGTTCTCTACTAGTATAACTAACTAGAAATGTTCCACACTTCACTTTGTCATCCATTTTACTTGCAATTTCATTTGTGATATCTGAAGAACTATATTATTTGCGATTCGATTCAAGTCTGTCTATAACTCAGATCAATGTGAGAGCTCTGCAGACTCACTGTGAAATCGCTGTGAAAGTGAGACTCGGAACAGGTCTGTAACTATTTTATTATGTGGATTTCGTATATAAGTATACTGTATGTATGTATGTACGATGTATGCAACAAATAAAACAATAAACATTTTGGTTATTATTTTAAATTGCACTCATAACTGTGGCTCAACTTGTGGATTGTGGATTTTGGTTTTTGACATTGCGTAGCCTAAAAGAATGCCACGCGAATCTTTATTGCACGGCCGCTAAAAATGGTTGTAAAAATAATAAAAAAAACATATATAATAAATAAATAAACTAGCCGAATAACATTTTGCTGTAGTTTATTCATTGCTTTGTATTTGTATTTGTATTTGTATGTTTGTTGTGTGGAAAAAGGTTATTTAAATGCAGTTGGTTTTGTTTTTGTATTCGCTTTTGTACGAGTAGTATTCACACACATGTATATATGTATATATATGTACATATATATATATATACATATACATATATTTTATTTATATGAAATGTGCTTTGAATGCTGTCATCTGCTTTTATTTCGGTTTTAATTTCGACTCTAGTTTAAATGACTTAATAAGACTTTAGGTTCTGCTACCAATTTCGTATGCTTTAATTACTTGCTTTACGTGCTAAAAACTAATAATATATACAATGTAAAATACTTTTCTTTACCATATAAGTATAATGATTTCTTGCTTTGTTTTTGTTGTTTTTCTTTTGAAGTATTCCATTTAATTATATCAATTGCGCTAAGTTCATCTAAAGGTAATTTCTCTTTTTTTTTGTTTCGTTTTAATCATTTATACTCGCTAGCTGCTGCTAGTTACATTTGCATTTCTTCTGTGTATGTTGTGAGTGTGTGTAGAGATTTAGCTTAATTTTGTTTTAGAATATCATTTGTAGGAGTATCTTTTTTTGTTTTTGTTTTTTGTTTAAAAGGACTGCGCCCAGATGCCACTTCCACAAAAAATTATGTGGTAGATTTTCAATTGATTTTGAAATGCTTCAAAAGTTAAAAGAATTCTTTCCATGGCAACTGGCAACAGAGAACTGCATGTTTAATATTTGATTTTATTTCTGTTTTCTGTTTTGCTGGGAAAGAAACAGTTGCTGCTTAGTTCGTCCGCGTTTTTCTCTGTGTATTTTGGTATTACTTATTGTTAAATTTTAGTGTTACACTCAAATGTGGCGGACACACACAAGACGCCATTGTAATTCCAGTTAAAAATTGTTAAATTTATTTATATAGTATGTATATTAATTATGCATTTTTGTTTCATTTCTTTTTCTTTTGTGTTTTTTTTTGTTTTCTTTTTTTTTGTTTGTATGTATGTATATATGTACTTGTTATGATGGAACGAAAACAGTCTTTGGGTATTCATTTTGTTATATAATGTTTTAATTATGTTTAATTGTAAATCTTACAAATTAATTATAAGTGAAAACAATTTAATACTAATTTAAGTAAATTCATTAATATCAAATTGAAAATGTAATAACTAAATTAGTATCTGAGAATTTCGCTTGGCCTCTGACCTAAAAATGACTTGCATGGAAGCCAAACGGAAATCGGATCACTTACAAAAATTATAACTTATCAAATAATAATTACAATAAAATTACAAATTAAATATTTCAAATAATATGCACAACAAATATAATATTTGTTCATATCAATCGCAAACACACGAAATTATAGTTAGAAATTCGTCATGCACACGCCTAAACTAAACTTTGGTATGCTCTCTCTTTCTTTTTTTGTTTGTTATGTAATTCTTTCTTCTAAATCTCAATTCTCCATATTCTCCGGTTTCTTCTTTGCGTTCACACACTTAATAAATTAATTAGAATAATTGTTAAATTTAAATGCTGATGAAGTATTTTTACAAATGTCATTTTGCGTGTTTCAAGATTTTTTTCTCTATATTTTCGATTTCTTTTTCGATTTCGATTTCGTTTCTTTTACTTTTCCTTCATTTTTGTTGTTGTTGAATTAACTTATGGGTTTTTTTTTGTTTGCCAACGATAGCTGGATGCTTCTTTGGTTGCGCTTCTTTGTGTGTAATTCAGCTGGGAATCTCTGTTTCGGTTTCTGTTTCTGTTTATCTATATCATCCTAAGCCTATCCTCAACTGTCGTGTAGAATATTAAATGCAACATTTTTTGTGGCTACTTAACTGCGTTCGTGTTACGTGAACACACATAATCCGTCTCGTTTTGGCTGGCAACTTACAATTCGAGCTCGGTATTATGCGGATTGGGCGCCTCGGGGCCATACATGTTGGCCAACTTATCGAATCGTGGCCCCCAAGCACCGAGGTAGTCGTACTCCTGTTGCTCATCATCGGTGCCTGCAACGAGTTGGAATCAGAATCAGTTAGTAATTGATTTTCCACATGGAAAACTTATTGGCTTCTCATGTTTAAGCTAACGTAAAAAGACGCTATAAGAACGGTTTGAGTTTGACTTTGTTTGCTCACGTGAATGTTTAAGAATTTGTAGTAAATTAGTATTTATTATATCTTAAGAAAACAAAACCTCAACATCAGCTTAAACATGAAAAAAGAAAGAACTCCTTAAAGTCTAAACAAGAAATACCATGCAGTGTGACTATTATGTATTGGTTTAGTAATTTCTCTGTTTTTAGTAATTTCTTATAGTACATTGCTTAATTTTACACCCAATATTCAGCAGTTTTTGAGCGCTGTTGCCCTGGAAATGTCAAAAAGAATTAGAACAGTAAATAAAGGGAACAAACAGACTGTATTTTGTGCACTACATTGTAGCCTACATTTTTTTGGGGGGGATAGGGTAAGAGCGAAGCTGAGCTACACTGCCTGCCAGCTATTGTGTGTCAGCTTTTTGCCGGATATTGGGTGCAAAATCTAGTTAGTTCTGCAATGCTAATGACATGGCCATAATCAAAAGCACCACCACCCACCTGAGGCCAGCGAGCTGAGCGAACCGGCTGTACTGCCGCCTCCCTCGTATGCATAATTACGCAAGTCATCGAAGGGCGGGGCATTTGGATCGCCATCGGCTCGCTTTTTATGCTCCTCGATGAACATGCCCACATTGGGCTCCTGGCCGGGCATTAATGTCATCACGGGATCTGTAAATAATGGCAATGTACAAATGTTAGCAACGTTCAATAATGATGGCAATAATGGCTTAAATAATGAATGCTAACTACTCTTTCGGATGCTCAACGAGACACTTCGGTTATTTGAGGAATTCCATTTGATTTTTGTTATAAATAAAAAGGGGATTTCGACCAAAAATTCCGCGTTGGCAAAATTGTTGAAAAATCTCTGTTTTAGTTTATTTTTTACACAGTGCATTTTTAAAGCTCCACAAAGTTAGGCAGATGCATGAGAGCTCGGGCAATGCCGTGCAACACCAGCATGTTATTTAATAAAGCGATCCACGCAGTTTGAACTGCATAATCCAATAAGCTCACTTAATACTTGTTTAGTTAAAAGGACCAAACAAAATGCTATTTGGAATTCTGTATGGCGTATTGAAGTGCTTAGTTGCAGTCGATTAAAAATGATTTAAAAATTTAAAAAATAAAAAAAGAAATGTAAATTGTAAATTGTAAATTGAATTGCACTTACACATAATTGGCATTTTCATGGGGGCCAATTCGGGTGGCATTGGGCCACCGATTGGTATCTGCAATGGGGTTATATCAAAGGCGGTCATATCGTCCTCACCGCCCCCCTCATCATCATAATTGATAATATTCTCGCGTACATCATCATCGGGTCCTGGATATTTGATGTGCGCCTCCCGCCGTCGATTGTAGACCACAAATACCAGAACGAGTACTGTGCGAATAAACGAATGCATCTCGATTAGTTAGTATACCTACTATGACTCTCACTTCATTTGAACTCTTCGTATATGCAACACAACAAACTAAATGGAATGAACTACGTTTGGAGCATGCAAAAGCCATTTAAATGGCGATTTTTATTCGCAACGTACAGCAATTTTGCTACGGAAAATTGCAGCAAGTGTTGGATGGAAAAATCTGTGCTATCTGCTCGCTCTTGCAATTGCCACAAAAAATACAAAGATTCTTAATTAAATTCTTAGCAAAAAAATAAAATAAAAAATGTATATATATATATGAAGGGAATTGCATAAAATATGCTATAAGCAATATAGAAAAATAAAAGCACGCGCGACTTTTCCAAAAAAATAAAGAGAAAAAATATAAAAAAGTAGAAAAGGCAAAATGCAAAAAAATAACAAAAAGAAGGGAAAATGAACAAACAAATATGGCGCAGATTGTCCCAGTTTCTGTTCAGTTTGTGGCTGTAACTGTAACTGTGGCCAAGTCAAAATTGCTGGCCAAAATGCCAAATCGAGCTGCAGGCGCGCCATTGTCTTCCTTTCATTCTCCGTCTCTCTCTCTCTCTCGCTCTCTCTCTCTCTCTTGCACTCTCTCTTTGTGTGCCTTTCTCTGTTGCTCATCTTGGGCAACTTGTTGTCCTGTTTCGTTGCTGTTTTCTAATTTTGTCTGCGCGCGTATTTCAACATATTGCAGCATCTGTTGCACAGTCACAAAGTTTTTCTTTTTACGTTTCTCGTTTGGTGGCCACCGCAGCCGTAGAAGTTGGCCCCCCTACCCCTCGCAAGTAATTTGCCTGGCCAAGACACAGCAGTGTGAGCAGAGGAGAGGCGAGGAGAGCGTCTCAACTTTGGCCGAGCCAGCTGGCCATGGCCTCAAATGGACGTCGCGTAATTGCAATTATTGTGTTACTCAAATTCACATTTCTCTGGGATTTTGCTCTTTCGCTTTGCGTTCGCCTTCTTTTCATTTGTATCCCTTTTGTTGTTCTTTTTTATTTATTTTTTTTTCTTTTCGCACACACGCATTCTTTGTTTAATTTACATTCCGTTGATTTAAGATATAAAACAATTCGCTCGTTCAATAAACTTTAATTTATGTGCATCGATTGGGCCGCATGTAATTTGCGGAAATGACTTTTGATATTTTACCAAGGACCAGTGCAAAGGGCGCCGAGTGGGCCGAGTGGGCGTGGCAAATTGGTAAATGCATGGCTTAATTAATTTTCAGTCGCTCGCAATTCCATAAATATTTAACTGCCCGATATACGAGTTTGTATTCCGCTCCAGCTCTGACGTTCAATACATTTCATAAGAATAATTTCAATAAAAAGGAAAACATTTAAATATTACGTTTCAAGTTGTAAATTCGCGGGAATTTCGCGAATTATTTGCTGTTGAAATTATTAAGTAGAATCGAAACTGGGAGCAAGCAAATAAAACTATTTAATATGAAATGAAAATGTGAGAAATTTACATGGAAAACTGTGAAATTCTATTGAAATTATAATTATAAATTAATTTAAATGAAGTAAGCAAAGTTAATTTCTTTACAGACCAACATAAATATTTAATACAATAAGTTCTAAAGTTGTTTACAATTAAATCACAATTTAATTTAAATATTTTAAACCTTTGCTTAAACAATTATAAAATGCTCTAATGGCAATTGCAAAACGAAGCAGACAGCTTGAAATTTCCAAGTGCTCTAAGTAAATATGCTTTTTGGCCATGCAAGCTTTTGTCAGGACTTACTAACTTACTTACTGTGTGTGTATTTTTGTTAGTTTACATTTACTTAACCATAAGTTAGACAGGCTTTGCCCTTATACCCTTCACCTTACACCTTACACCTTACAACTTTCTCCAGGTGCTGTTTGTTGTTATTGTTGTTGTGGTGTTCTATTGTCTGTTTGCTGTATACTTACATATCAATGTGCTCAGGCACAGGACGAGGGCAATAATAAAATCACGCGATGGTGTCAACACCCCAGAGGCCAATAACTCCAGTTCACAGTGCATGCCAGTGAAGCCCAATGTACAATGGCATTCGTATTTCTTTGGCGGCTGATGATCGCGACAGCGTCCCCCATTGCGGCAGGGGAACAGCAAGCATTCATTCTCGTTGACACAACTGCTGCCAGAGACTTTATAGCCCGCAGGACAGCTAAACGTGACAATGGAGCGAGCGAGCCAAGCGTATCGATGTTGACAGCCCAGAAAGTTTCATTTCATGAGGTGTACAGATTGCGTGTGTACGTGTGTGTGTGTGTGTGTGTGTACGTGTGTGTGTGTGTGGTGTATAGTGTTGGAAAACAAAAAAGAGATTATTTAAAAATTTTGTTTGCTCATCATGCATTGCAATGGGAGATTCATATTACAGTCATGGCCAAGCAAATAGCACAGATAACTGATTTATTGCATTTATTCAATAACAAATAAATACAAAAGATAAAGATAAACAAATGTTTTAGTCTATTAAACAAGTGTTTCAACTAATTGGGAATACAAATTTGAAGATATATATAAATAAAATAAATAATATATATATTTATTTTTGCTATTGTACTATTTGTATGACCATTGCTGTGTGTGTGTGTGTGTGTGTGTCGCTTGTGTAGTTGTATCTGCGTTACGCTTGCTTTGCTTTGTTCGTTCTGCACTTTTGTTATACACGTTGTTATGAAACTGCAACTTTGCTTTTGCTTTTCCTCACTGCAAATATTATGCATTTGCATATGTAGATGTGTACTCTGTATGTTTGTGTGTGTGTGTGTGTGGAGCTGTCGAAAAGTCTTATAAAACGTTGGAATTTCTATTGTTGTTATTGTAGTTGTTGTTGTTGTTGCTGTTGTTGTTGTTGTTATTGTCATGCACATTTTCCTTAGCAAAGTTTGGCAGTTTAAGGGTTACCTTTTGCTCTAACAAACTTTATGCATTTTGCTTGGATATAAAACACACTACAACACTACAACTGCCACGCCCACAGCCTGCGAGTGCAACCTACACAGACTTTGGTAACATGCAACTTAAGTGCACTTTTGTTTTCACACTTGCGCTTGCTTCTTTCCCTCCCCTTCCCCCTCTACTCAGCACAATTTGTTGTTGTTTTATTGTTATGATTATGATGCAATTGTTGTTGAATTGAATAAAGTTTTTTGGGGACCATCCTTTTATTTTAGATATATATATATAGAAATTTGTTGGCATTTGAATTCTTTGTCACTTCTATAAGTTTGTTTTGATTAGTTCGCTCGCACATGCGACGGCGGTGGGAATTGACATGTTTTGCAGTTGCCCCCCGAAGTGGAAATATGTGGTGATGTGACCTGCGCTGAGATCTTTTTAAATTGTTGAAAAGCTATTAGTGTGCTCTTTCGGGCGGAACACGGTAAAGTTTCCCCCTCTTTCACTATTTGTTCTATTTGTTCCCCTATCACTGAGATTATTACAAAGCTCGAGTTGTTGCTCATCCCAAAAACTTTGTCGTAAATAAACTTTTCATTCATTCATTTTTTTTATTTTCTTATTTTGAGGCTTTTCTTTCAGTTTAACTTCATTTTCCACTTTGTTGCTCATATTTTTCATAGAGCAAATGCAAAAATAATGATAAAAATGGCAAGTTTACTTGTTGTTTTGCATTTTCTTAGCTTTTCGTTTGGCAGAGAAGTCAACAGACAATGCCTTTTGAATACTTTTCAAATGCAGACATAAGACACTTTGCTGATATATTGACGATTATTGGCAAATGCCAGAGACTTTGCCAAAGTCTTTTCGACCAAAACGAGCTAACAAATCGCACAAAAGCGCCGCACAGCGGCCAGTGGCAGCAGCACAAAGTAAACGGCCAGCACAAAAAAAAACTTTCACACTAAATCAGCGGCAGTTTTGCAGCAGCCAAAAAGGAGCAGAAAGAAAAAAATACAGCAAAGGAATGAAAAGTTCGCATAGTTTTTCCCCTATTTTCTTTTTTCTTTTTTTCTTGCCTTCACGTCTGTGATTGCTCCCAAGTGCGTAGTTTAAGCTGATCAAAAGTGGGTACTTGATAATTCTCTTCAGTCCTGCGCCCAGTTTCTTCTACCATATTTTACGTCATTAAGTTTTACTTAAAGTTGTCAGGAAACAATTTGCTTTGCTTTTGGTTCTTCTTTTTTTTTGGAACATTATTTACCTATAAATGTTGAAGCAGCGGGCAAGCAAGCATGTGTGTGGAATGTGTGCTCCATGCAGCGGAAAATGCTTTCAAGTTGTATTTAATAGAAAATTCGCTAGCAAAAAATAGAAAAAACGGAATCCGAATGAAGGAAATCCAATCCTCGCGAGGCAACACAAATGAAACTGGCAGGTCTCCTTTGAGCTGTCTACCAGAAAACCCAACTACAGCTACAACTCTAACTGCTTTGCTACTTCTCTCTCTATCTCTTTCGCTCTTTCGCGCTCTCTCTCTCTCTTTCGCTCTGTCTATGCATTGTCTTTTTTGCTTTGCTCAAGTGTATTCGTTGCATTGTGATTTTTCCAAATGCCAAAGCTTAAATCTGCCATTGCCAAGTCCTAAGTTTTTGGCCTTGCATTGCCTTGCCTTGCTTTTCAACCTGATGGGCAACTTGTATCTTTGACTGCACATTTATTATCTCTTACCTGAAGGCATTTGAGCTCTTCAGGGCTCCATGCTTAACTTCTTTCAAGTGCATCAATGTGCGAGCGTATGTGCGTGTGTCTGTGTGGGTGTGGGTGTGTGGGTGTGTGTGCTTTAGGGGCGTGACAGCTGAGTTACTTATGTACTGAAAAGTGGTTTTGCTTTACGCAACATTTAGACCTTGATGCTTGATATGTTGCTTTAGCTTATTGTAATGGATGCAGAAGACCACAGAAACCTTTAGATTAAACATTGTAGTATAATTTAAAGTCACAAAAAGGCAAAAATATATACAAATTGTAGATATATTTTGCCAGTTTTAAATCTATCTAAATTCTAAATATTAAAGTTAATAAAAATAGTAAAAAGAACTCAATGTTCTTCTTCTAAGTCGCGAATTGAAATCAAAACTCTCCTTTTAATGCAAACTTCTTTCATAATGATTGCAGCTTTGTAGCTTGTTTCTATTTATGTGACGATTTGATATATGTTTTAATTATAGAAACAGTTGCAAAAAAATATTTATATTGTATAAAATTGCTAGTTAGAATGAAGCTAAGTACATACCTTGCAGTTGTCAATAGTTCAAGTTGTTAAGTTGTTGAAGTAGTTTTAATATAAAACGATTAATACACAGAGACATTGAGCAATAAATTGAACATTGATTTGAGTGTGGAAAATGGAATGGGAAATGTGCCATAAACAAAGAGTAAAGTACAAAGTAACAACAACGAATGCACAACACATTTTTCTATATATGTAGATAAAGAGACATATATATGTATCTATATTTAATATAAATATATATAGTATTTATATATCATGAACTAAGAATCACAAAGCTGATAAATAACATACACAAAAACAGGAAAAATGGAAAAAGGAAAACTGATTTTTGTGCGTTGTTTGATTTAATTTTAATATTTCCAAATTCAGTGAGCTGTGATTCATTTTATGAATGAATCGAGGCATGTGCAAGCTGAATGATTGGATTTGTGCATTTGACATATGAATCAATGAATGAATGAATGAATGAATGGTATGGTATGGTATGGTAAGGTATGTGATGATATGGCATGATATGGCAAGGTATGGCATGGCTAAATGAGTATCTATTGCCGCATAAAGCAAATAAAACAATAACAACTCAAATGATAAGCCATGATTTGTTTTGGATGATATTTGCATGAATGATTTTCAATTTACAGCTAATAAAATATGATAGAACGATAGAACGATAGATATATATATAGATTATATATGAAAACTATATAAACGAGCTGTTGTTGTTGTTGTTGTTGTTGTTGTTGCATATAGAATATATATGGTTGTTTGGTTGGTATTGAATTGCTCACTCAGTATGATCAGCAGGCAAACGAGTATGGCGGCTAGAGCACCCATGCTCAGCTTAAGGGTCTGACCCTCCTGCACCAGCTCACAGCTCTCGCCCCAGAAGCCGTCGGGGCAAATGCAGCGATAGCGCAGTCGCGGCTCAAGATTGATGCATGTGGCACCATTCATGCACGGCAAATCGAGGCACTCGTTGCGATCCATGCAACCCTTTGAATCGGGCGACATGATGCGTCCCTCGCCGCAACTGAGCGATGAACATTACCCAAAACATTTTTCAGATTAACAGATTACACGTATCGAAAGTTTTGCGTTTGTTAATGATATAAAACAAAAAACAGTAACAAAAACAAATGGTTAAACAATATAAATGATTGGGCCAATTGTATTTGTCCAAAATGTAAGTCAACTGCTTTGAACGTTATTCTTATTGGATTGTGGCAAGCTGGTGAAAGCTCAGTTAACAAAAACGTGAAAGCCTAAAAGCCAACATAGCACAAAAACGCCACGCGTGTATAGGGCTTTGTGTGTGCGCTTGTGTGTGTGTGTATGGGTGTGTGTGTGTGTGTGTGTGTGTGTGTGTGTGTGTGAGTGTGTGTGTGTGTCTGCTAGTGCCAGTGCAAAGCGTGAATAGGTGAGAAACAGACTGCGATAGAGAGGTGTCTTTCTGTGTGTGTGTGTGTGGGTGCGTGGGAGCGAGACAGCGACAACGTATCAAAGGTCGAGCTGCGACCTAATCTGATTGATTTGTCACGCAACGTTAACTGGCTAACTTGCCAATGTCCTGAAGGGGCCAGGACCAAGCTATCAACGTGCTTTGATTGACGTAGCATAAGCTCAACTCAATTCGCTTTATTTCATTTTCTTTTTCTGTTTTCTGTTTCTGATTCATTTTCTTTTATTTCATTGTGGATTTTTGTTATATTTCTGTGCCACAGAGCCTTTAATTGATTTAACCTAACGAATGTTTAACGCCAATTTATTTGTGTTCATTTACTTTTTTTGTGGTTGAAAATTCTTGCGCTGTTGCAATACGTGGCGTATGCTTGATTTTCTGTTTAGTTTCGATTTGTAGTCTGTCCGAACAGTCAATTAATTTTCTGTGTGTTTTTTTTTCTTTTTTCTTTTTTTTTGTATAACGTTTTCATTTATGAGCAACGAAAATGCAATGCAAATGTGAATGCTGAAAATATTTAGGCAAAAAGTAAATGATATTGAAACTTACGTGCACTCATAGACATTCCAGAGATCGACGCACTCGAAGGGATCAGGGCAAATGACATTCGAGCAGGGCTTATTCGAGGGGCAACCCTTTTCCAAATTACGCGCCATGGTCGCCTGACCCCACTGGGTGCCATTCATGGCGGGGGGCAGCGGCAAGTGTTTGCCCTCCAGACTACAGAGCAAGTAAAGAAAAGAGAGTAGGAAATTAAACATAAGTTAAGTAATTTAGATAATTAATAGATACTTTTGCTTTAGTGAAAGAAAATCCCTCAAAACTTTAAAATAAATATATAGAAAATGTAGTCTAGCAAACATTAATTAAGTATACGCACCGTATGTCGTCGAGACAGCTCTTCTGATAGTCCGCATAGACCTCAAAGGTGCGCACACCTGTGTACTCCGCCTTACCGCCAGCATAGACACCCTCCTGCTTGTCCACCAGCAGCCACTGATGGCCAACAAACTCAAACGTCTCATTGTAGCGTCTCCCCTCGCCACCATCCAACTCTAGAGTTGCCGCTGAGCCATAGCGATTAATGCGCACCACATGCCACTGGCCATCGTTGACAGCCACCGAATTGAGCCACAGATCCTTCTCCTCGGTGCGCAGCGAGTTGAGATTGTAGCGGAAGTGCAGACGTGCATCCTTGATCTCCAGTATGCCGTACTCGCGATTGTGCTGATCGCTAACTCGGAAGAGTTCGCCATGTTCCTCGCGTGTGCGGAAACGCAATTGCACTTGGGTGCTAAAGCGATCGGGCTCGAAGCTCAGGGCGTATTTCACATAGCTCTGGGCCTTGAAGGTTGTGGGTACCGTGGGTATGTTGCAGGCCGGTCCCGTCCAGCCGGGTCGGCAGTGGCAACGTGCCTCCGACAGGGAGCCCACACAATTGCCATGCTCCCAGCAACGGGCTGTGGCCTCCGTCTGGGCGCAAACCTCCTCCGTTTGCGGGCAGCCGGCGACGCTGTTCCTGGATAGACCTGGATGTGCCAGATCATAGAGCTTCGAGTTGTGCACAAGATTCCTTATGCAGCCATCGAAGCCCTTTGTTGTGGGCATATATTGCCAGAAGTACAAGGATTGATCGAACTGCTCCCGATACAGACCACCCACTTGGAGTGGCGCATTCACATTGAGATACTCATTGAAGGGAGGGATCTGGCCTCGCGCCTGACATGACATATCATCGAATTCGGGCGGCGTGCCATCCTCCATTTCGCTAATCTCCGCTGACTTGCAGAAGTCGACCACCATGCGTACATTTTCCGTATCCCAGAACAGGTCAATGCGATGCCATTCGCCATCGTCCAGTGTCTTCTTGGTCTTCACACGCAGCTCCAAAGTGCCGGAGCCAAAGTCAATGAGGAGTCGTGGATAGCCACGCTCCAATTCGAGGGCCACAAAGTCTGAGATGAGCATCTCATCCCGCTCGGGCGGCACAATCGGTCCATTGTAGATAATCAATCCATCTGGCTTGCGTGTAATGAACTCCAGACTCAAATGCGATTCGTCACACATCTCGAGTGGTGGATACCAAGCCCAGCCGTTGCCACGGAAGCTGCGCGTCGTCTGCTGGCAACGTGGACCCGTATAGCCCACCGGGCAGGAGCAATGCGGCCCAAAGCGTGTGTCCACACAGCGCCCACCATTGTGGCAAGGTGTGGTGCGACACGACTCCGGTTTGGTGAAGTTCCTCGCGCCACAAGTACAATCCGCCAAGGTGTCGACACGCACACCAACCAGAGCCGTCTTATTGGCATTCACCATGTAGGGCAGGGAACTGATCTCGAGGGAATTCGTGCAGCTTCCCTCGCACATTTGGTTCTCGTAGAGGCACTCATCGATGCCCACCATTGTGATATTAATGCCCACATCCTTTTCGATCTCCTCGCGATGCATCAGCACAATGCCATTGAGTCGCACCGGCTTGTAATAGGGGGAGCCGTGGGCCGAGAAGCGGACATCGGTTAGCGGCGGATTGCGTCGCTTCAACTGCACACTGAAGATGTCCACATTCTCGCGTTCCGTGTTGAGCAGATCCGCCAGCTTGTCGCGGAAACGATCCAACTTGGAGCGACTCAAGCTCTGGGTACGATAATTCCACACACGTATAAAGTCCTCATCGGAAATGCCCGAGAGTCGCACCGATCCCGAGTTGATCACAGCCTCGTGGGGTATCTCTCGCACCATAACCGTAACATTCGCTGGCACATCTGTCTGTGTGTGCTTGCGATCGTACACCTTGAAGCGCAGATGATAGCGACCTTCCCTTGTGCCCGCCCGCATTGTCACCATGCCGGAGTCCTCGTCGAGCTTGAAGCGCGGATGTTCCTGTGCCTCCCAATAGAACTTCTTGTCGGGCAAATCCCAATCATCCAAATCGTAGACATAGACTCGGCCAATGGGCGTATCTGGAGATTGTCCCTGATAGTTATACACGAAGATATCCTTTGATCCTGGCTGCATTTTATTATCATTCACATCGCCAATGATCACGGTCAATGTGCTCGTGCCTGTCATCGCAGGCGAACCATGATCCTTGATCACAATTGGTATCATGTATTCCTTTTGCTGTTCGCGATCGAATGAGCGCAGCGAGGATATCACAGCCATGCCGTCGCCGTTGGCGCCCTCTGTCGTTGGAAATGGGCGAAAGAAGTAGGAAATAATTAAATACTAATATTTAAAATAATATTTAAAATACTAAATATTAAATAATTAAAACTTGATTATGTTTGTTTGCGTTCTTTCTCTCTCTCTCTCTCTCTCTCTCTCTCTCTCTCTCTTAATTATATACTTTCACTAATACCAAAGTCTAGTATAATAGTTAGTAGTTCATAGATTATTTAATTTAACTATGCGCATATCTTCATATTTACATCAATTAACTTTCGTATGACACTGTAGCTTGCTCCCCAAATTACAGCAATGCTCTCTAATGACAAATTTATCTTTGTTGCTGAGCTTTTAAAAGCATTTTCGAGTTAACTGAGCAACCATTGAGGTTGCCTTCTAAGTAGGTGGGGGAGGGAGCAAAGGGAGAAAGTGGTATAACTGTTGGAGTTCAAACCCCACTCCCCCCAAAAAAAAAAACTAAGCACCTTTATTAGCCAACACGTTTCCGGCTGATTGCAGTGGCAACTTGAGCTGCTGCCTCGACCAGCTTGTGCCCATTTGTTGTAATTACGCCTTTGAGCCAACAAGTGCTAACACCACACACTCACACACTAAGACAATGCGATGCAGCAGTGTGCGTGTGTGTGTGTGCTGCACACAACAAATGGCAGCACTAATCCTGCTCACCACACACATCACTTGCTTGGCCCGGGACGGGGTAGCTCCGACTGTGCCTGCTACACATTTCAAATGTATTTTTAAAGACACTCCATGGTGTGTTTTTAGGCAAATTGTATGCAAATACGAGCAGCCCAGAGGAGTCGAAAGGAGACAGGCAGGGGCAGAGGCAGAGTCAGAGAGAGAGTTAGTGCAAGAGAAAGTGAAGGGAAGAGAGAGATGGACAGAGAGAAAAGTCAGGCCACAGGCGTAAACTTTTTGACTCCCTGCTGGCGCATCAAAATTGGATTGCCACCCACACTCCAGACACACACACACACACACACACACACACACACACACACACACACACACACACACACAGACTGACTGCGCATGGAATGCATGCAAAGTTCTTTGGTGGTAAAAAGCAAATGTAGTTGGCTTTCGTTGCCGGACGATTCCAGGTGTTTCCCGTGACTCTCCGTTTTGGTAATTTAATTGAAAACTTGTACATTTGCCATTTTATTTTTGACTACAATCAAACCAGGTATACCCATGTGTATGCGGTGTGTAGTTGTGTATGTGTGTGTGTGTGTGTGTATCTCTAGCTTTTGCTTATTTTTTATTTAAATTTTCATGTTGTATGCGGTACTCGGTACTCGGTCTCGGTGCTTGGTGCTCGGTGCTTGGACTGTGGTTTACTATTTCCGTTTTATGGTTGGCTATTCATTCTTGCTTATTCGAAGGTAATTGCATTTTTATGCTTTTGATAGCGTAACCACACATATTGCGACAGTGCACGCAATTCGCAATCGAATTCGCATTCGAATTCGAATTCGTATTCGTATTCGAATCTAAATTCGAACACACATCTCTCATTCTTTAATTTGTGCGTTCGATAACATTTGGTTAACTGTTCGTTCCTTTGCAATTCGTAACATTTCATGGCCAACGGTGATAGTTGGATTATAGTTACGCTTGTGATTTGCTTAAGCATTGAGCAGAAGTATTGTGGGAACGTTTTGTATATCGATAACAACACGTAAACTATTTTGTTAGCTTTAAATTTCTATATGCTCAGTAGAAAGCAATTTTGTGGGAACCTTTTGTATATTGTATATGTATCTGAACTTGAACTATATTGTAAGCTTTAAATTTCTATATTCTCAATAAATAGTTTGGGAACTTTTTGCATATCGATTCAATTTCTTTAATCCCAATAGAAACCATTATTGCGGGAACTTTTTGTATATCGATATCGGAACTTTAACCATTTTGTAAGCTTTCAGTAGAAACAAATTTTGTGGGAACCTTTTGTATATATGAATCAGAACGTGAACTTTTTGAACTATAGCTTTTGAACTAAAGTAAGCTTTAAATTTCTATATTCTCAATAAATAGTTTGGGAACTTTTTGTATATCGATATCGATCAATTTCTTTAATCTCAATAGAAACCAATATTGTGGAAACTTTTTCTATATCGATATCAGAACTTTAACCATTTTGTAAGCTTTAAATTTCTATATTCTCAGTAAAAACCAGTATTGTGTGAACTTTTGTTTATCGATAACAAAACATAAACTACTTTGTAAGCTTTAAATTTTCAAATTCTAAATAAATCTAATATTATTAAGTATTCTTTATACAATTTACAATAATACAATTATATATATCGATAAAGAAGATAATAATATCAGTGTTGGAAAACATAACTAAGGAGACCCCATACTTGCTATCGCTATATATAATTTATATATTTGTGTATATAATTATGTACTTAATTTGTTATCGATATGCATTATTGATAAACAACATTTGAACTGTACTCACTTTGATCCTGTTCGACCTTGAAGGAGGCACGTATAATATCATCAGCGCTGGGATCCAAACGGAACTGGAACGGTGGTCCATTGCTCTTGGAGCGATCATCGTCATCGGTGGCCAGAATCTCGACAACTTTGCGTGGCGGCACATGCTCCGGCAGCACGGGTCTGTAATCCTTTAGGAACTTGGGTGCATTGTCATTTATGTCCTGCACAATGACTGTCAGCGTAGCCGTCGCTGTCTTTGGCGGCGAGCCATCGTCAATGGCCAAGATCTTGACCTGATGGCGTGGCACAACTTCACGGTCGAGGGAACGCTGTATGGTGACGGAACCATTCTGATTGATGGCAAATTGACGCTGACGATCCGAGGAACGGTCAATTGAATAGGAGACCTTGCTCTTGCCACCCTGATCCGGATCCGTGGCCTTGAACTTCTCCAGCTCGGTGCCCACCTTGGTGTCCTCAAACACGGAGACCTCAACGTTGGCGCGATCAAAGTGCGGCTTGTTGTCGTTGATGTCACGCAGCTTGACGACGACCCAAGAGTATGCCACATGATATTTATCGTTATCGTTATCCTCGCCCTTATCATTCACCTGAATGCGGAAGCGGAAACCATTGCTCTGCAATTGGTCCTCGTAGTCGAGGGGCTGTACAATCTTTAGGGAGCCAGTGCCGTCGTTGTTGCGCACCATTGTGAATTTATCGGCACCATAGCCGCTGTTATCGATAACCTTGTATTGGAACTTATTTGTCTCGTCCTCGTCGTGAACGGTCACCGTCAATATGGGCATTTCGGGCAGGGCGGTGCCATCGGTTTCGTCCACCTCCGTGAACCATTCGTCCTTGGTGAACTGCGGCGGCATGTCATTAATATCCTTGACACGTATAGACGCCGTGCCCGTGCCCTTTAACCCCCCGCCATCCATTGCAACGACCTGTATTGAGTAATCCGGTGTTCGCTCGCGATCCAAACAACAAACTGCGGTCTTAATCACGCCCGTATCGGGCTCAATCTCAAAGATTGGCGAACCCGTCTCC
The DNA here is from genome assembly GCA_035042075.1 of Drosophila macrospina. Lineage (NCBI taxonomy): Eukaryota > Metazoa > Arthropoda > Insecta > Diptera > Drosophilidae > Drosophila > Drosophila macrospina. The sequence continues at coordinate 752,938 of JAWNLW010000562.1, forward strand.
TCCTCGATAACATTCTTTTCGATTGAGTAAACCAGTCGGGCATTTGATCCCTCGTTGGGGTCATCATAATCCACGGCGGTCATGGTCATCACCACCATGCCGGCTGTACCATTTTCAGTTACATTGCCAAAGTAAACGCCTTGCGGGAAAATGGGCGCGTTGTCGTTGATGTCCTTCAGATTGACCTGAACATCCGCATAGCCCACAAGACCCTCGCCGCCCTCATCCTGGGCGAACACTGTGAAACGCCACTGTGGTCTACCATTTGGTTGATCGCGATCCAGCGGCTGCATGAAAGTGATGGAAAGAGAGAGCGAGTGAGAGCGTGAGAGAGAGAGAGAGAGAGAGTAAGTATGTTGTAAATGCTGAAAGGGAGTGGCAGGATGGCGGGTTAAAGGGAGGGACATGTGTGCGCTGCTGTGGCCATTGTGTAATTTTAGCTGTCATAACCGCAAAACCGATTAACATCAGTGAACGCTCCCACTTCACTCACTGCCGCTGCCTGGCCCGTTGCGAAACCAAGTGAAATGCTGGGGAAATGCTGGGGAAACCCTGTGTTGTAACCCTGTGAAATTATCCATTCACAATGGCAGCCCAGCTGAGCAGAGCTGAGCTGAACCTGTGGGTCGCCTTTTCTGTGCTGTCCCTGCTGCTCCTGATTTTGACTTTGATATGCATACAGAGCGGCAGCTTGAGTGATGTGAAGCTGCAGCCTCTGCTGTCTCTTCGTTGCCCCCCCTCACCGCACCACAAAAAAAACCCCAGAAAAACGAAATCAACCCAATCCTTAACTTCACCTGGGGAGCTCACCTTAATAATAACAAGAGCGCAGTGAAAAAACGATTTTAATCAGCACTTTGTATCTCTTGCCGCATGTTGTTATGCCAGCTACATGCCCTTGTAAGTCCCCTCCCCACACACACACACACACACACACACACACACACACACATAGCATATCCCAACCCCTTGACATGACAACGACAGTCACACGTAACAAATACAACGTTAACAACAGAACACAACCTAAACCAGGAGTAGCAGGAACAGCTTTTCATAGCGCTGACATTGGATTAGTCGTAAAAAATGAAAGAAGGAAAAAAAAGTAAAATTATATTATGAAAAAAAAGCAGAAGAATGAAAAAAAAAAAGAAAAATCCTCGTGCGTCGTCATCGCTTTAATTTGCATGACAAATTTGACAGCATTGTTATGACATATTCAATTTAAGGGATTAGTTTAGCTATATATATATCTGTCTCTATCTGTCTGCCTCTCTTTGTGTATTTGTGTGTGGTTTTCCTTACTTTCCCCACCCCGCTCTTTGTTGTTGCTGCTGCTGTTCTATTGTTGTCCATTTGCCACTCACACAATATTATTACGTTAGCCACAAAAGTTGTCCCGTTTTTAGTTGAGTATTTCGCTGCGAAATAATTTCACTTAATGGCCAGAAATTGTGAAAAATATATTTTTCATTTTCATTTTTCTTTTTTTTTGGCTGGCATTTTCCATTTGCATTTTTTTTTTATAGCTTTACATGGGAATTTCATTTAAATTCATTTGTCTCTCTACATTTTTTGCAAGGTTTTGCCTGCGAGCGGCTTATGGCAATTAGAATTCATTTGAAAACGCATACGAAAAGTTTTGATAGTAGTTAACAGAGTGTTAACATAGTTGGTGCTGTTAATACAGCAAAGCATATAACAGAAATGTTATTGACGAACAAGAGGAAGCTAAGCAAGTAAAATAATCTAAAAGGCAGCATCATATTGATTGCCTGCTTAAAATATTCAAATTTGTAAGTTTTTCAAACAATTTATGAGAGTTGAAAGTTTGAAAAATTTATAATAATATAAAAATATTTAAAACTAAGAAAAACGTAAAGGCAGACAATTATTAAATTCTAAAAGTTATGAGTTCTTGAAGTTTTTGAAAAGGTTTCGATAGCTTTAAAAAATATTAAATATCCCTAAATTAATAAGAATTAAATGTAAAATTAATTTATAGGTGCAAGCAATGCACAAACTGATAAGAATATATGGAATTTTGCCACAGTTATGAGAGTTTGAAGTTGTAGAAAAAGTGTCAAGTGAAACGCTTGTTGAGACAGTGGGAATGTTTGCACTAATAGTACAGTGAATGCACATTTTATGGAACTGCAAGCAATTGACACACATATCAAAACAACAGACTTGAATTGAAGAACTGAAAATCACTTAACAGTTCAAATTTAAAGCCATAACTATGCAATTAATTGACCGGCAGAGACTTTATTAATAATTACTGCACTTGAAGTATTTCAATTAATGAAAGGTAAAACAAAAAGAAAAACATGGAGAAAAACTCGCAGCACCTTCATAAATCAATGGAAATACTAGCACATATATATACATATATATACATATGTATATATATTTATATATATATTTGTATTGAGTCAAAGGCGTTTGCCACAAAACCGCCCACAATTCGAAGCCCAAACTTAAATGTTAAATAATGAGTTTCGCACGTTCGCATTTGCGCTGCATCCAGTCAGCAGACGGGGGAGGAAGGCGTTAAAGTGCTGGGGGGAGAAGGAGGAGTGAGAGTGTTGGGGTCGGATTGCGGTATTCAGAAAAGGCCCGCAGACTGAGCTTAAGTGTGCATTCATGGGGCTTAATCAGCGCGCATATTTCACAATCATTTTCATTCGCCATTCGCCATTCGACCATTCGGCTATTGGCCACAACATCTGTGCTGCAATGTGGCCATGGTCAGTTGCATTTTTTAAACACTTTGCAATACCCTGTCAACAGTTGGTGATCGAAGCAGGGTATGCTCGAGTACAGTTTAATTTCCTCTTGAAGATTGAGAAGTTTTGTATTCACGAAACCAACTTTAGGTGTCTCTTTGAACTCTGTTTTAGTTCCAAATATATATGCAACACTTGAAATTGCTTTTGGGGCAGTCGAGCATACTCAACTGGAATATGCAGTAGTAATTTTATATTCAGTTTTTTTTATTTATTTATTTTCTGCGACATTCGTTGCGGTTGCTGACAGTTTGTTAATGCTTAAATTGCAGATTTTTGTGTTATTTTAAGAATGAGTTATTGTTGTTATGGTTATTGTTGTTTTTGTTGTTGTTGTTGTTGTCACTCACCTTAAGCACAAAGATTTCACCCGTTGTGCGATTAATGTCGAACTTGCTATTGGCTGGATTATCTGGATCAATGCCTTGTCCAGTGAGGAAATACACAATATTCTGTGGACGATCCTTGTCGCCATCCGTTGCGGTGACCTGCTTCCGTGTACAGTTGCAGTTTGAAAAGTAAATGCAATATAATTGGAATATTAGTTAAATATACAATAGTAAATAAATCGAACTAACAAACAACAAATACTAAGAAAAACAAGGCATGCAAATATGAATTAAATTCGTAAATCTCAGACTAGTATTAGTAATTGCAATTTAATATGTATTTTCATTTACAAATGAATTTGTTATATATTTTATGATAGAATCTATGGGTATAAAATTCTGTATTTAAAGCTACTTGTGCTTACTTTAATTAGTTAGTTAACACATGCCACTAAATAGCAGTTAACCGCAAGCGATTGAAACCACAAACACAAAACTACAAACACTACAATGATGCAATGATGATGGAAGCCGGCAAAAGTTTTAAGCATATAAATATGTCGCATTAAAAATTAAATAACACATTGAATTTAATTAGTAGCTACAGTGTGTGTGAGTGTGTGTGTGTGTGTGCGTGTGTGTGTATAAATGCATATATTATTATACAGAAATCACTTTCTCGAACATTTCGCTAGTAAATTTGATCAAATAAAGTTGTATTCAAGAAACAAAACGCACAAAATTATAGAAATAGTTTAAGCAAATTGAAATTTACGTTCAATTAAATTGAGTTTTGTCTTAAATGAAATAATTACTCGAAATCAATGCATGCATGTAAAGAAGTTAAAGCAAATGTAAATAAAATAATTGAAATTGTAATTGGATACGGCCTTAATAAATAAAATAAAATAAAAAGAGAAATATTTAACTACAAGTACATTTGCCAATGGGATTTCCTTTCAATTATAATATTCCGTTGTTTAATAAAAATTAATTGTACATCTTATACCACGGATTTATTGTTACATTTGTGTTTATATTGTTATTGTTGTTTGAACATAATTTACATGAGCGACAGAGAAAGAGAAATGATTACGTTGAATATATATATAAATATATATTTTTTTTATGTTGCTGTCATGTTAAATTAATTGTTATATGTACATAATATATATTTAAGAATATATATGTATATATATATTTATATTTATGTGGGAATAGCGACCTGCATGATGGTGAAGGGCGTGGCCAGCTCCTCGTTGAGGGTGCGCTCGTACAATGTTTGCGGGAAGACTGGCGGCAGATCGTTGACATCGCGCACACTTATGACGATTGTTGTTTGATTCTCGTTCAAACTATCCGAGGCGACCAATTTCAGTTCATACTGCCCACCAAATGACGACAACAATAAGAGCAACAGCAAAACAAAACAAAACAAAAGCAATTGTCGTTTTGGGGGCCGTGCGTAAACAATAAATAATGCCATAAATAAAACAAAGTACGGAATATCCGAAAGAAACAAAAAAACATAATAAGAACGAGAACGAAAGAAAAAAAAACAATCAAAATAAATTTTAAATACAGGAAAAAAATAACATACGCATAAATTATGCATAAACTTAAATTATTCAATAAAGTTGAGAAAAAAAATATATATAATGTTGATTAAAATACATTTAAATGATGTTCAAGCTGCACAATATACTAGTTTATCGATGTCCTTTAAATGTCCATTATGTGGCATTGCTGACTTTCATAAGCTGCCTCTCTAATAGATGGCATAATAATGCGATAGTTAAATTTAATAAACTTATTGAAAAATGCATAATTATATTTGCATTTTTTATATTAAATCATTTTTATTGACTTTCCACTGCTAATTGGCGGTGCGTGCTTAATGATTAATCGATAGATTATTATTTTAATGCCGTGTGACTTTTCTGAATCACATTTTTCACTTCATTTATTATTAAAAATTCAAGTGCTTCCCCCTTTTGTATGACAAAAATGAGGAGTTTTATTTGCATTCATAACTCATATCAAATCTTTAGCTATCCAATGAGCACTTTCTTTTTAAACAAGCTACTTTTTTAACCAACAATAGTTGAAATACTGCTCACTGTCGCTGTGTGATTAATGTTAAACCCTTTTGCAATTATCAAAAGTGAGAAAAAACAAACAGGAAAAAAAGACAAAAAAAAACCGTGTGAAATGGAAAATGTGTGTAAAGTATTTAAGCCTTTGAATAATGTAGATAATTGAAATAAATATTTACTCAGTGCCAACTCAATTGAAATGGCATTAATTTAAATAATTATTGGTATTTTTTTTGTTTTTTTTTTTTTGACTGCAACAATTTAAGCAAATACATAAATAATACATTTCAAGCTCGTTTTATAGCTGGCCAAACTAAATTGTGCAATAAAATCTCAAGCAAAACTGACATGCAATAAAGTCTAAGCTAAAGGATTCAAATGACTGCGGGGCGGGACAACGTGTCGTATGCTTGATATACATATGCAGGAACATGGATGAAAGCTCTACGCAAAAAAGTATCAATAAACGAAAAAAGAATAAACACATTGACAACTAATTTGCAACTAATTTGTGGACTAATTTCACATAATTAATGACCTGCAGCACACGTTTGGGTAAATTACGATCATCCTCTTCGGTGATTTGAGTACGATATGTGGGCCTCTCGAACACTGGGGGATTGTCATTGACATCCTTGACATGTATTATGACCGTTGTATAGTTCTCCTTCAAGTTATCTGAGGCGGCCAAACGCAGCTCATACTGAACGACAAATTAAATGTCATGCAAATATAAATTATTAAATTTCAATTCAATATCAAAATATTTGCATATGCATTGGTATGCGTATTTGTATTGAATATTGCATTTAATTATAGTTCAAGTATTCTTCCAGTCAACTGACGCTTGACTTGAGTTCCATTGTCCAATTGTCCAATTGTCCAATTGTTCGAAATTGAAATTCAATTAATGTTTCTACCAACTTTCTCCTCACATTCTTTCCACCTTTCCCTGGGCGTCTTTGTGCGCACAGCTTTCTATGCTGACTTTTTGACCAGAGCGTGTAACTAAACTTAACTTGTTTGAACTGTTAAATATTTAACTAGCCTCGCGGTGAGCGCGCGGTTTGCCATGCTTAGCAATGTAATGTAATGAAATTCAGAAGGAAATGCACTTGCCGCACAGTTTCTTAATGAATTTTATAGCCACTGAGATCTTGGGTTACATATTGAATTGCTAAATTGATTGCACAAGCATTTTCTTCATATATATATATATGTTTTTTTCAGCTTGCGAGTTGAAAGCTAATCAATGAAAGTTTTCTTTCGTTGCAGGCTTTAGGAAACGTCTGACAATTGAATGTGTGTATAACAGTTGAACCTAGTTACTCAGCATTGTTGCATGTATAACAGTATTAGTTAGCTGAAATATATTTGAGTTTAGTTAATTCTAAAAGGCTAACTTAAGGAATACCTTGGTATTAAAGTCTAACTGTGAAGAGTTTGTTTTAAAGTATAACAGTTGAGCCTAGTTGCATGTATAACAGTATTAGTTAGCTGAAACATATTTGAGTTTAGTTAATTCTAAAAGGCTAACTTATTGAATACCTTGGTATTAAAGTCTAACTGTGAAGAGTTTGTTTAAGGGTATAACAGTTGAACCTAGTTGCATGTATAACAGTATTCGTTAGCTCAGACATATTTGAGTTTAGTTCGTTCTAAAATGCTAACTTAATTCTTAACTTCGTATTAAAGTCGAACTTTGCAATAATTTGCTACTTAAATCGTTTAACGAACTCGAAAGAGTTTATTTTAATGTATAAATGTATAACAGCTGACGCTGTTATACCGCATAGGCTTTCGATTCAGTGAAAATTCAAATTTGCTATGCGACATAAACAAATTTCACAGTCGACTGAACCACTGCGCTTATATCATAAATACAATGAAAGCTGTCATAACAACGGGCAACCACAGCGGTTGTCATGCTGCTCAAGATGGTTAGAGAAAGATGTGTGGGGTGGGGCGGTGTTGATGATGCCACGCCCAACTTACCCGGCGTCGCGTCTCATAATCCAAAGCGCCGGCCACATAAATGGCACCCGTCATATTTTTAACCGCAAAAGCGCCGCCAATGTTGCCGCTGGTGATTTCATAGCGAATACGTGAGGCTGGAAAATAATTGTAAGCAATTCGTATTACTCGTATGGCCAAAAAAAATAGAAGAAGAAGACACGCACACACACACACACACGCAGAGACAGTAATGTGTGAGGCATGCAAATATGTGTGCAAATATTATACTTACACTCATCGTGATCCTTGGCTGTCACTGTTAACACTGTGTGCTGTATGTCCTCGTTCTCATCCACTTCGGCCTCATACAGCGATTTGTCGAAATACGGCGGATTATCGTTCTTATCAGCAATGCCAATGCGTATGAATTTTGTCACTGTTCACATAGATAGAAATACAACAATAATCATTACATATATGCGTTTGCTTAAATTTTAAATATATTCTCATCTGTGGTTGGCACTTTCAATGCTAAACTGTGCGGCAAAAGTATGCAATTATCACGTACTCCAGACACATGAATGAATGAAATTTTCTACAGCAAGTGCAAAAAGTTGACAGACACAGATGACACAACGATTCGACGCCTCTCATTCGTGGCGACAATCATTTGCTTCACTCTCTATTCTATTCTATACTTATTTTCTTTTATATATTTTTTTATTTGTTATTGTTGTTGTTGTTGTTGTTGTTGTATATTTGTGACTTTTCTTGGTTGTGTGACGCGTTTTGCATATTAAATATTTGAACTTGTCGGCGTTTTCCATTTGTTTTCCAACTAGCAAAACTCCTAGTGCCAATGTGATGATGTAATTTATGAGATTTTGATGGCACTTTCAATTGTATTAAAGCATGAAAAATCGAAGAGAAAGAAATACGTGGCAAAATACGTGGCTGGGCGGGCTGCTTTCAAACAGGAAGAACAATCTGAGAATTTATTAGATATTGCTTTTGTGGTATATTTGAGTTCCCGGGGGGATTAATGTTTGCCATTAATCGATAATTTATATGTTTTTAAGCTTTTTACTTAAGTTTTAAGAGGCTTTTAAATATGGCTTAATTTTATATTATTTAAATATATTAGTTTAAACTGAATATTTCAATAGAACAGAAGTTTAGTTGGAAGGAATAACTCCACTGTTAAATGTGAATGCTGTTAACAATAACAGCACTGTTAACTAACAGCTTATAATGTAATACTGTCAATTTAATACTCTCGCTCTCTCTCTCTCTCTCTTTCTACTTATATGCACTTATTGCATATACAATATCATCCAACAATAACATATTCAACATTCAGCTACTCATCGTATAGTATTCATATTGGCTTTGAATGAATGCATGAATACCAAATATGTATTCGTCGCCACATTCAACTGCTCAGCTGAGGCATTCATAATTCAATAAGCAGCTAAGCTGCAGAGAGCCAAGTAGACATACAAGTGACTGCGTCTAGGGCGCATTTCTTGGCCACAAAAGAGACAAGTCAGAGTTGCAGAAAGAGAAAGACAGAGAGAGAGAGAGAGAGAAAGCAAGAGACTTATATCTGTTCAGACAGTGTCGAGTTGCAATGCAGTAAGTTATATAAATCATTTATAATTGTTGCAATAACAAGAGGCACAGCAAGTATAACAGCATTGCTTTAATTAAATAAATTTTACATCAGGTTGACCAAGCAAAAGATTTCCTACACAACATTTGTTTTTGTGGCACACACACACACACACACACACATTTGTTGCACATGTGGCAATGTGTAGCAACAGCAAAGTTTCGCTTTTGGCCAAAATGGGTCACAGATAAACCACGTGCGCCTTGACTTCAGGGCCGAATGATGTGTGTTTATCAATTTGCTTAAATCTTACTAACTTTCTCTCTTACACTCGCACAACTCGGTCCCACTCTAATATTCTCTGTCTGTCTCTTGTCTCTGTTGCATGTGTGTGTGTGTGTGTGTGTGTTTTGGTTTATAATTTGCATTTGCTGGCATCTTATCTAGCGAAAATTATGCACATTTAGTTAGCAGGTTGACAAGTCTGCAAGATTGCAACTGGGCGCACTTGGCGTATGTGTGATATGATACCACAGTGTGTCTGTATGTCTGCGTGTGTCTGCATGTCTGCATGTCTGCGTGTGTGTGTGTGTGCGTGTGTATGTTTGTTGTTGGCAAATGCTTGAGCCAATTCTGTGAATGAAATTTATGGCAAGACACTGCTAATTGCCAACCTGACTGAGTTCTGTCGACGACATTTTAATTAAAACTTGACAATTTCCAACTTGAGTCCACACTCATGATAATACATAAATAAATACACAGTGTGTACTTAGAGGCACACTTCCATAACCATACATTATATAGATGATACTATTTAGTCTATGCATAAAGCATTGCAGCTCACACAACTTCTTCCCCGTCCGCTTAACGTGACTCTTTATGCGAAAAGAGAAATTATGATTACAATAATTGGCAGCACTTAAAGCCATCAGCTGATGACTCTGGTGCTTGCACTGTAATTAAAGAGCACAACACCCAACTCCCTTCTCTCTCTCTCTCTCTCTCCCCCCCTCGTTGCATCCCCTCTTCGCTCTCAGTTGTACAGCCAACTGCGCATTAACTCTTGTGCAATATTTGTTTGTATTTTAACAATATGTCATGTTTAATTTTTCGCATACCCTTTCAAAGAATGGCCATGCAAAGGTTGTATACGCTGTACAATCGCATTTTCAGCCGCCTTGCCTATAGGGTATCTGAGACTCGAGCAATGCTCCTTTAATCTGCCATGCTCTCACTTATTATTTTCATATATTTTTTACGCTTTATATTCCACTTGGCTCTCATGCATATTTTTCATTAAATCCTCACAATATTTTTCCCTTCACTTTATTACATCAAAATTCAATTTATTTATATATATATATATATATATATATATGTGTGTGTGTGTGTTACTTTTTGCGGTAGGTAAGGCCATAAGCTATTGTTATTGTCATATTTATTGAAAGTTGACATTTAAGCTCTGAAATTTTCATGTTGCATGTTAATATTTACTGCAGATTTTTGCCGCATGCCGCGAAAAATTTATTGGTTTTTATGCGCAAAATTATTTAACAAGAAAAATAGATGCAAATAAATGAACTTAATAAAGTCAAAGCAAGTGAAATTTCAAAGCAGAAAATGATGAAAATGTAAATAAATAAGTTATTTGCGCATTTATTGCTGTTTGCTGTTTAGCTGAGTGCGTTCTAATGGCAAGTCGATAATACCCTAAGCTACTGTTCATTGCTCTATACCCTGTGAAGTAAATATGCTCTGAACTGTTGTAATTATACATTAACTACTTGATTTATATGATACTCTACTATGTTTAAGTTGAAATAGTGCAAATTTGCAGCTACTAGGGCACTCCATGTGGCATTGTTTGATTACAGGGTACAACTTAAGCTAAAATGCCGCGCTGGCAACTTGTGTGCAATGTTTGGTCAATGCATCCCAACAAAAATAGAAATGTCCCAATGACAAAGTCTTTTGTATAGCCATAAAAATGCGATATTTAAGCAATTTGGCTACCCTGCACTTGACTCGTTCATTCAGGGGAGGGGTGGGGTGTATGCGCGGGGGCGTGGCTAAATGCAAGTCAAGCCTGAGCGAGTGGCAAAATCAAAGTCTACTTTATCACTTACTTAGCTCACATAAAAATGTGTCACACTTGTTTGCACGTGTGTGTAAGAGAGAGAGAGAGAGAGAGAGAGAGAGAGAGAGAGAGAGAGAGAGAGAGAGAGAGAGAGAGAGAGAGAGAGAGCGGCTGCAAAAGAGTGAGACAGACTGTGCCCAAATAAATCGTCTTCTACAGTTGCCACACTTTGCTGCACACATGCCACCCAATCAGCGCTTGCTTTCCACCTCCTGTCAACAGTCGCAAAATTTATGCGCTACTTTTCGCGTATGCACATACGCATACATACACACACACATACACACACACACACACAGGCATACACATCGCATCAAAATCACAGATGCCATATTTTTTGCACGCTTTCTTTAACAATTCTGCGCCCACTCCAACTAAATGCGATTATTGTAGCGCATGTAGCGCATTTTAATACACTCTCTTCTAGATATTAACAATTAAACAAATAATACAATGCACAGCTATTATAGTATAGATTATATACTTTATAGTTTATTCTATTTGTTAAAAACTCAAGTTGAAGATCTGTTAATATTTATACTTTTGGCATATAAACAAAACACAGACTTGTGCATGAGTTTATTCAGTTCGCACTTCTCACTTTAACTTAAGTTCAAAGTTCGAGCTAAAGTTGAAGAACCTGCTGTGCCTCTGCTCACGCTTTGAAGTCTGTTATCAGCCATAGTTAGAGCATTTGAATAACGACTTGAGTACACAATTTTCTGTCTTTGGCATTCTTGTTTCGCTTTCGACAAAGTTTATCGTCATGTTTTGCACTTGAATGAATTTCGAATGATATTCAATACTCGCAAATATAAGCAAAGCGTAACAAATTTCTTGCAATATTTGCTTGAGCAGAAACTTTGATGGAATTTAAGTGAGTTGAACTTCAAGTTTTTGTGGCCGAATCGTTTTGATTTATCTTTAAGAACTTAATTGGTGACATGACCTCGATATAAGCAGAGTTTTCTCCACACACTCTCGATACATACAATGTGTGTGTGTGTGTGTGGGTGTGTGTGTGTGGGTGTGTGTGTGTGTGTGGAGGGAAATCACAACACAAATCGCTTGACTCGGTTGGCTAACGGAAACGGAAATGTTGCTGGCCATTAATGGCGCTTAATGTGGTATGGCCATAAAGTCAGCTAACTGCATGTCCAAGTAGATATCAAAAATGTGTGTATAGAGAGTTGGCTAGTTGCAGCTGCAACAACAATGCGTGCAACAGCAAATGTAACGGCATCTAAATTGTTGCAAATGTTTTATTGCAGTTCTTAAAACTGTCCTTTGCTGTGCTCTGCTGTTTTGTGGTTACCTCTCTCTCGCTCTATCTCTCTCGCTCTCACTCTCCTTCACTCTGTCTCTCTCTCTCTCTCTCTCTTGGGTCGTAAAAATTGTTGAAATGCATTTGTCGCTTGGCTGCTTCGTTGATTTTTTATGATTGCGGCCAGAGAAAAGGCTTTGCCTCTGTCCAACGTCCGACAGCTGTTTATGCCACATGCGAGGTGCAACAATGTTGTTGCGGTTTCTCGCACATCTTACTCCTCTCCCCCCTCCCCACCTCTCTATCACATTGTCGTGTATTTCCTTCTCGAGTTTGTTTGATATTTGTATGCCATGTATATGATTGTCATGTTTGCGGTTCTTGTGGTTTCTGCCATTTTAAAACATTTAAACCAACTGACATCGCAATGCAAATATTGAGTGTTCTGCTGTCTTCTATTTATCTGCTATTTTGCTAGTCTAAAGTTGGCCAGTTGTCTCGTTTCTCTGCGGTTGGCAATTAGTGAAAACTATCAAAGTGCAAAGTCAAGCGTTTTTCCATTTTACATTTTCCATTTTTCATTTTTCATTCATTTTTCGTATTTCATTTTCAATTCTTTAGTTTGGTTTTCCTTTTTATTTTTTAACTTTTTAGTTCCCTTTGCTCTGCCGCCACTTGTTCTTCGCTCAACTTTAGCGAAGACAAATTGTAAACTGTCGCACCACGCACAGAGAGCGAGAGAGAGAGAAGAGAGAGAGAGAGAGAGAGAGTGGGAGCAAAGTCAACGTACAGTTTTAATTAGTTTATGTGCGAACGACAGCTTCACAGCCATTTAAATCAATTGACAGAACGACGAAGGATACAGGGATACAGGGATACAGGGAAACAGGGATACGCCAGCTGCGCTGTTAATGGAAAATCAGCCACAACATTTTTGTCACGTACGCAACATTGGATAATTTATGAAGCCAACATTTTCGGCATATCAACAAATTAATTGCTAATAGCCCTAAAAAACATACACACACATACACACACACACACACACACACACACACATAAAAAACGAATCAACCCAGCCAGGTGTATGATAAATTACCTGAGCTCAGTTTATAAGATTTATGACAGAGAACGTGAGCCTCAAGTGACTTAAAAATGTGCAAATTTAAAATTGCTGAAAACTCTTAAATAACTGCAGACTTAATGCTCGATTTTCGCTTTACTGCTGCTCACAGCTCCTACAGGAGCCAAAGGACGAGCCCTACTAGCTGTACAACAAGTTGAAATTTGCATAGTTAGGCGAGCAATGCCAGCACTTTAATACCTCGTAGTACTTTTAATTGTGTAGCACAAAAGTTGCTAAAGCTAGCATAAATATGTTGAAAAATCAACTTAAATTTCTGTTGAAATAAATACGATTATTGTGTAATCTAACTGAAAAATTCAGTTCAGCTTGTTGGAGTAAAGAAAGAGTATATATTCCATTAGACATTTGATTAGGTTTAAAGTAGAAATAACCAAGAAAAGTTTAATGTCAATATACAAATTGAAGGAGCTTTCATTAGAGCAGTAAATTTAAAATGAAGCCAGCATGATTATGCTCTTGAAAAAGCACAGCTTCAGCAGCTTTTCATTTAATTAGAAGAGCTTTCAGTGGACTTTCCTTCTTATTTATATTCTTATTATATTATTATATTTTCCTTCCTTTCTTTTCCTTTCCTTCTTATTTATATTTTTATTATTTTATTATATTTCTATTTAACAGCTTTCTGTAGAGTCGATTAGTCAGTTAATTAATTGAGAATAAACTCGATACATTCTCTTTCATTCATAACTCAAGACCAACCTTGGAGTGCCGTGGCTTACAGGGTATATCACTCTGCGACTAACTTAAAGGCATACAATTGATAGAGGTCTCAGTCTCTATGTTGTTCCTGCTGCTGTTGCACAATTAGCAAATGCTCATAATTTTGTGGCTTACTGGGCGCAATGTGTATTGCATTGTGTTTGCTGTTGCGAAGGCAACGCCTGGACTTGTGACTTGTTTATGGGGCATGACTACAACGTCTGCAACGGCTGCAACTGCTGCAACTGTTGCAGCAACAGCAGCCAAACATAATAAATGGAGCAGCTCTGGTTTAGCATTGTGTTCAATTTGGTCACTTGACCACTGTAAATTGAAGTAAATTGAGTAGCAAAACTTTGCGAATCAGTTGACACCTTCAGCTGGGCTGTCACTGCAGTGCTCTGTTACTCTGTACTCTGTACTCTGTACTCTGTTACTATCGCAACGGCTAAAGTGCTATATCATGGCACCGTTAGCAGACTGGAGAGCAGCTGTTGTTGGCCAAAAAAAAGAAAGAAAAACTGCTGCTGACTAATCATGTTAAAGGGGGAAGAGGGAAGAAGGGAAGAGTAGGTATGTAAGTTGCGGCCTCTATGTCATAGTTTAAATTATACGCGAAACTTTGTGCAAACTTTTAATAGCATCTGCCTTGCCCTGCTCTCTTCTCCTCTCTCTCTCTCTCTCTCTATCACTCTCTGTGTGTGTCCTGTGCAGTGTAAACATATTGAGCAAGTTGTGAGTTGGCATATGTTCAACGCTTACGCATTGATTGGTTGCACTATCCATTAGAAGGTAACAGCAGGTAGCAGCTTGTACCTGCCCCAAACTTGCAGCAACTTGTTGTCCAACTAACGTTACGCGTGCCTGGCATGGCAGATTTACTCCTAAGAGTCTTCTAAAAGCTAACTTGGCTACACACACAAAGAGAGATAGATAGAGAGAGAGAGAGAGAGAGAGAGAGAGACAAATGAGTTTTGTGCCACATCTCGCAGCAGTCAGGCATTAAATTGTATCTTTCAACGCAGAAAAGTTTCGGCTTTTGCATTGAGCCGGCTAAATGAACTGATCTTGGCCAACACAGCGGCACAACCTCAGCGGCATATTTTATTTGCTTGCAACTATTTGCGAATTGCGGTTAGTGAAGTGATTGAGTGAGAGCGAAAGAGAGACAACTGAGAGACTTGTATGCGGGCTTAGCAACAATTTAAGCTAATTGCAATGGAGAAGCGCGAGAGAACTTAGAGCAGCAAAACTAAGTGAAGGAGTTAGAGAAAGGGAAAAGTGATATGAATGATGAAAGAGTTGAATACGTTATAAATAAATATACATATAAATAAAATCTACAACAATCTTAAGCTGCCTGCACACTATAAGAGTGTTTTCACCAAATTTGGTAACTCTAGCTGTTATAGTCTCTGAGATTTAGGTGTTCATACGGAGGGACAGATATAAGGATATAAAGATATAAAGTTTCTGTTGTTGTTGCTGATCAAGAATATATATACTTTATAGGCTCGGAGATGACTCCCTCTGCCTGTTACGCAGATTTGGCTTCCGTCAAACTTAGCAGACTATCTACTTTTAGTACAGAGTCTAATAACTCTAATTTCAACTCTATATTTAGTGTGTACGATGAGAGACTGAGCATGAGAAAGAACCACAGAATAGATAGAAATTCCTTCAATTGTTAATTCTGCCTCAATTATTTCATAATAATTCCCTTAAATTCAATTAATTTTTTTTTGTTTGGCAAATAGAAATTTACATAAACTTCGGTAAATATTTTAGGCAATTGGCAGAAAAAGTAAATAACATAAATTAGTGTGGCTAATGGCCAGCTATGAGTAGTGCCAATAAATTAGACTGCTATTTTTATATGCGTCTTTATTTTATTCCATTTTTTCTTTTATTTTTGTTGTTGTCTATTGAGTTCAACGTGTGAGTTGCTGGACGACCTTGACGTGCTGCTGCCTGTCTGCCTGGCAATGTGTGTAAATAATGATAGACAAGCGCACAACAAGCAATAACAGAGCAGAAGTGAGAGGCAGAAAGACAGGGGGAGTGAGAAAGAGAGGGAGAAGGAGCGAAAGAGAGTGTGTGTGTGTGTGGGGAAGCAGAGAAACAAATGTGAATAATTATTGTACTCGAAATGCCATTAGGGAGTTGCGCTGTAGTTGTTGTTGCTGTTGCTCTTGTTGTTGTTAAGGGAAAAGGCATTTGCTAAATTCGCATTAATTACATTGATTTATGCTCGGACGCGTAGACGAGACCAACTTGACTTATAGACATGATGACCGTCAGTGACACAGACGCAATTTGCGCTTATTTATATTGAAAACAGACACGACGCCTGCCAACGCAGTCAACACAGTGAACGAAGTCAACACAGTGAACACAGGCTAACACTGCTTGCAACTGTGCCGCACGAATGCTGTTTGCTTATGGTGTGGCAAGCACTTCCACTTGAAGCATCAATCAATTTTTTAGCGCAATTTATCAAACTATTACGCAGTGTCCGGTTTTCTTACTTCTTCCCCTCACTTTCTCTTTTCTCTCTCTCCCTCTCTCTCTTTCTCTACACACATTTTCGTTAAGCTGGCATTAAATTTGTAGCCTAGTTTGCGGCGGCACGCCTCTGTCTCCGTGCTCGAGTCCATATTTATTGCAACTTTTTCAGCTTTGTCACCAAATTTCATCGACAATTTCATGCGCATTGCGAGACGAGAGAAAATCCCCCAAAAAGACCTAGAAAAAAGTAGCAGAAAAGAAGAAGTAGAAATCAAATCAGAATGGGCGCATGTTTTGTCAATAATATGTGGCCATTTGATTGATGTGCTTAGCCCGAGGGCCATAAAAACCATTGAAATGTGCTTCAAATGCTGATCAAATGCGTGTGTGTGTGTGTGTGTGTGTTGCAAATGAAGTTAACAAATGTACATAAAATTCCATGACTACAACTAGAAATAGAACTGGGCAGCGCTGAGGAAAACTGGAAAATGGTAATGGTAACAAGCCCAGCTGTGTGTGTGGCCACAATGTTTGCCTTTTATGACCGCAAAATTCATAGTCGTTAACATGGCAGGGGTAAGTGGAATTTTCCTTAGACACAGACGTAGTTCTAGTTGTGTGGGATAACTATAAATATTGTTTATGCTCCTATTTCTACTACTATTCTACAATATGTATCTGTACAACAACACACACACACATGCAGTAGTCCTTGACCAGAGTGTGACAATGTGTTTGTCGGCAGCTAAAGCATTAAATTGCATTTTATGTGCACCAAAGTCGTATTTCTGCCGACTCTTATATTGATTTAATGAATAGCGATGTGAGGCAGCTGTGTATAAGTTCAACATACATAGTCAGAGGTCAACAACAGTTGATAAAAGTAGCTAAACTTTTCCAGTATAAGCATTTGAAATAAGCTCTGAAATGAGTTCATAAAAATATAAATTTCAATTTGGCTATTTAGACACTTTTTGGAACAAATTTATAATAATTTTTGTAAGAGAAATAAAAGAAAGTATTTGTATTATATGTTGCCCTAAAAAGTATGCTACATTAAAATATAAATGTGTATTTAAATTTATACAATAAACTATATTCTGCAGTGTGAATTAGTCGCTCTTAGTTTGCTCTATATTTAATTGTGTTCGAAGGTCTCTTAATGTGTTTAGATAATTTAGTTCAAAGACATTAATTAAAGCTCAAGTATACATTTTAATTAGTCTAAGCAACAAACAAGGCTCCACTTTGAATTTGACACCTGTAACTAAATACAGTATTTGCCGCACTTTCTCGTAATTAGTAATAATCAATAAGAAATTTCTGACATTTGCCAACAATTTGAATGATTTTGCACCAAACGTAGCTAAATCGCAAGTATGCTTTGCATATTTATGTTGAATTAAGCGTCGTTTAAGCATTCACAAACTACAATTGTAAATAGTTAATTCATTGTGAAAATTGTGAAATTGAGAAGAGATTGCAATAACAATTTTTGTTATGTGTTATCCCCATTTGAATTGAGTACACACAAATGCTGCAAACGGAATTGCAGCTTATCTGAGCATGGATTTGCATAGGATGTGTGATATAGCATTTGCCATTCGCCATTTGCCATTTTCCAGTTCTCTAAATCTCTAAAAATTTCAATTCAATGCTACAAATAATTTGTGCAACCGAAAATGTTGTTGTTGTGTTGTCAGAAACTATTTGAAAAGAGATTTTTACGAGTCGGAAATGCAAACAGGAGAGAGAGAGAGAGGAAGAGAGTGTATTGCCTGCAAGTTTCCATGCATAGCGCTCATAGTTTTTCCGACAGGTCAGCGGAAAGCGTGAAAACAAGGTGAATGCATATTCAATGACCACAATGCCATTTGAGTGTGTTTTTCGCAGGTGGCATTAAAGTGTTGTATTTCTTTTTCGCTTCTCTTCTTCTTCTCTTTGCCGCTGAACATAAAACCATGTTTCACTTTGTGTTGGGTTACGCAGTTGACTTTTGATTTGTTGTTGTTTCGCTTTTCATACATTTTCCGCTTTTCCCTCTTGCTTTTGTTGCGGTCAGTCTACAAATCTTCTCGCTATCTTTGTGTGTCGCATATGAATTTTAGACATGCATTTGTTTCTCCTTTTTTAGCCAAATTCTGTTAGTCTCTTCTTCTGTTTTTGCTCCCCCACTATTTGCCTATCTCCCTGTTTGCAGTTTTCCTTTTTGTTTTATTGACCCAAGTGCAGCAAAGAGCACAAAAAAAAAAAGAACTAACAAAGTTTTGGCTTCAATTTGCTCAGGTTTCGCTTTGCGCTTTGGTAATCGTATTTGGTAAGCGGCTTAAAGTTTCTGTGGATTTCACAAAGTTAAGTGCGCTGAACTTTAGCGCCAAAGTAATTAAAGTTTTACCTCGACCTGGTCTCGAGCTTGCGCTACGCTTCGGACCCAGCAAGGGCATTCAAAGTACCAACCATTTCAACTAAAAAGCCATTGCAATACTGCATTTGTTGGCCAGAATAGCTGTTCAGCTGTGTTCATTAATTTACCTGCAAAGAGATGTTGAAACGAGAAAAAAATATTAGTTTAAA
This sequence comes from Drosophila macrospina, assembly GCA_035042075.1. NCBI lineage: Eukaryota > Metazoa > Arthropoda > Insecta > Diptera > Drosophilidae > Drosophila > Drosophila macrospina. The sequence goes on from JAWNLW010000562.1 coordinate 772,052, forward strand.
ATTAAATTAAATTATTTTTAAACAAGATATGTTAATGTAGTGCATTAAATATCCGAATATTTTATGATAAATATTATATTATAATATTAAATTAATATTTAAAGTCTTTTTTCTTTTGCTCTCATTATTTTTTGAAAAGAACAAGAATTTAGTTTTGAATATAATTGATGTTACTTTATTTATTTATTAGAATTCCTAAATATGTTCCTCTTCTACTCTGCTTGGGAGTATGTTTATTATATATAAATAATATACATTTGAATTTAGTTACATTTGTAATAACTTCAGTGTTTACAGAATCCACCTCCCCTTCTCCTCTCTTGTCCTTGCGGCTCAAATAGTTAGTTTGACTTTTTCAAAATTTGTTAGCTGTATTTCTGCCTCTTTATTTATTTACTTAATTCTTTACTTTTATCCCTATTTCTCAGCAATTACTAATATATTCTTGACTATAAAATTAAGTTAAAAACTTTAAATAATTATATAATTTTATAATAATGTATTTTATATCTTTTTTTAATTCATTTCCTTTCAACATTAACTTTGCTCTTTTAGCATTAATTTGATTGCCAATATTTCTGTATTAATACATTTTAGTTCGCTCTTTCTCTCTCTCTCTCTCTCTCTCTCTCTGTTTATCTACTTCTTAAACAATTTAATGTTGATCTTACATTTTATTATCTCCACTTGACTTATGGCGCTTAACAACAAACATTGTTTAAATATGCTAAATATATTGAGAGCTGCAAATGCCGCTGTTTCTATAACTGCAGCTATCTCCGTCTGTGTCTGTCTCTCTCCTTCTCTGTCTCTCTCTCTCTCTTCCCGCATTCTTTCGCTGCTGAGATAAGCTGCATCTTATGCAAATGTAATTAAAATGCAACCGGGCGCCATTTTACAATATTTTATGTTACGAGTATTTCGCTTTTTGCTGCTCTCTGCGTTGTTCTTGTTGTTGTTGTTGTTGTTGTTTAGGATTATGCAGACTTAGCACATGGCACAAACAATTGCATGTGTATGTGCTCCCCCATTCATTCTCTCTCTGTCTCTCCCTGTCTCCGTCTCTTTCTGCTACTAATTCTCTCTCTCAATGTGAGGGCATCTCGTTAACGTTGCCATTTTGGGCAAGTCACTTAATGAGCAGCGGCAGCGCATTGCCATTTTCAAGTTTTAATTAAAACAAATTAAAGTTAATTAAATGCATTTGAGACATTTTAGACATCAACAGTCGACTGTCGACTCTCGACTCTCGACTGTCGTCCAGGCGTGAAATTACTCGTATCTAATGTTGATTACAGCCAAGGGAAGCTCCTCAGCTGTAAGCAAACAGCAAACAAAACAAACAGCTGGCCACACCTGCCACACCTGCCACAAGTCGCGCTGTAAACTGCGTCTGACAAATGACTTAATTTGGAAAAATGGTCACACGTGTTGTCGTTGTCGTTGTTGTCGTTGTTGTTGTTGTTGTTGGTGTCGTTACGGCGCAGAGGCAAAGTGTTTGTATAAGCACCACAGATTGCTCAACACGTAACCCCACTAAGCTGGGTGAAGGGGAGAGAAGGGTCAGAGAGGGGGATGCACTCGCTCTGAAAAGTATGCTATATATAACGAACAAGTCAGGTTACGAGCACAAAAACCCAAAAATCATTCAAACTCAAGCTTAAGCTGATTACAAAGCATTTTGTTAGCCATAACCCAGCTTAAACCCCTCCCCACTTCCCTGGCCACGCCCTCGCCATGCGCCTTTCGCACCTTTCTATTGTCATATTTGGCACCTTTGTTGTGATTTGTGGAGTCGACCCCACATCATCAGCTTACATAAAGTGTGAGTAAATTTCGTTGCTTTGTTCACATTTCAAGCATTTGCAGAAAAAAATACAAAAAAACCTTTCAAAAGAATGTGAATTTATTCTTTTTTAATTAAATATAAATTGCTGGCTATAACTTTGCAGCTGATCGACTGAATGATACGCTGTAGCTGATGAAGGGGAAATCAATTTCTTGTAGTAAACATTGAAGAGCTTAAACTCAAAGTGGAAGTAAAAGTTAATGTTGAAATTGGAGTAAAAGTTGAAATAGAAGAAGTTGTAGTAGAAGTAGAAGTAGAAGTAGAAGTAGAAGTAGAAGTAGAAGTAGAAGTAGAAGTAGAAGTAGAAGTAGAAGTAGAAGTAGAAGTAGAAGTAGAAGTAGAAGTAGAAGTAGAAGTAGAAGTAGAAGTAGAAGTAGAAGTAGAAGTAGAAGTAGAAGTAGAAGTAGAAGTAGAAGTAGAAGTAGAAGTAGAAGTAGAAGTAGAAGTAGAAGTAGAAGTAGAAGTAGAAGTAGAAGTAGAAGTAGAAGTAGAAGTAGAAGTAGAAGTAGAAGTAGAAGTAGAAGTAGAAGTAGAAGTAGAAGTAGAAGTAGAAGTAGAAGTAGAAGTAGAAGTAGAAGTAGAAGTAGAAGTAGAAGTAGAAGTAGAAGTAGAAGTAGAAGTAGAAGTAGAAGTAGAAGTTGAAGTTACTCCAGAAATATAAATAGTTTAAGCATATTTTGTAAAATATAAAAACTATATTCTCTGCATCAGCATACATAATTACAGGGTATTTACAACAACATAATTTACACACATTGTGCGTTTGTCAAGCGCAGACCTTGTCACAATATAAATACACAATTTCTTTGCTATTTTAACAATTGTTCACTGCATAAGAGAAACAACAAAACAAACACAACATTTTAATCAACAACAATGTAAAGAATTATTAAAAATGTAAAATGCAATTAAAATGTTTTTATTAAATGTTGTACAATCTGAATTCTAACTGCGTTTTGCTGTCAAGTCAACGGAGCGCACTTTAAACCATTTATTGAGAGACTATAACAAGTGTTAGACTATATGCATCAATTATGCCTTGATGCTGCTACCTTGTATCGCAAATAGCTGTAAATTTAATTCAAGATACACAAAGTGTTAAAACTGTTTTAGCCAAAAATGCTTGTGCTGACAATGTGCTGCGAGGCATCAAGGTTTCGACATCGAAATCGACTGTGGCCAAAACAAGATACTACTCGATTTTAATTAAGAAAATACATTACTAATTGACACTCGCATCAGGGGGATGCGTCGAAGGGCGGTGCAAGGGGAGCGAGTGTGTGTGTTCCGTGTGTTGTAGTTAAAATAAACAGCCGCAAGACAAATGCTGCAACAACTAAACCAATTTTGATAAGAGACAAAGACATAGTGCCAAATAATAGGAAATTGGGTGACATGTGCGAAATGTTGTTGATGCGTTAAATGCGTTGTTTTACTGAGTAGTGGAGTGCCGAACAGAGAGGGGAGGGGGGAGTAGGGTAGGGAGGAGCGACAAAAACAGTGCAGTTAAAATGGTAATTGTTTTTTGGCTGTGTTACAAATTAAGTGTTATCGATTCATTTGAAGATGACAATAAAATACTTGTCAAACTAACTGAGAACATGTTCTTCTAGTAGCTGTCTCTTTCACTCATTGCCTGTCTCTCTCTCTCTCTCTCTCTCTCTTACTGTTTTTCTCTCATTTTCACACATAAAGTAGCAATCCTATTAAAATGTTGTCATTGAGTGCAATTATAATCAAAATGAAATCAAATTTTTTGTTCTACACTTTCTCTTTCTGTTGTTCTCTTTCCCTCTCTCACTCTCTCCCTCTCTGTTGCACTTAATTACTTTTGAAAAATGTCACAAGTGTTGCACGCAATTTGCTGCCATTTAAACCAGTGGCCACTTCTGACATTCCCCAAATAAAACAAAAACAACAGCGAAACAAACAAAAGTCAGCTTTCATCAGACTCAACATCGTCATCATCGTCATCATCAGCTTCATCATTGTCATCATCAACGTCAGTTGGTTCGAGTAATTTGCAGAGAGAGAGAGAGAGTAAAAAAACTCAGCCCATTTAACAGCAAATAGCAAAATAGTTGCCGCATTGTTGCATTGTTACAGTGTGCAACAACAACAATCATAAAAACCAAACTGAAGGCCAAACCAATGGCAAAAAAAAAAAGAGTCACGTCAACAATCTGGCAACACGTTGCAAGTGGCAACTCGTATTTTTATCGCCACCATTTGTTGCTATATTGTTGCTGTTGGTTGTCATTGTTGCTGGTCAAGTTGTTGTTGCTGTTGTCGTTGTCGTTGTCGTTGTCCAAGTTGTGCAAGTTGTCCAAGTCCATGTTGTTCATGTTGCCCCATAATTTGTGCGCGTGCAAACGATAGAGGCATTCTGTGGGCGCTGGGCGTGGCACGTGCCACTGATTAATTGCAGTTGGCTGACCACAAAAGTTAAGCTGTTAAATGTTTAGCTGCACAGCAAGACAACCAGAGAGACAGAGACAGTGTGTGTGTAAGAGAGAGAGAGAGAGAGAGAGAGAGAGAGAGCAAGCCAATTTCAATTGTGGATAGGAAAAGAAAAAGAAAATCGCACTACAGTGTCTAGCAGCTGTAACCTGCTTGTATTTGCCATGTTTACCTTACGTGTTCAGTGCTTAGTTCATTTGTTTTTTTTTTGTTTTTTGTTTTGTTGTTGTTTTTTTTTTTTGAGTTGTTGCTAGCTGCTTGTTTTCTGGCTTATTTCATTCAATTGCAAAAAGCCAGCACAAGCTGCTGTCATATTTTTTTGTGTATTTCCTGCTGATGCAGCAGAACTTGGACTCTGGCTGCCGTTTCTGTTGTTGATTCCTATTCTGTTTGCTGATGTCTAAGTCTGACCTCGTTTTAGCTATTACTGCCCACACACACACACACACACACACACACACACACAGACAGAGCATTGCCAGAGCAATCAGTGTGCACCTACAAAATTAAGACTGAAAATCAGTGAAGAGAATACTGCAATACTGATTCAATAAACATATATATATATATATGTATATATATATATGTATATATATATATATGTATATACAACTACTATGTAATCGTAGTTACACAATGCGCTGGCATCTGCTTAGGCAAGGCCTTTTGTTAATTTGCTGGCAATGTTTAGTTTAGTTTAGTTTAGTTCAGCTCAGTTTGAAGCCTGCTCCAGTTTCACATTCAGTTTGGAAATTAAATTAGCCATTAACTTGGCCCACACACACACACACACACACACAACTTGCTTTTCTTCATTTCTTTTTCTAAATTATGAGCACAAAAAAAACATATATATATATATATATACATCTGAGCAGCGGATGAAGTCGTCAGGGCACAAGCTAAACTGAAGTCAAGTGGGCGTCTGATAAAATAATGTTAATGGCGTTTGCGGGCGGGTGGGTTGTGGCAGGGGGGCAATTGTCAGTTGGGAGTTGACACAATTGCACTCTTGGCATTGTCTAGCTGCTGACAGGGCAAGCACAATAAGCGTTCTTCGCTCAGTCTCTCACTTCTCTCTTCCCCCTCTCTCTCCCCTCTCTCTCTCACTCTCTCTCCCCTCTCGCTCTTCATAATGATAAGTACAATAATAATAATAGTGAAGCAATGCTGGCAATGCTCAGCTCAATTGTAGCTTCTTAGCGAAACTTCAGCAAATTAAAGAGCAAGTCCTTTTGACAGTCGATGGACTTCAAAATGTAAGATTATTTTTGTGTAAAAATATTTAAATTGATTTCGTTGAGCTAAACTAGTATTTAAGTGTGCCACAGTGCGTATGGGGGATATATTTTATATTGATATATATTTTATATATTTGCAAATAGAATATATATAGAATTTATAGAATAGTTATGCTTTGTCTATCAATAAATATACATTTATTTGTTATTAAATTTAAATTGAAATTTATATAGATTTACCAATAAGTTCGTGTGGTTTTGCAGACGCGTGCCACGGTGCGTATGCGGGATATTCGCATTCTAATAATATTTCATTTTGAAAGCCACAAGGAAACAAGTGGAGGAGCTGCATGAGCAAACTTTACTTTTTGAGTTTTATTATGCTCGACTCTTGTGCTATCTCTCAATCTTGTTCTTCTCTCCCACTCTCTATCTCTCTCTCTCTTTCTGTCTTGCTAGCTAGCATTCAATTTTTCACAATAACAGAAACTGACCGCCCTTCCAAGACATTTAAACTTGTTATGAGCTCAAGCTGCGGCGCACAGGGCAAAGCCAAGAACTGCCACTTGAGCTCAATTGTGCACGCGTTGACAATGCGAATTACGAACAGAGCAAAGCGAGAGAGGGAAAGAAAGCGAAAGAGAGAGAGAGAGAGTGCAAAACAACATGAAGTAGCAAGAAATGGCAGACTACAATTCTAAGCTAAGAAATTCTCGTTTAGCTTTTGCCACAATGGACAAACAATTTAGCGCGAACTTAAGAAACTTTTTTTTATTTTTTTGGGGTTTAAAGTCACTGAGTGACTCACATTTAAATCAAATTGATAAGAAACTGACGTCAGCAACAATTGATCGATAAGTTTGGTCTAACTGCAAAAGATATTGTTGTTTTGCACCTCTTGGCAAACTGTCAATAAAAAGAACTAAACTCAAATAAAATACTTGCCATAAAAAACTACACACACACACACACACAGACACACACGAGTCGAAGTTCCTTCCGAAAGTTAAAGTCAAGTTCAGGGCGTGGCCATAAAATGCCTCACGGCGCTGCAGAGTGGAAGGGGGCACAAACTTTGGGCACATGTAAGTTTACCATTTTATGACATTTCTAGGCAAACAAACTTTTCTCTCTGTGCGCAGTTAACGTTATTCGATTCCTTGTTTTACCACAACAAGTGAGATATATATATATATATTTAAGTATATAGTTAGCATTGCGTTTGGTTTATTGATTTGCGTGTTGTTTAGGTGTGTGCTCTTACAGCGAATGAGATGCACATCTAATTGCATTTTTAATTAGTTTGTAGTGCAACGTATGCAATTGCATAATGACTTAATTAAACTTTTTGCCACTGCTCGCAGATAATTAATGCAAAATCCTTAACACGCACTAACAATTCCAAGTTTGCCAGTCGCATAATAATCAACTCAAGCCGTGGAAAAACTTTGCGTTATTATCAGACTCGCAACCAGAACATAATGCATACAGGCAATGCCTTCATTTTCTTCACTCTCTCTCTCTCTCTCTCACACTCTCGCTCTCTCTCCCTCTCTCGCTCTCTCTGTAGTACCTGGCATGCAATGCATCTTAATGAGCGTTGAGTCGGCAAAGTTTAGGCCAGGTTTGGGGTCGTTGTGGATTCTGGCCTGTCAAGTAGACTCACCCACAAACCCGAAAACCCACTCAAGCATAAGTTTTAACATCCCCCTCTTTCGGGTGCTGCCCCCGCCCCCACCCCTCCCTCTGCGAAAGAGTCCTACACTTAAGTAGCTGCTAAGCGGCTTTAAGTTGCCGTGAAAATTGTTGAGGCAAGTTCAGATAACTTTCTTTCAATTTTTTTTCTCGCTTTATCTATCTATATGTAGCGCTCTCTCCCTCCCTCTCTCTCTCTCTCTCTCCGTCTCTCTCTTGCCTCTTTCCAATTTCTTTGATCAATTAAAAGACAGACACAAAAAGCAAAAAAACTGCAAGAGAGTGTTGTATCTTTGTATTAGTTGGGTGTCTGTTAGTTGGGTCTGCTGTCGCCTCAGTTGACATGATAATGAACAGTTTTTTTTTCTTATCTTGTCTCCTAGTTTGATAAAGGTCGCAATGGTGTCACCTGCCGCCTGTTAATAAAGTAACGTGAAGAAAATATGCACTCAATAATGAGGTATTAACTGCTTGAATGCCCTGTAAATTGCCGTTTAACTAATGAACATTTCATGTTCAAATTATGGCACAAAGTCTGATTTTAAATGCAGGAAAATATGAAGAAAAAGATGCAAAAGTTATGCAACATTTAAAAAGATTTTAACAGTTTCTTTACATTCAGCTGACAAAGCAGTTGATGCATATAAATACTAATAAATAATTCTATTAAATAGTTTATTATTAAGATCGCAGTTTGAATAAAGTCTGTAATATAGTGAAATATTTATAGTCGTACTATTTCTATGTTTTGTAATATTCAGTTAGTTGAGAGAAGTTAAGAGATCACATACAAAACAAGCTTCTTAATCGAGCATACAAGACAGCATTAGACCCTGTACAGCTGTCTATATTAAAAGTATTTTGATAACTATTACTACTAAACTTCAATTCAATTCCTAATATCGATACATTTTTAGTGGCAACCTCATGCTATATAACTGAGCTGTTTTCCTTGAAGCTTGTATTCAAAGAAATTTCAAATATAAATAATTATTATAATATCAACATCAATACAAATTCTAAAGGTAAATTCTTTCAAATATAAGTGTTGTGTTCTTCTTTCATTAATTTCTGCATAACTTTTTTATTTCTACAGCGATCTTTTTGAACTTTCACATGTGTTTCAAAAGAGCATTCCCTAAAGATATGTTAAGTTAGAAGTGATTACAATCAGAAATATAGTCTCTAGCTCTTATAGTGGCTGAGATTGAAGCATTCATACTGAAGCACAGACAGATAGGACAGTCAGACAGGCAGACAGATAGACCTAACTCAATCGACTTGCTTACTCATCAACAACATATATACTTTTAAGAGACTTTCACACCTCCTACTGCCTGTTACACACTTTTTGTACAAAGCAAATATATCCCTGTGCAGGGTATAAAAAGATTACACTACTTAAGAAGCTTAGCTGCCCAGCGACAGTTGATTTTTTTTGTTGACTTAAAGAGATGTGTTTATAAACATAAATCGCATTAAAAGTTACTCAACGTTCGCTTTAAGATATGCGCACAACATGTGAATACTTGAAGAACTCTTCTTGCTATTTTATTTCATTTGTTCTCTTTCAGCATGTGATAATTGCCAAGTTATTGCATGGAATGGAAAAGGATTCAAGTCGCATTTGTAGCCAACACAAAGAGTGAGAGGCGCTTAAAATGGCTTGGGTGGGGGAGTTGAAGTCAATGTGAAGAGCCTGGTCAACAACGTCGACTAATTGTAATGAATTTTTCAATTTATGCCACAGGCATGGCAGCAAAGGAGGGGGGATCGCGGTGTGGGGTTGGCTGAAGAGGGGGCTGGAATGGGTTGTTGCATAGCCTGATGAATGATGCCACACACTCGCTGCTGTCATTCATCACAGCTGCCGTTGGCAGCGCAGTGAGCTGCGATTCTGACACGCGCTTTTTGCGGTCACAGTTAGACACACCCACATGCTGTGTATGTGTGTGTGTGTGTGTGTGTGTGTGTGTGTGTGTGTGTGTGTGTGTGTGTGTGTGTGTGTGTGTGTGTGTGTGTGTGTGTGTGTGTGTGTGTGTGTGTGTGTGTGTGTGTGGATGTGTAAGCTGCGCGCTTGCTCGCATTTGCGGTTGACTTCAATGGCATTTAATGAAAAATTAAGCCAGAAAAGCGAAACTGTGAAACAGACAGCAATGAAAAGTGAGAGAGAGAGAGAGAAGGAGAAAGGAAATTAAGATTGCGGTGCTTAAAAACTCTAATACAAGTACGAGAGTGCTTCAGAGTAGTCCACAGAGATAGAGAAAAGAGTAGAGAGACAGAGAGACAAAGAGAGAGAGTTTACAGCACAAGTTGCGAAATTGCAATTATCTGTAATAATTACTTCAAGTAACTTCCTTTACAACTATCTATAGTTTGTGTCTGCCAGAGCCAAAAACACAATCTTTAATGTGTTTTAAAAATAATACACATATATACATACATATATATACATATATACATACATAGATATATAAATATACAGATACATATATATATATATATATATATTATTCATAAATATCCCTACTTCTCGCCTGATCTTAGCTACATATTTAGCATACTTCTCTATTTCAGCTATCATTGCCTTCTCTTTACTATTTTCTAAAATTTAGTATTGAAAACCGTTTCTCTTGTTATGTCGTGGAAAAGTGAAAAGTGGGCATTTGTTTTTCTTTCTTTTTTTTTTTTGGTGACAGTTGATCTGTCGACGTTTTGGTTGGATAACCTTGCCAAAACGAGAATTGCAATTACTTGTTGTTGTTGTTGTTATTGTTTTTGTTGTTGATTTCCACTGTTTTTAGCGCAAATGCAATCTAATTAAGGCTCACATTGAAACAACATACACACACACTCGCACACACACTCGAATTTAGCTTAAAAGTGCCTGCAAAATTGTTTGCCCAAAGCAGCCTCAATTGACAGCGTTGTCAGCCATGGCGCTCGAGGGGTTCGGCTGCCTGGAGCGTATGATGAGAGAGAGAGAGAGAGACAGATATATATATAGAGGGAGAGAGAATGTAAGAGAGGGGCAGTTGGGTCCATTGGTGTTGTTTGTGACGTGCAAATGAGTAACAAATTGAAATAGCTAAGCAACGAAATTTCATTGTGGTTTTTCTCACGCCAGTATTTTCAATTATTTGGGTTAAGGTCTCAATTCGTTGTGCGGAAATTGCTAAATTGCCAGTTACCGCTAGCCGATTCAAAATACATTTCATTTAAAACAATTCAGTTTGAAAATTGAACAAAAATTGCAATGAATCTGAAGGAAACTTGTGAAAACTAAGCAAAGTCCATTTTGATAACTTAACTTAACAAGCAAACAAATTTATGATAATTTCATTTTAAATTAGCAAATGTTATCAAGTTTTAAAATGTATTAATTTACTAATTATATTAATCTATTAATTGCACTATTGCTCTTAATATTGCTCAAAGAATACTTTTTTATATTATAAGTAGTTAACTCTTGCATCTCTTTACACAACTCTTATTGTTAGCTTTAAGTGCTCCACAATTCCAATTGTTAGTCTGATTTTCTCATATTATAAATCTGTTACATAATCAATCTATAATTTATCTTCTATTATTTTTAGAATTTTAAAGTATTTTCTTTATGGTTGTTTAAACACTTCTGTAAGTAATTTAAAGTAATTTAAGAAATCAGTTTGCCAGCAACTGTTATAGTTAACTTAAGATGTTCAACAATTCCAATTGCTAGTCTGAATTTCACGTATTATTAATCATATTTGCCAATACGAATGCATACCTTAATAGCCCTGTTAATGGCCAGCAAATCAATGCCAATTGGCAACACACTCGCTTAGGCTGAATTGTAATGCGAATTTGCGCAAATTTCGATCTTCAGTGGATTTTGATTATTCATAAGTTGCAGTTTCATTTCGAATGCCCGAAATGTTGTGAATTGTTAGCAATGGCAATGATTTAAGCATGCAACAACGTGGCCAACTGTCTGTTGCATATTCATGTTGCTCTGTTGCAGCAACTGTTTCTGTTTCTGTTTCTGTTTGTGTCGGCAGCATTAGCACTCTGATAAATTTTGTCTGTGTATAGTTTTCCAATTAGGCGAACGAGCAAAGGAAACAAAAGAGGCAAGTGAAACCTTGGCTGCTGCCACGTTGCTGTCATCTTCGTTTATGACGGCCACAAATGTTGCAACAACAACAACAATAAGCATAAAATTGCCAGTGACAAGTAGTTGAAATAAAATTGGATACTAGAAAATCTGGAAAATTAGAGCTGGACCTGCAAGTGCAATGGACAGCAGAGAAAGCGACGCTGTCTCCACCTCCATCTTCTTCCCTTGCTCTTTCTCCTGCTCTCTGCTCATTTTCTTGCCCCCTATTTTAAGATATGCATGCTGTGCTCATTTGCACATTTCCGTTCCGTTCCGTTCCGTTTCGTTTCGTTTCGTTCGTCTCGTTTTTTGGTGTCGTTTCGCTAAAGCGGAAGTTGCCATGTTGCCAAACTGAGAAACTGCAACGCTTACAATTTCTTTTTGCGCCCATCCCGAAATGAGCGAGGTAAACTGCAGAAACCGTTCCCCTCTCCATCCCCCACCCCCTGCTCCTTTTAGACTGACTACAGCATCTTGTCGCCGGATGTGAATTTATGCGTATTCAGCTTGAAGAAGCAGACGAGAAAAATAAAGATAGAAGCAAAAACGAAGGGTGGGAGAGAGGAATAAAGGGACAGAGAGAGGGAAACGAGAATTGCGTCTTGGCAGTGCAGCAATTGCTTTCAGTTCGTGTTTCTCAGCTGATTTGTGTCCGCCTTTTGCTGCAAATTAATTGCGCAGACAGGCGGAGCAGACAAGCAACTGTAACTGAAAAATCTGCACTTGCCGCTTGCAACAACTGTAAAAAAGTAAGCGAAAAAACACAAACAGACACACACACACGCATACACACACATTCACACTCACAGACAAGGAGACACTTTGCTGCTATTGCTACTCCTGTCTCTCTTTTTTTTTTTGCTGTTTTGTTTTGTTTTATTTGTTTCATTTGTGTTTTGTTCATTTCGCCATCTAAATTATTGCTTTGTATACTTTGTGTCTGCTGCATGATTGTTGCTTAATTGAAAATTACAAAATTACGAGCATCTCTCAAAGTTTTCTCCCTCTTTTCTCTCTCACCTAAAATAGTCATAATTAATTTATTTGAGCTATATAAAAGCAACTTCCCTTACCCAAAAAACATAATCAGTTTCTGTTTCCTGTCCCTAATCAATGTTTATGTTATTATTGTCACTGATTGTTTGGCATTCAACAAAGAATTCGCTGATTTATATGTTATTTACAATAAGAAAATAGAAATAATAGGCTGTAGTCATCACGAAGGCTGAATACGCTTTGATAGAAGAGTTTTTGATTTATTTTGTAAATAGAATTGATGAAGTTAAATGCTGATATAATAATCATGTGGGAATGGATCTGTCACTGCCAGCACAGTCAGCTGAGAGACTTTGATTTATAGAACATGATGTGAATAGAGAAGTTCCGAGAAAGAGTCTAAAGCAGAAGTTCTTAAGAAAAGAGTTCGACTTAACGACTTATGACTTTAATTAGAATAGAATTACTGAAGAGTTACTTAAAGAATTAAATTATTAATATTTCCCATACATAAACGTATAACAACTACAAACAGTGTGAATTTATTTCAACTAATAAGCTAAATTCCACAACTATTCAATTAATTAAGCATTACAAGTCATTGCACTTAGTTAATGTTATGTATGTACTGAAATTGAACACTCATATGCAATTTATACAATTAATTTCACTTAAGAGATCTAATGCCCAGACAAAGTCAAGCTACCCTCTTTGGGGTTAGTGTGTCTCAGTGTTGTGGCTCAACAATAAGTCACAAAGTCAATTCGAAGGTCGCCTACGACTATGCGAAACATCTACAAGCACTTATTGTGAGTGTTGAGCAGCCAAGGCATAAATCAAATCAAAATCACAATAAAACGCATAAAATAATGTAATTAATAATTGTAATTTCCGACAATTTCTCTTTGGCCACCACATGGCAACAGGCGGCGGGGCAGGAAGGAAGTGCAAAGTCTGACAAGCAGTCGCTGTGTGCGAGGTGAACAACTTGGAGTTAAAGCATTTCATATGAATGCAATTGAAATAAATCAAAAATAATGCATTATGCAATTATTAATCTATATTTGCTCATGATTTTTAAATGCAAATCTTATAATATTGCAATGGAAATTGGAAATTTCAAGCATAATTACAATTTGTGAGCTTCAAGTGCGAATTATGCATCGCTGGCTTAATTACAACTTTACAGTTGAATGATTTGGAATTATTTTTCAATGAGCTGTCAGTGCGGCTGACTGACTGACTGAATGACTCACTGACTGACTGACTAACTGCGCTATTGATCTGACAGATAATGCAAGCACTTTCACTAAAGTGTAGGCAGAGTGTAAAGAGGCAAAGTAGAAACACACCTGCAGATTGTTTCTGTTTTTTTTTTCTTGTGTTTTTCTTCTTCTAAATTTGCCACAATAAATTTGCCTGGCAGGTGGCATCAATGATTTGTTGTTTTGCATGTTGCAACGTGTAATTCGTGCAAAACTCAATTGACTGCATTATACGGATTCTCATACACAAAAGCTTTTCATTCGATACATGTGTGTCGCTCTCTCTGTCTCTCTCTCTCTATCGTTCTCTCACTCTCTCACTCTCTCTGTGTGTAAGACAGGTGTTATGCTGGGCTCACATACACACTCACAAAACATGTTGTCCCGATGATTTGATTGCGATTCTCGTATAGTGAATCTGATTTGGATTTTGATTCTGTTGCCGATACTGTTTCTGTTTCTGCTTCTCTTACTGTATCTATTTCTGTTTCTGTTTCTGATTTTGATTGTGATAGTAATTCCATTCAGTCGATTCTCGTCGTCGTCGTCGTCGTCGTCGCCGTCGTCGTCATCGCGTTTCCATTTTCGATAGCAAACAAATTTACGTGCAGCTCAAAGGCTCAAATGCCGATTGAAAATTGACTGACAAATGTGTTTGGCTTTTCATTGTTGCTGTTGTTGTTGTTTTTGTTGTTGTTATTGTACGCTGCTGTTTACCTTTCCTGCAAGCCTATGTTTGCCCTTTAGACCTCAGTGCGAACGCTTGAATGACTTCGCATTAGCTTTTAACAAGTTGCACAGTTGTCTTGGCCACTTTAGCTTGTTCCTGCTTCGGTTTCTACTGCTGCTGTTGTTGCTCAACTTGTTTGCTTATTCGTAATGACTTTTTAAACTGTTCATAATTTACGCTAATGAGCCCCGCTGCGACCCCCTCAACTGCACTCAAGCCGAGTCAAAAAAAAGAAGAAAACAGAAGCCAAGCCAATCACAAAGTCAAGTTATCAAAACTATAGAACTTAAGCAGTTGGGGATTTGTTTAATTCCCTTAAACAACTGCAACAACAGAGCCGCAAAATGCTCTTAAGACAACCTATGAACTGAGACAAGGCAGCCTGTTAACTGTTATACAAAGTCGTGGCCAGCATTATGGCTGAAAAGCTAGGAAAGATTTGTAGTATAAAAAGGGAAATTTAACTGTCAGCCAGATTAAGCTTTATGTTTTGACTTTGTTCCCTGTTTCCGAAAAATCCCAAAAGCTTTAGCCAAACTATACTAAAGCTGTAAACTTATACACTCTTCTACAGTATAAGCAGGGAATGTTTAGTACTAATATTCTATCATTTAAATAGAGTAAAGGGAAGCTGGATAAAAATGTAGTCTAACTGCTACTGCTAAGTAAGTAAGTATACGTATAAGAGCATGAGTATAAGTTTATTTATAAGTTTATTCTATAAATGAAACGAAAAGCCTACTACAGCTAACCTTATATGCTACAAGCATTATGTGGTAGAGCGTGAATCCTAGAGCAGCTAATCTTATATTTTATAAGTATAATAAGTATACGTAGCTAGAAGTAAACTTTCATCAGTTTTAAAAACGAAATTTATACTACACAAAAGCTGGATCTAAACTTGAATAGGCTGCTCCAGTTGTTGCGATGTATATACTCTTATATTTAAACGAGTGTACAAGTATAAGTATAAAAAGTCTTCTACAGAAAACTATGAGCTAAGAATATTCGCAAATATAATATAAGTTATCAAAGCTTTTCAAAGTTCATTAGCTTTGCATAACTTATACTTATACAATTTACTTATTCAGAAATACTTATACAAGTTACCCAAACAGCTTACTTATACAATATACTTATGCAGTATACGTATGCAGTATAACTATACAATATACTTATACAGTTGCTTATACAGTTCACTCAGACAGTATTCTCATACAGATTTAACTCCTCCAGCTACTCGAAAGCTTTCGCAGCTTTCTTTTGCCATAAAACGGTTACAAAGCTTTCAACGAAAGTTGAGTTTGTGTAGACATTTTTTCTGGTACAATTTCTGCTGTTTGCGTATAAGAAAAACTGAATAGAATGGTTAATAGAAGATTAATGAACAAAAGAAGAACTTTGATTTGCATTCACCTGAGTTTATCTATTACTATTTATTATATTTATTATACTTCTACAAGACCAAATGAACCTATAGAATTGTCAGCATACTTCTCATGCATTTTGCATAGCACAAACTTTGTGTACATCCCAAAGCCCCCATTCTCCCCCTTCTGCAAGAGACATTCGTAATCCCGAGCTAACTGAGCTGAGATTCGCATGAAAATCTTAAGCCGCACTTTAGCCACTAAAAGAAGCCGTCGTGAGCTTGGAAAGAACTTTGTCTAGTTTCAACGGGCACTAGAAAAGTTTATTAGCACGCAGCGAGCTAAGGTAACGGGTTCTCCTCCCACTCATTATCTTGCTTATCATCGTGGAAAAAGCAGAAAACCAAAATACTTCAAAAACTGCAACTGTTGGCAAAGTAGCGTAACATTTTTGACAGCATTATCCACGTGAAATTCTTTTACAATGTTAGATGCAAAATTGTGATAGTGCGCAGATACCCTATATAAGTGATAACAAAATGGAGTATATCAGTGCGATATCGAGTGATAAAAGGAAAGTAAACACATTAACTTTAGTCTATAGCTTATCAGAGGCATACAGGGTATGCTGTCAGTCTGGCCATGCTCAACTCACACATTTTCGCTTGTTATACGCAGATATTTGAAAGTTTTATGGCCAAGTGCTTGAGACACTCAACAGCAGAGCTGCTGCTGCTATTGATGATAAAATTGGCAAGTTTTTCGCTTAAGTTGCGTAAGTTTGCCATAAACACTTCAGCTGTGAAATGTGTAATGTGAAATGTTTATGCGACCCCAAAAAAAAGTAACCAAAAATTGTTGCTTATTAAATGCAGAAATCGTGACACCACAAATGAAAGAGTATCATAAAAATGTGAGCAAAAAAAGAGAAAAGATTCTGCCATTCATTCAGGCATATTGACAGTTTAAATGATTCGCAATTTTAATTCAATTGAATTTTTGCAATGAGTTTTTTTTCTTTTTTGTGACTCATAAATTATTACGTGCAATTTGTCGTTACTTTATGTATATGTATGTATATGTGTTACATGTGCTGTCTGCGTGTGTGTGTGTGTTTTTGGTCCATAAACAATTGGCCAAACAGTGCTGACCCCTAAAAACAGACGTGCGGCAGCACTTGAAACTTGAAACTCATAAATTACAACAATGCCGTTTCGTGTCTTCATAAGTTAAAAACACGCATACGCCCCAATCCCCCCTATGACCATATGCCCCCCTTGTGCCTGTCACACACCTGCCATGGCGAGCGTGCAGCCAATTGAAATACTCGTAAAATCAAGCAACTATACATATACAAATGTATATATCTCCTACATATATATTGGCGTCATTTCAAGTGCGATTTATTCAATCGCTTGAGTTTGTTTTGGCCGCCTGCCACGCCCCAAAATGTGGGCCAAACAATGACTCCGTCAGCTGTTGAGTGTGCGTAACGTAACTGAGGAGGAATCAGCTTGTTCGATATTTATGACAAATTATGGCCATGACGGCAACAGCAGCGCACGCACAGTGTGACAAAATATGCCAAATATTGTTATAGAAAAAATTAAGTAAAATATATTCTATGAATTATGTGAAATATTATGGAAATTATACGTTTATAAATTGTATATTTTATATTTTAAATATATTTGCTAGAGCAAACGAAAGCAGTAAGTGAGCCACGGTGCAGCTCACGTGTCACAGCGAGGGTTGCTTTGACAGTCGAGCTTAAGTGGCGTTGCCACAGTATAAAATATGAGAAAAGAAAAGAAAATTGAAGAAAAACTTTTATAGAAATGACGCGTTTGCTTGTTACACACACACACACACACACACACACACATACACACGCACACCTTTTGATGGTGGGCGTTTGAGTGTAAGAGTGTATGGTAGAGTGGGCGTGGCCTGTTGCCTGTTTGTGAGTGTTTTTGACACTTTAACTGCGCTCGCACTTTGTGGCACAAGTTGTGCGTCCCGTTTGCTGTTGTTGTTGCCTCTTGTTGTTCGCTGTCATTTTGCGTTTATTTTGCACTGTGAAATTGTCAGGTAACTCTGACTCTTAGCCTCCCCTCTCCCCATCCCATCCACTCTCTTACTGTACTTGACATCGCTTGTAATGCTTACCCCCTGCCGCTTGTTGTTGTCTGTCGTTTCATGCAAGTGCATTCATAAATATTTGCTCGATTGATTTTGAAACTCATTTTAATGACATTACGTATTATGATGCGATTCGCTTTTTGTTGTTTGCTATGTTTGCTTCACATGAGCGCTTCAAGTGCATTTTTCGCAGTCATTTCGTTCAGTTATTAACAATGTTATAAGCAAAAAGAACTAAAAGATTGTTGAAGCGCTTCAAGCGCAATTAGCAGCAATTATTGGCTGCAAACTGCACTTTGTTAACTTTCAAATTAAAAACACTTCAATTGATCACTTAGAGCTAACAGCGCATACATACGATTGGTAACATTGTGTGGACAGTGAGAGCAGTTAACATACCTGTAAAGATAAGAGAAAGATAGTAAATATTTATATTTATTTAAGAAATATAAATAAAATTGTAAATATTCAGATTAGAAATACTTAAATATAAATAAGAAATGTTGAATTCATATTTCCACAATTATTATAATTTCAATTTAAATTGTAATCTGTATTTAAATCTCAGCTAACTTGAAATTGCACAACTGCACAAGTTGATCTGATTTATTAAGTAAGCAGCCAGAGTTTAGTCCGTGTCATGCCATCACTTAGCCAAGTGCAGGCCAAGTAAAGCGGCTTATAGGCAACTTGGCCACTTCGAGAGCTGCATCGGGATATGACGTTTATTGAGTCGATGGCAGTTTTGCAGTTTGCAGTTTGCAGCTCTCAGTTCGCAGTTGCAGCTGCATTTTGACTAAGCCAATAAGCGTTTAAGTAAAAGGCGCAGTCGAGTGCAAGTAAAGTGAAATAAAATATATAGATGAAAAGCAAAGAAATGCTAAAGAAATGCAAAAATAAAATACAGGGCGTGGCATTGAGCGTGAGTAGCTGGCGCATTTACCTTATCCGCTGCCAGCTTGTTGCACTCAAATTTACTTGGGGATTTGCTTGGGACAACAACTTCACGCTGCCATCGTGTCCTTGCATCCTTGTATCCATGTGTCCTGTGTCACGTTTTAGCGCTTTACTAGCTGCAATTTGTTGAAGCGTGCGGCCAGGCAAAAAGTGCACACATGTGCAAATAACTTTCGACGGTAATGCAAATGAATG
Source organism: Drosophila macrospina (assembly GCA_035042075.1). NCBI lineage: Eukaryota > Metazoa > Arthropoda > Insecta > Diptera > Drosophilidae > Drosophila > Drosophila macrospina. The sequence goes on from JAWNLW010000562.1 coordinate 791,090, forward strand.
CCAATTTACGACTACGAGCTGAAATGCTACGTTGCTCTACACAAGCAAAAGCAGAAGCTGAAGCAGAAGCACAACTTTTCGTCAGTCGCTCACACGCTCAATTGCATTAGTCAGACCAATTTGCAACTGCCGAGGTGTGAAGTCAATAAATAATCACTTTAAAACGATGCCACTTCCACTTTTAACAAACCAACTCAAAAAAACTCAACTAGACAAACTGTTTACGCTTGAAACATATCAAAGGTAACTTTAAGCGGAGCATTGATTCGAAGCTCGACTAATTATTTATATATAAATGCAGTCCCTAAGAATCAACAGCTACTGATAAGCTGATCAAACTAATGACTTGTAATATAATTTAAATTAAATATAAATGAAATTGATCAAGCATTGCGTATACAAACAAGGATATCCATTTGCATAGGAACACAAATGAGCTGAGAGCCCATAAAAAGAGCCCGACAAATATGTTAAGCATTCTTTTATTCATTTCAATTTCAAGTGGCAAGTGTTGCCAATAGGAACATCAAACGAACTGTTCTCTCTTCTAGTTTCACTTTCAATACTTTAAGTAAAAGAATTGAAAGTTAAAAGATAAATCTACTTAAGCAGATTTAAAGCAATTTAATTATAAATCTATTTATTTATTGAATAGAAATTTATTTTAAATGGTTTCTTATTTTTGCCTAATTTCAAATAGATATATATAGTATAATATTTGCTGCAGTTCTGATTATTTATATTTATTAGTATTACTAATAAGTAAGTATATTATTATTTATTCTAATTTAGAATAAAATCTAGTTTTAAATATCAGTTCTAAGCCAGAGCCGACGCCACTCATATATATTTATTATTATATATAAATATTATACATTAGTATTATTAATTCCCTTAAATATACTATTATTTATAGTATTTTAAATATAATTCTACTTTACAATCTGAGGTTTCAGACAGATCAACAAGCTTTTAATAGGCATAAAATAGGAACCAAAAGAAACCTCAATTGCAGCCCAAATTTTGCACTAATCAATAAACTTCTGTTAGTTGATTGCCTAATGGAAATATTTAGTGAAATATTTACAATGCAACAATTGAAATTGCAATTGGGAACAACCCACAAAATTGCTGTGATATTGATGAGAATCTGCAATAGCTGCTGTCAGTCAAGTTGAGCACGTTGCAAAAAACTATTTAATTTTGTGAAATATGCAAGAGCTTTTAGAGCTCTTTTTTAGCAGAACAAAAGGTCATAAAGTGCTCACACACACACACACACACACACACTCGCACAGACACATGTGTAAATAACAAAGGCATTTTGGGTTAACATTTTTGGACAGGTGCAAAATGAAGCATTGAGAGAAAACGATGCTAAACTATTTCATAACGAGAACGATATTTTTTTTGTTTTGTTAGAATCCCCCAAAAAAAGGGGGAGAAGTCTGGTGCCAAATTACCGAGGGGATGCGTGGGCGTGGCACTGGAGCAGCTGAACAATTAGTAGAGCTTCACACTACCAAAAGTGTTTTGTGTTTTTAAGTGCCCTTCTGAACTTACAATGGCTCAAAAAAGCCTTTACACACTTCCGCCCCTACACCACGGTGCCACTCGGCACCACTCGGCAGCACTTGGCACCACCTACGCCGGCGCTTACACTCAAGGCAATAGTCGAAAATGGATGCCATTGTTGTGACTTTTGACCGCCGCGCTTAGAAATTGCGCCTGCTTTGAAATGCAATAACAGAGGCTTTGTTTAAGCTCCAAATGGATGAGATCTGGGGCCACGCCTACTTTACATCGAAATTCAAGCTGTTGCCATTGTTGGGCCACGTCACGTGTGTACGAGTTGTGTGTGTGTGTGTCTGGGTGTGTGTGTGTATTTATCTTTGTATTTGCCTTTTGTCTGGCGGATTGCGCATTATAAAACAATTTGTTGTTTTGACACCAAACTGGCCAACGGCTTCGACTCGCACCCTCGCTGACCGCAACTGACCCGCACAACCCAACACACACAACACACACACAGCAAACACACAGTGAAAGAGTTCTCACAAAATACTCACATTATCAGGGCAAGCATTGTTTGTTTATTGCCGCACAGGATTTCCATTTGCCTTCGTTTGCTTTTATGGCTGACATTTGTGTTGGCCAACGGTTTACTTTTAATATGTATTTGCCCTGATTCTCCCTTGGCACTTTTGGCCAACCCAAAACTGACTCTTGAGTCCCATTTGTTTAAATAGCTTATTGAGTTCACACCTACGGCAAAGCTTGACCTTCTATGTTTTGTAAACCTAAGCATAAGTTATTGAAAATCTAATAATTAAATACAAAATTTAATAACTTTTTATCTTTATTTTCATTTTAGATAAAATATCTTGAAACTGCTTCTTCAACTTCCGCAAATTTGGGATACTCTGTGAACAGTAAACAGGTATTTAAATCTCACATCTTCCCAATGTTGTTGCTTTGTCATTATCATTGTTCTAAGCAGCATAAATAAATTCACCTTCAAAGCATTCTTACTGTGACAACGACTGTTGTCAAGGCTTGAAGGATGTGTGGCATATTTGTGGGCGATGTGTGTGCGAGTGTGTGTGTGTGTGTGTGTGTGTGTGCTTAAGCCGTGACCATGTGGAAAACCGCTAAAAATTACTAAGCGCATCGGATTACAGAGACAAAACCGAATACAACAAAAAAGAAGAAAAAGAGAAAGAGAAACAGGAAACGAGAGCCAAAGCGGAACAAACCAGAGGCACAACCAACACAACACAACACAACACACACATACACACACACACACACACGCATTACAATGGCAATTTGTGTTCTTTTTTAAGCTCTCGCGCGTACAGCATCCTAAGCGTATTACGCCCCCTCAGTCTGCCTCCCTTTTTCCCACTCCACTTCCCCTTCAGCTTTCATCGCTGTCCCCGCCCCACAAAGCGTCGAAGTTTTATGAAAACAATTTGTTGATGAACTCAATTAAAACAACAACAAAAGCAGCGAAAAAGCAAGTCTCACTCTGGTATTTGTGTGAGGGGCGGAGAAGTGAGTGAGTGGTGTGAGTTTCTTATGCAGCCAGCTTGCATACCCTGTAAGCGGAGTATGTAAAGTGCATGCTGAAGGCGAAACGGAACTGAATTTATTTGAAAGAAATCGAAATTAAACTTGTCTTAATCATAAAATTAGAAGAAACAATTGAAAAGTTGAAATTGTAATCGATTTCAAAGTGGAACGTATGTCGTAATGGATTCCAAACAATATTAGCAAGTTAAATAGGAAGAAGCTAGAACTTTGCATCTATTTATAGAGTTTTTCTAATGCTTTATTCAATTTAATAACAGAATAATGCAAATGTGGAATTTACACGAAACTGGAATCTAATCCAAAGTGGATTCTAGTTGATTTGGATTCCTATTGAATACATAAACTTGGCTGAATCAATAAATTCAGAGAAGCTACAATTGAAAAGTGGAATATATGGGAAAGTGGAGTCGATTTGAAAGTGGAATGTATGTCAAAGTGGATTATATATATTTATATATTTATATATTTGAATATGAAACAACTAAAATAAGAGATAATTTAGAGAGTTTGAATCTGCTTACAGAGTTTACTCACATCTATTTCTAATGCTCAATTCGATAATATCAGAATATATTTCAAAATGTGGAATTTATTCAAAAGTGGAACGTAATTTAAAGTGGCTTCCAACTGAATGCAATATGAACTCAGTTAGAGTTCCTTTCACTCCATTAAAACTGTGTTAAGCACATCAGCCAACCATTTCTAGGGTATCTGTTAGCCAGCTACTCACAACGCTAACATGATTTTTACTTATTTTAATTAATTTTACGCTTCTCGATATGTACACAGTGTAAACATGACCCTGGCACGCCCCATTCTCGGCTGTTAACTGTTGTAAACTTTGCGTAAAATCAAATTATGGAAATTATTTTGGGTTCTTGCAAACACATTTGCAATTAGGCAACGGAAACTTTCGCTTGCTTTTCTTTTCTATTTTTCCTCTTCTTCTTTTTTCTTTTGCTGTTGTTGTTGTTGTTGTATTATTCAGTTGCTGTTGTTGCCAAAGTTGTGCAAAGAAATGCAAGCAGAAGTTTTTGACGTTCTGCTCAGTGGGGGGAAATGGTGCATTGCATAGTTTGAGGCGCCAGCATTAAGAATTATTGAGTTGCAGGCAACACACACACACACACACACACACACACACACACACACGTACAGCACACACACACACAGAGCATAGACTGCGCCGAACTTTATGCAAATATCGTATACATCTATATATCCTGATGCAGGACCTGCATGCAGCTGCCTTTTGTGCTCAAGAAAGTGCAACTAAAACGCAGTCATGCTGCACAGAATAATCCAAGGGATAATCTGCAAGCTGCCCCCACCTTCAACTACCCCCTCCCCATCTGAGTGAGCTCTTTCCACTGCCGTAGAAAAAGTCAAACAAGGCTTCACACAAAGCCTGCGTCTGTGCGGACAGCACAAATTTTTATGCCAACAAAGCGTTTTTATTGGCCCCACTGTGCCGTCTATGTGTTGGTGTGTAGCGATGTGTGTGTGCGTGTGTGCGCTGGTGTGTGTATCAGCCAGCAGGGGGGCGTGGCCCAGTTCGATTGCATATTTTCGCGGCCTTTGTTAACATCTTTTTGCTGCTACTGCTGCTCAATGACTTTGCTGCAAAATTGAAATGCATTCGCAAGTTGCACTTTGAGCGCGTATACAATTTGCATTCTATACATTTTTTGTTTTCTGTATACCCTGTATTTTATTTTGAACTTCTCTGTTACTGCTGCTTCTTCTACTTTCTCTTCTTTTTTTGTACTGTTCTGTTAAATGTAAACATTTAGAGTATGTTGCTACTGCAAAAACTGATCAAATGCTTGCGCTGCTTTGTACATAAAAATGGGATTCCTTTTCTTTTGCAAAATGATTTCAAGAGCAGTTTGCAGCATTTGCTTAAATGTTGTGGAAAATACAATTGCAAATAAAAAAGTTATAATTATTTGCTGGCATAAGTAGAGCTGAATCAAAACGATATATAAATTTTAAATGTTTATAAATGTAAAAATTCTAACACATAATAAGTTTATGTTAAGCACTTAATTTACTAAATTTGTTAAATACTATAATTTGTTAAGAAAAACACTAAATTTATGCAGCAAATAACAATTTTCCATAGTGTGAAGCAATTGAAGGCTGCACTGGCGCCATCTAGCGCTCGTTGTCTGCAAAGCTGCGTGTCGTTTGGAGCATGTCTTCAGACAATTGTGTGTGTTAAGTGTTATATGTGTGCAAATACATATAAACTTAGCTCAGTAAAGAGCACTGGGTATTACTCAGTCGAGTATTCTGCAATTTAGTCTATTTCTTGGTAACTTTTTAAAGTTGCAAGTAAAGAAGTTTGATCATCTAACGTTTTGTTAGCATTTTGCTACAGCTTGATAGAATTTCAATCAAAAAGCTACAGATTAATAAGTGCTTCAGTGTGGCTGAAAGTAAGTGAGGAGAGTGGTGGGTAAGTAGTAAGGGGTTAAGTGGGTTGTTGATGATTATGGCTACTCATATGCAATGGCAGCACGCGCAAACAACATACAAGTGCCCAAGGCGATGAGACGAGTGGAAAATGGTTGCGAAAAATATGAAAAACTGGCACAAAATTTGCATGTACTCGTATATCTTCATGAGGCAAAAGGCGTAGCTGTAAAACAACAACAGTTCCGCTGCCATGCCCCTTTTCCGCCTACACGCTCTAGCACACTCTCTCTCTCTCTCTCTCTATCACTTTCGCTTATTCTCTACTTACCCTCTCTGTTTGCACACTCGCAGCGCAGATAAAGAAAAACAGCAACGCAACAATTTTTCGGCATGGTGGCTGCTGTTTTATTTTTTATGCAAATTCGTTGCATATGAAAAATTGTCAGAGTAAAAAGAAAAAAAGGGAAAGCATACCAAAAAAAAAATAATAATAATAATAAACAATTCATTCATCTAAACCCCTTTATAGTAATACACTATCAAATGTATTCAGAATACAGCAGAGCTCAGATGAAAATTGACAGAGGAAATTAGAGAAATATATAAATATATAAATATATTCATATATAAATATATAAATATATAAATATATAAATATATAAATATATAAATATATAAATATATAAATATATAAATATATAAATATATAAATATATAAATATATAAATATATAAATATATAAATATATAAATATATAAATATATAAATATATAAATATATAAATATATAAATATATAAATATATAAATATATAAATATATAAATATATAAATATATAAATATATAAATATATAAATATATAAATATATAAATATATAAATATATAAATATATAAATATATAAATATATAAATATATAAATATATAAATATATAAATATATAAATATATAAATATATAAATATATAAATATATAAATATATAAAATATATAAATAAATGTTATATAAAGAAATATTTAATTTTAAATAAACTTTCTACTGGAAGAGAGCATATTTTAAAGTAATATACAAAATTCCAATTGTCAGTTATAAAACAACAAGGACGTTGCAATTTTGATTAAAATAAATCAGAATTTATTTAAATTTCCAGCAACTGCTTAGCTATTAATTGCAGTAAACTCTGCATAAAGACAAATAGGTGATGCTATTAGATTGAGAACTCATGCATCTTCAAACACTTTACCCACATTTTCATATAATTAGAATGCTGCTTGTAAGGGTATAAAGAGAAGAGAGACAGAGATATAGAGAGACAGGCAGCACAAAATCATAAACGAGTAGCATGTGAAGAACGAAATGTGCAAACTTTAATAAAAGACTGTGCAAAGGATGCAGCGAAGGATGCAACAGGAGCAAGGGAGAGAGCCAAACACTGAGGTAGCGAAAGAGATGAAAGTAGCGAGTCATAAATTTGCAGTGTTGGCAAAGGAGTATAGCGTCGAAGGGAAGGCGGGGCGAAAAGGGAGTGTGTGTGTGTGTGTGCTTTAAGGGGACAAGTAGCACTTCAAACAAAGCAACACTCAACGTCAGAGCTGCCCCCAACAAAATATGTAATTTTAATGCAACAACAATGCACTGGCAGATGCATATGATGGGGCGACGGGGGAAGTGGGGGGCTTAAGGTAACGAGACGGCTTTGGGTTGCCTGCATATTAAAAGTCAAAAGCGTTGAGCTCTTTCGCTTAAAAGAGAGTTGAGTGCAAAGAGCAGGAGAGGTGAGGGAGGGTAACATGGGGAGCAGTAGGAAAAAAGGAAGCAAAAGGGGCAACCAGAAGCAGATTTCCTTTTGCCTTGTTGCATGCATGCAGCACGGAAATTTGCGTTAACAACAATGCGACATGTCGTCTAAAACCGCAGAGCAACAAAATGCAATGAGTTACAGGGATGAGCGAAAGAGGCGGCGGGTGGTGGGGAGTGGGGCAGTTCTCTTAAAAAATTACTTAATAATAACAATGTTTGCGTGCTTGTCGGAGGAGGCAGGAAGAGAGAGAGAGAGAGAGAGAGAGAGAGAGAGAGAGAGGGAGAGAGGGAGAAAGAGAGAGAGAGAGCGAGTATACGGACGCTTGTTTGCATATTAAATGTTTAATAATCTACATGGAAAATAGTTACAAAATTAAGTTGAAGGGCAAAGAATTTTTAATTAAATTCAAACTTTAGCAGGGTCGTGAAGGGGGAGATTAATAATTCCACAGAATTCAAGATGAGTAAACAATAATTGATAAATAATCGATAACTATAACAGAAACAAATATGTTAACATTGATTGTGTGAGTTGCTTGTCGATAACACATGTAAATCGATAAGTTATCAAACATTTCAGTGAATTAAATGTCTATCTATAGTTTAATAAAAGTAATTATCTATAAGTTGATTATATCTAAGCGTTATATTTAATTTGTTCTTTTTCATAATTCAATCAAATCATTACCTAATAAATCGACATAAATCGATTCAAGTTGCTGCTTCTAATACATATTTTTGACTCTTTCTAATTTTTTTCACTTATTATTTGTTACGGGATACTTGTTATACTATATTACTTCTACTTGTTACACGCTTGTTTCCTTGATTTCTTTGACTCTCTCTCACGATTGCTTTCCCCCACTTACTACTTGCTATACGCTTCTTTACTCCATTCATCTTCCCACAATTCATTGCCCTTCTTTCTTCTTTTCTCTGTTCTACGTTTTGCTGTCGCTGTCGCTGCGTATAAATCAGAAATTGCAATGAAAATGTTTCCGCTGCACTCTCACACACACACATCACACACACACACACACAGAACTTGAAACTTCTAATTGGTAATTGCACTTGTATTTTGTCTGCTATGCTACCTCCGTTACCCCTTCCTCTTTGCCATCGTTCACATAGCTCTCTTTTTGGCAGCAGCAAAGTCACCAAATCGTAGCGAGGCTACTTTGAAACTTGTGAATTATGCCGACAGTTTTATGCATCTTTTGACCTGAATTGTTGTGTTCACAAGAAGAAGAAGAAGACAAAAAAAAGAAGAAGATGGAGAAGAAGCAGAGCGCAAAGAAAATTGCAAGGTTTTTATTTACTTGTTCCATTTACTTAGCATAAAGAGCAGATGATGATTGATGCATGTCGCTGCCACTTACAACATTAGGGAAATGCGATATGCAAATGCATTTTATGAATTTAAGCTTGTTAGTTTATTTATATATTTAAATATATAGATGTATATCGTAACTGCAATAAAGTCAGCTTATAAAAGAAACTTGATTTAAGCGCCTCTCAATGATTTCAATTGCAGTTTAATTGCAATCAACTTAAAGGCACTTCTTCTTAAATGCTTAATTAATTGCGAATTGTTATGTAGTAGTTTGGAGATTGTTTTAATTGTTGCATTTAAATGCATGTGCTGTATGCACTTTGGTGCTGTTGTTGCACTTATTGTTGCTCAAGCTAATTAGTAATTCGACAGCCCCTATGGCACATCGAATGACATTGCACATAAATTAATGATTGCATACATCAATTGAGATTGAACCAATATCAAAAACCAACCAAACCAAACCACAGCCGTTGACAGCTGCTGATAAACATAGCAAACACAGGAAATTAACAAAACCAACAACAAACAAACAAACAGAAACAAACAGAAACAAACAAACAGAAACAAACAAGCAAAAACCGTCACAACAAACAGCGAACAGTTGTCTTTTATTAAATTATGTTGATGTTGGCCAAAAGAACAATTAAAATTCATTAGAGTTAATTACGCGCAATTAAACGCACATTTTCATAACTAATTGGCAGCAAACACAACAAAAAAGCAACCAAAAAAAAAAAACCAAAGTAAACAAAGTTGAAGTTGAGCAATTTTTAATTATGTTTGCTCAATGTGGATTTTATGCTTTTAATAAACAAACCCAAAAGTGCCAACAACAGAAAGTGATAGAAATTAATGTAAGACACAATTCAAGACTTCATACAACTGCAATAAAGCAACTCAGATAAATGGGAATTTGGCTTAGAGAAATACTTACAAAATGTGTAAAGGTGTAAAGGTGTACTCGACGCTGGCTTACTCAGCAAAAGAAAAGTAGAGTACTATTCGACAAACAGTTGACAGTTGACAACAAATATATCTTAAGATCGCAGTGAAAGATATCGAAATTATGTTTATCGAATTTATAATTCGTAAAGGAAGCAAATTTGGATGCAAGATCATGTCAAATAATGCTTAAATTGATAATTATGGGAATCAATTTGCCAAAATTAAGAGAGTTTATAGTTATAACAAAAGTGGTAAGGGGTATGAAACTTATCGATAATTTCTGGAAAAAAGTAAAGATTCCCAAATGAACAAAATTAGAATGTACAGTAAATTTGCAAGTCAAACATTGCTCAAAGTGATATTTCTTAAGAAAATCGGTTGAATATTACCAGATTTATGAAAGTTTGAAGTTATTGAAAGTGTCAATGTGAAAATAATCGAAAATTTTAAAAATAATGAAATCAATAAAAATTTAAATGCAGAATGAATTTTATTGTCAAACAATGATCAAATTGATATTTTTCATTAAAATCGGTTGAGTTTTGCCGGAGTTGCGAGAGTTTGAAATTTTTGCAAAAGTGTCAAGGGGTATGTATGTAAAAAATCGAAAATTTCGGAAAAAAATAAAGATTGCAAAATGAACAAAATTTGAATGCAGATCAAATTGATAAGCCAAACGCTGCTCAAATTGATATTCTTTTTGTAAATCGGTTGAGTTTTGGCTAAGCTGTGCGTAATCGAAATTAATGAAAATAATCGATAATTTCCAGCAAAATTCACGTTTCTCAGATCAATACAATTTAAATGCAGAATGAATTTAGAAGTTAAACAGTGAATAAATTAATATATACATTAAAAATCGATAAAGTATTGCCAGAGTTATGAGTCGAATAAAATATTCAATTTATGAAAGAAATTTAAGCAGCAGATAAATTAGAATTTAGCAAATGCTACCACAATTTTACGATAACTGATACATTTATTGTGATTTTATGCGCACACAAATTACAAAAAATATATTCTCATTTTGCATAAAGGATAACTTGAAAGAAGAAGATGAGGCACTGTTCTAATATTTGGAATATGTTTGCACCTATCTGGGGGCTATCAATTATGCATTGTTTTTATTGCTGATACTCAGACAAGGCTGATTATAAATTAGCGCTCGATGTCGCAATTTCTATCTTTAGACATCAAACAAATCATAATTGTGGTTTTAATCCCCTGGCAACAGGGTATAAAAAATGACAAAAAGAAAAGATAAGAAAAATGCCGAAACAGCAAATGCGAGAAACAATGACAAACACAACAACAACAGCAACAACAACAGCAACAACAACAACAACAACAATGCAAAAGAAGCGTTAAAAGTCTACGACTTTTGTTTTGCTTCGTTAGCTCATTGCCTGGAAGCCCAAGATCCCATTTCAAACTCATACTCCTGCAACATTTACATTTGCTCCCTCCCCCTTGCTCCTTCCACCTTGCTCCTTCAGACTGTGACTCCCTTTCACTTTGTTTGGTTGTATCCTATGCTAGGTGCGTGCGGTTTGAGTTTGGCGCAAGTTTAAGTAGATTTTCATAATTTACGCGCTGTGCGCAGCAAAAATCATAAATTATTACACAACCGCGCAGACACCCTCCCCTCTCGCTCACAGACCAAAACTTCTGCATCTTCTCAGCCCATTCAGTTGGCTGAATGTTAACTTCATTTTGAGTTTGTTACTGTGCGTCAAGAGGGGATTAAAACATATACAAAAATAAATGTACTCATGTATTTGAGTGTGTGTGTGTGTGTTTATATGTGTGTTTGATGCGACCTTCGTTTCAGGGTCGTCTTCTTGTCGAGTTTCCACATCCACATCCACTTCCCCTTCCACTTCCACTGCCATTTCCGCGTTTGCTGCTTTCTCGCCGAACAATTGCATTTAATTGTAAGTAAAATATGTGAAAAGTTTTTTGCAGGCATTCCAAAAACTTTTCAAGCGTCTAAAGTGAGTTTGTTCACAGCCTCCAACTCCCTCTCCCTTTCTCCTTCTCCTTCTCACTCTGTCTCTGTCTCTGTCACTCTCTTTCTCACCCTCTTTCTCACTCACTCTTACGCTCTAAACATGTCAGCGACATGTTGTTTTCATGTGATTCTCCACTGTCAGAAGCAGCTGTGTGTGCTACTGTGTGTGTGTGTGTGTTTGTCTGTATCTGTGTGTGTGTGTGTGTTTGCGTACTGTGTGTTGTCTGTGTGTGTTTTCATTTCTTGTTTTGCTTTTAGATGATTTTACAGCTTGTGATTTTTATATTTGCATTTCGTCAACGCTTATGACAATATATCATAGCAACAACAACAACAACAGCAACCACACTCACACAACAACAACAACGTGAGCAACATCAACAACTTCTTCACATTTTTGCTATTATTGGATACATGAGAAAAATTTTTGGCTCTTGTTGCTCTTGTGGCAGCCACAATTGTCTGCCACCGAAGTTTCCCAAGCATTTTTTTTTTTGCTTGTTTTCAAATAAAACAACAACAAATATTGTGGAAGATGAAAATGCGACAATAAAGAATTTGCTTCTATTTTTTTTTCTGCTGATAGCAAAAAAAAAAAAGAATATATTAGAACAGCAACAACAACAACAACGACAACAACTTGTCATAAAGTTTTTAATTAAATTCTCACGTTGATATGAAAGTTTTTTTAGCATTGCATTGCAGCATTCGATGTGTATATAAATTGTGTTAGTTGTGAATACAAATGGCCAAGAATGAATGAAGGAATAAAGAACGAAATGAATGCGTGAATAAAGGAATGAATAGATGTATAAAGTAATAACTGAATGAAATTTATAGCCAGACAGTTTGTCAAGGAGTTTGAATTAATTTGGTTTGAAAAATTTGAAGAGTTCCCGCAAAACTTAACTGAAACAATAAATTGAATCAGTTGTGAATACAAATGGTATTCATGAAACATGCGGAAAGTTGTTAGGCAAAGTGTAAATATTATAGCTTCAATCTCTAGAGAAATTCTCTAGAAAATTGAATAAGTTCGCTAGAGAAATATTATAGAAATTGTGACTCTAAGTGAATAAAAATGATATTAAATGATAAACATATTTCATAGCTAATAGAGTTAAAACTTAAATGAAACTATACATAGTTTATTTAACATATATATATATATATTTGTTTAGTTAATTAAAGTTGAGGTTGTTCATGTAGCGAATACTCAAAGCATTCACTTCCCACTCAACTGAATAACTTACACAGACATCACATTTAATGCAACAGAATTGCAAATAGTAATTATTACTTAAATCATTACACTTAACACATTAGTGCTGGGGCGTAGTGGGCGTGTCGTTGTGGTAATTGAACTAATTAGAATTCGCTGTACTTCACACACACACACACACACACACGCACACTTAAGCACAACAAAATGAAATAAAATAAATAAAAGAAAATGAAAAACATTTCATATGCATGAGGCTCAGGCAAAAGGTGGCACTGCGCGAGGCAGAGCAGAATTGTAGTAGTAGTAGGAGGTGGAGGAGTAAAGGGAAGGGAGCGGGTAAGTAAGGAGTAATGCGCAGCACGCGTGTTGGTAATTTAAATTACATATCTAAGTCGCTTAGTTGTTTATGTTGCTCTCGTCGTTGTTGTTGTTGTTGTGCGAAGCGCAGTTTATGCTAGCACAACACACCCACACACACACACACATGCACACTCGCACATATAGTGAAAATCAGGTCAGCTACACACACACACCCACACACGTATCGTATGTATATGCACATTGCGTATACGCCGCGTGTGCTAAGCTCTTTTAATTGATTTTCGTGCATAAAACTTGGCCAACAAAAAAAAAGGAGAAACTCCAAAAAAATGCAATGGAAAATAATGAAAAGGCAAATGCAATTGCATAAAAATCAATGCATCAACAATTTGATTGCGGTGAAGAGCAACCAAAATAAATAATGCAAAAAATGTGCAACCAAAGTCATTGGCAAACACAATTTCAATGTGGCAACAGCAGTCAAATCGCTTGAATTTCCACAAATTTGTTGCAAATTGCCAAACAAAATCTTTTTCTTTTTTATTTTGTTTCGTATCAATTCGTGTGAATTTCATAGGAATAATAATGCGTAGAGCAATGCAACAGTTGCACAGATGTATAAAGAGGCAGCAAAGTGGCAGGGAAACAAACTTCACAAGCCAAAACGTAAAACGATTTATTATTCCTTTTTTTAATACAAATAAATTAATAGACTTTCTTCACAAAATCATGCTAGTATTTAAAAGACAAACGCAAGTTAAACTTGAGAGACTGAACAAGTTGGCAATTAGTTGGCTGCGAAGCCATCATCAGTGCATTTTAGAAAACACTACTAACTCCGAGTATAAAGTCCAACAAATACAACGTAAAGCGTTTTGTAATTACAGAATCAGCATGTTAAAATATTTGAATCAAAAAGAGGCCATTAATGTGGATCTAGATCTCTTCAATGAATATAAATTCAGTGTGGATCAACTAATGGAGTTAGCCGGACTTAGCTGCGCGCACGCCGTGACCAAATGCTTTCCGGCCGATCGTTTTTCCCGTGTGCTTGTCTGCTGCGGACCCGGCAACAATGGTGGCGACGGACTGGTCTGTGCTCGCCATTTGACTCTCTTGGGATACAAGACCACTATTTACTATCCAAAGCCAACGCCAAAACCGCTTTATGAGAATCTGGCACATCAGTGCAAGATGATGGAAATTTGTAACATATACGACTGTCCCACCGTAGAAATGTCTTCCGAAAGTTTCGATTTAATAGTAGATGCGCTTTTCGGCTTTAGTTTTAAGCCACCTGTACGCGCCGACTTTGTGCCTGTTGTGGAACTTCTGCAGCAGACTAAACTTCCTATTGCCAGTGTAGATATACCAAGTGGTTGGGATGTGGAGCAGGGAAAGCTCGAAAGTTGTGACCTGCAGCCCACACTGCTTATCTCATTAACTGCACCGAAGCTTTGCGCAAAACATTTTAACGGCAAATATCATTATTTGGGTGGACGCTTTGTGCCGCTGGCTATCCAACGCAAGTACGAACTAAATCTACCCGACTATCCTGGTAATGAACTGTGCGTCAAATTGTGAATAAAACATTGCTGCAATCCCAATGTGTGTGCCGTCTGTGACTTTGACATTCACGATTGGATAACCAAATACCTCCTTGAAGCTCAACGCCGCCCACTAATTTATTTCATTCGAGTCAACCAAACCAAAATATACGTGTTACTTAGTGTGCACTTAACTTTAAAAAAAAAAAAAACCAAAAAAAAAAGAAACTAAGTCTATAATTATTAGAAATTTACTTTATTTTAATGAAATTTGAAACAGTCAGAAAACAATGCAATTATCTATGCAAAATAGAAATTATATATATATTTATATATTTGTTGTAATAGTTTATGAAGCTCGCAATTTATGCAATTTCTTGTTGCCTTTTGCAGGTTGAATTTCGCATGTCAAATTACAAACATTCTCAACGAGTCAAGTTTATTGCCAAAAAAAGAAATAAAGTTTAGCAAATATGGCAGTGTATACACTGTCAAAAAAAAGGGCAAGCATATAACGCTTGAGGCAAAGCGCTTTTTGCTGCTGTTGCATTTGCAGTTGCTTCAACGCTGCACAACGCATAAAGTGTCAACTTTATCGCAAGGCCGCAGCACGTTGCATGTCCAGGATGTATGTGTGTGTGTGTGTGTGTATGCCACATGCGTTGGCAAATAGCTGGCAGTGTGTGTGTGCACCTTTATCGTGCAACTGGTCAGCACATGTGGCAGCCTCAAAAGAGAGCAGTTCCTCTTGTGGAATAGTTTCGCCTGTTGCTACGGATTATTAAAAGTTGAATGACGCAAAATGGACTTTGATAGAAATAAGTTTATTTGCTTTGGCAGAGTTGGCAACGATTTTGTTTTGTTTGCCAAATGTATGTTAAACATTTGCAGCAATCGAGCACGCACAATTGTTGCTGCCACATGTGGCAAATCAATTTCACTTATGTATTTGCAACCACTACAAAATGCAAGACTGCATTATAAACTCATGTCTGTGATGTGTCGAGCTCAAAGCGAGTCAATGATTTGCAATTTATTGACTGATTGATTGCGTGACTGATTGATTGAGCGACAGACTGACTGACTGATTGTGTTGCTCTGCTCTGTGCGTGCTACAAATATGCAAAAAGCCTTCAAACATTTCACAATTCAAAAAGGCTTTGGTTCGCTTCTTTTTTTTTTTTCTTTCATTTGGAACTAGCGGCAAGTTTAGCGGGGCTTTTGTGGCAAGCAGAGGCGGTGTGTGTGTGGGTGTGTATGTGTGTGTGTGTGGGTGTGTATGTGCAGTGTAACTCGTATCGCCACGCCTTTCAATCAAACGTAGCGCACACACAAATTCAGCAAACAAACCGACAGGATGACTTTGGTTGCATCACTTCCTCCACCCGACGCCAGATGTCGCTGCACGTGACAAATGCCGACTATCGGCTCTGATTCAACTCCCCCCTCCCCTCATCACACTCCACGCAGTGCCGTTACAGTACCCCACGGCAATTTAGCCTTAGAGTCTTTTGCTTTGGCTGTCACCTATCGAACCTTCTGCTCTTTTCACTAATTTGCCACTGACGCGACTCTCTGTCTCTGTCTCTCTCTCTCTCTCTCTCTCTCTCTCTCTCTCTCTCCCTCTCTCTCTCTCTCTCCCTCTCCCTCTCTCTCTCTCTCTCTCTCTCTCTATCTCCCTCTCCCTCTCTCTCTCTCTCTCTCTCTCTTTCCCTGCACACGCATTCTGACAATTGATGAGCCGCTTTGCCCACGCTGTGCTACTCAGCTTCTGCTTCACTCTTTGGTCTGCTGCTTGCTCTCAAAGGACTGTTGTCATTAGGCATGCAGCGAGGACCAAAAGGAATCATCACTCAGCTCCCACACTCGTTGGCCATGCATGAAGTTCGCTTTGTGGATTTATGATGACCTAAGTTCCAGTTGTGCTTTCGTTAAGTTGATGCTGCGTTTCGTTCACTTTTGTTCGCTTGTAGTTTTGCGCTGATTAATTTATGTAAATGTGCTTAAAAAACGAACAAGAAGAAGCAGACGCAGCAGGAGAAGCAGAAGAAGCAGGAGAAGCTCAAGTGGCCAGTAACGTAATCTACATTTACATCATGATTATCATGATTATCAACGTCAATGTCAGCAACTGGCGCCAACAAGTAGATTTTCCAACACGTGCGGCTTCTTGAAGCTGTTGCAAGGGGGTGCGGGTGTTGCTGGGAGGGGGCGTGTCTCAGCTGGCCATCAACACAAAATCGCTGTCATTAATCATTTGGCCCAAAAGGTGGCAAGCGTGGCATGACGTTAATCTTGCCCAGCAGCAAAAGAAAAGCGTTGCCAACGGAGTACACCGAACTCTGAATACCCTTGTGACTTGAGTATAACACAAACTATTCACTTGAATGAAGTATTTCAATTTAATCAAGTTGAAAACTATTTCAATTGCACGTTAGCAACACTGTTAAAGACTAACGAACTTGTTGCAGTTAATCAACACTGTTTGTTGGTGTTAAAATTCAATCAGCTACGCTTCATGCCTCGTTGCCTGTGGCAGTTTCAAGCAAGAAGTCAAAGGACTTGCAAAAACAATTAAAAGCATCTGGTGGGCGTGACAGTTTCTTATCGTTGCTATCGTTGTTGTTATTGTTGTAGTTGTTGTTATTGTTATTTTTGTTGTTATTGTTGTTGACATTTGACACGTGTCAGTTGTGCTTAAAGGTGTCGACAATTGAAGGTGAGAGCGAAAGTGAAAATGGCATTCAGTTAATGATTGCCAACAACAACAACAGCAAATACAACAAATACAACAATAATAACAACAACAACTCGCACAACAATAATAGCAAACAGCTCACAAATAGTTGACATAATTGCGGCAAAGCAGCAGGTGCTACAATTACATTGCTGCATTTTTGTGTGTATATGTATGTGTGTGTGTATATGTATATGTATGAGTGTGTGTGTGTGTGTGTGTGTGTGTCTATCTGTGTGTTTGCTTTTGAACTGAGGTCTAATTAAAATACCTCACTCTGGCTGCGTTGACAGCTAAGGAGACCACAAATATTTGGCATAGCATCGTTTAATTAGCTTTGAATCATTGCACAAACAATACTACAAACTGTTATACAAACAAGTATGTGCAAGTTTGCCATACTGTTTAAAATATGTTCAGCATTCAAATTAACTTTATTACAATTCTTAGAAAAGTTTTGTTAGTTCATTCTAAGCTGTGTTTATATAGAAAGAGACTTTAAAGAGTTTTTGGCTTAATATATTTATAATAAACTCTAAGGACTGCAACTGTTATACAAAGTGTACAACATTAAACTATTCTACAAATTACGGGTTTATTCTGCATATAACCATAACTATAGTTAAATAAACTTTCACTTATTTGTAGTTAGTTTTAATAGCAGTGCGATCAGCTTACAAGTATTCCTCTCTGCTGCAATAAGTAACAGTCAGGAGGCAGGAGCAGCTAAAGGGCGCCACAGGTGTTTGCAGTTAATCAGAAAACGCTTAGACAGCACTTCTTATGGTAGGAGTAACCACGAGGAGCGCAGGGAGTGCAGGAGAGCAAGGGGCAAAGGCTGGGCACGATAATTTATTTGCGTTTTGATAGCAACAAGATGCAAAGCACCAGAGAGACAGAGATTGAGTGTGTGTGTGAGAGGGAGAGGGAGAGAGAAGAGTAGGAGCAGCAGAAAGAGAGAGTGGGAGAGAGAGAGAGAGTGAAAGAAAGAGGGAGAGAGAGAGAGAGTAAGAGAGAACTGGCCCCACTTATAAATCACTGAGCACTGCAAGATATCGTTTGTTGTTGTGGTTGTTGTTATTGTTGCTGCTGGTTGCATGCAACCGACTAAGCAGTTTATTGAAAAGTGCGCGTTGCACGTTCGCACAGGAGCTGCTGCAGCTGCAACTGCAGAGAGAAGAGGGGCTTGCTGGCGGCTGGGGGGTGGTCCAGGCCATAAATATGGTCAAGTGGCAGAGGCTCGGTTTCAATAGACGCGCCCACAATGACTTGCTGGGGCATTAAGTGAATATGTGGCAGTGTGTGTGTGTAGGTGTATGTGTGTGTGTGTAGGTGTGTCTGTGTGTGTGTGTTTGGTTGTGCGATGCCAAAGTTTTCCTGCCTGCCAAGTGGGCGTGACATGTTTGGCCCGCACATTTGTTTAAACTCTGCTCCAGCCCACACAGAGTGTGCGTCCGTTGTCAAGGACCTTCGCGTTTGGTCCTTGCAAAAGTGTGCTCCAAGCATCATGATTACACCGCACAAAATGCCAGGTGGCGAATAAGCGATTACTCATATGTTGCAAGCACAGACAACTGAGCAACTGAGCTTTAAGGCCGTTGAACTAGCGTGGGGAGAAAGCGAAAGTCAATTGACAATTGCTCAAGGTCAGAAATAGTATAAGAATTTCTATTCAGCCATTCATTCACTGTCATGACTCACACACTCACTCACATTCACACTCATGCTTCGTTGGCCAGCTACAGAGCATTCGCAGCACTGCACTCACAAAGGCCCAACACAAGAGGCACACAGCAGTGGGGTGAGTGGAATGGGGGGAGGGAGGGAATTTCATTTAGACGCGCAAAAAGAGTTCAAAGACCTGACGAAAGCCGGCGCTGTTATTGGTGCTGTTAATGCCAATGTTAATGGCGCTGTTAACATTTCGAATGTGCAACAACTTGCAGCAAGTGCAAGAGATTCCACAATGTCTGGCGTATACTCAATGTTACGCTTGCCCCTCTCTGCGTTTTGGCATCCACAAATGCTGGCAGCACATTTTAACGGGGAAATAACGCTGTGATTCGGCACTGTTAATTAACAGGCGAACAGTTACCATACACACTGCTAAAAAGGGGCAACTCTGCTATTTAACATTTACAATTTAACATTTGTCAGGTTCGAACTGTAAGTTAGCATCCACACTGCTAAGTGGGGAAAGAATGAAGCTCTGTTACTTAACCTTCGGCAACAAATGCTGTGAGTTGAGAGCAACAATGTAAGGAGGAGAACTAAGTAATGCTAACAGAGTTAATGTTAACAACAGAGCGAAGCCCTTTATTCCTTTCCTTTCTTTAATTCTTAAACATTTAAAACTAAGCAACAAAAGCTGCTCAGTTAGCAAACACTACACTCTACTCTACTCCTGTTTAACATTAGTTTCCCCTCTTCGCACAACTAGAGTCAGTTTGCTTAACAGTTTCCACTAAAAGTTTTCTCTCCTTGCCTGCCTAGTTCGACTAGCAGTTACAATCCACACACAACATGCAGCCCACAGCGAATGCTTTATCGAATTCGAAAAGTTTTCCCCTCAACACGAAGCGCGCGCTCTCGTTCTCGTTCTCTCTCTCTCGCTCTCGCTCTCTCTGTGTTAATCTCTCACTTCTCAGGCGCTCTGAGAGTCGATTCTAACATTGTACGACTTCGTTTCTGTTGCGTTGCTTGTGGATTTTAACCTGATTTTTTGTTATTTCGCTTACATACTACCAATGTCTGTTTGGAGAGTGTGTAACTGAGAAGCAGCAGAAGACAGCGATATGGGGAAACTGGAGATGTTGTTGCTGATGAAAAGACGCAGCTCTTGTAACTTGCTTTTCTTAAACTTTTATCAACTTTCCCTGTTGTTGTTGTTGTGTGCTATCTAATGTTGTTGTTGTAGTTGTTGTTGCTGTTACTGTTGCTATTGCTTTTACTGTTGTCGTTGGCGCTTACGCACTCAACTCGCAAAAGTTGTTGACAGGCCAACTCAGCGCTCCACTTCTCCCACAGCCACTTCCACAGCCACTTCCACTTCCACTTCCACTCTTCACTATCCTGCTCGAATAGTTTGCATTAAATTAAAATAATCTGCAAGATTTATTGCACTATGACGCTTCGAGACTTGAGTCTGTTTTTAAGCCCTGTCGCTTGAAGCAGCTTTAAGCCGTTTCCAGCTGAAAACGTTTAAATAGTTGAAGCCATTTTATCAAGAGAGTTGACGCTTCAGGCAAATTGCTACAAGTGCCAGTAGCTTTGTTTAATGGTTGAAAGTAAATATATATCTATATATATATATATATGTATGTATATATTTGTGTTTTCTTTTCGCTTTCTTTGCCCACACTCAACAGCGGATCTTTACTTGCATTCTGTGCACTCCGTCTTGGGCATTGGCAGCTCTCAAGACAATGTCCACAGTTGCTGAGCAGTTGCAAATGCAGCTGGCACTTTGGGCAACTTGTTGACTTGAGGAAGCTGGGAAATCAAGTTGTCATTTCTCATTACTTGTAAAGAGAAGTTCAGCAAGTGAGAGACAGAGAAACGTTCGATAGGTTTAAGGCAATCACAGCTTAAGTGCTGTCAACTCACTTCATTTATTAGATACTTCAACTCTTACCTTAAGCTGCACTTTAAGTCTAAATAGTATTTTGTACTCTTCACATACCTGCAATGAAAAGAGAGTAAATTGTTTTTTAAATTTAATAAGCGCATTCATTATTGATTTAAACGAAAAGTGTTAACTCGAAAATTGGCGCAACTCCACACAAACATCGATCATAAATGATGAACTGGGCAGGGCCAAAAGCTGTCGCCGCTTCAAGCCAGACAAATGGCCACAAAAGAGTGTGCAAATAACGAGTGAAAGTTCAAGTCCAATGACTGATGGCAGAATTTACGAGCACGACAGAAAGAGACCGAGAGAGAGAGAGAGAGAGTGAGAGAGAGAGGGGGCACAACAGTGCGTATGTGCAATTGAAAACTTTTTCAACTTGAACTGCGACGTGTGTTTTATATTTATTTTTATTTTTTACTTTTCCACTTTTCTATACATTTCTATACGTTTCTATACCTTGCTGCCAGCTGCAAATCAAACAAAACTATTTACAAAGAGCATACAACGTAGTAGTGAGTAGTTTTGCGCTATTTGCTTTTGCCAGAGTTATGCCGGTAAAAGGACCAAAGGCTAAAGGGCCAAATGGCCAAAAGGCGTTGGCGAAACAAGGCAATAAACTGTTTGTGCGATTATGAGACAAAAGATTGAGAGAGAGAGGGATAGAGAGGGAAAGAGAGAGAAACGTTTAGAGCGCTATGACTATAACTATGACTATGACTATGATATTGTTATTGTTTTATTTTGTTTTTTGTTCTTGCTTGTTGCTTGTTGCTCTTTCACTTGTAGTTCGCGCAGCGTATTACGTTGCGTATACGTAATATCGATAGCAAGTCGACTGCTTGGCAATTTTTTATGAGCAGCATGAACATTTTTTATGAGCACTTATTTCCGCCCCAGAAATTAGAAAACTGCCTCAACATTTTATGCGCGCCCGAACACAAAGAAAAGGCCCAAAATGTCTAATAACTGCTTGGCCAAAAGGGAGGCGGAGAGAAGAAGAGAGGGAGAGAGGGAGAGAGAGGGAGACAGGGAGAGAGAAAAGAGTTGAGTTCGATTTGGGGTTGAGTTGATGCTGAAAATTTATGATGTGTGTAACAATCGAGGCAATTGTTGGGCATTGTTGTTGTTCTTGTTGTTGCTGTTGTTGTTGCTGTTGTTGTTCTTCTTCTTGTTGTTGTGTCGGCTCAAGTGTGTCATGCAAATTTTTTGCTTATTTTATTTAATGCGATTTTTATGAGCGGCAATTTTGATAGCTGACCGTAACAGTGGCTCAATTGTTGAACAGCTACAGCCATGTGTATTTATGGCTTTCTAAATAAACTGTCAACAAGGTAAAAGAGTTTAAAAATCATGCGATTCAAGCACAGAGAATTGTTCAACTTCAAATGCAGCATTCCAGCATTTTGTCAGCTTTGTTTGTCTTTCAGTCTAGCTGTCTGTCTATCTGTCTCTGTCTGTGAGTCTGTGAGTCTGTCCCTCTTTGGTTCTTTGTCCTGCGGCGCAATTTATGCATGAATTGGCCAAGTCAGACTAAAAGTCAGAGCGCGGTACGTGCAGGCTGCGCTTAAGCCTAAAAGTATGCATAACTAAGAAGAGCACGTACCACAGATAACAAAACAACAGCACAACAAAGCAGTGGAAAACAAAGCCAAACAAAGGGCAAACATGGCCAAAATCAAATGTAAAGAAAACAACATTGATAACTGCTATATATATATACAGTTACAGATAAACAGCTACAGTTACATGTATTTTTCTTATTTAAGAGCAAATCATTTTGTGTGTTTCCTTTTCTTTTCTTTTTTTTTTTTTTTTGTACAAATTCGATTCTCATTCGACTCAGTTCGCATCTTCCACAAATAATGTCACAAGCTTTGGGCAAATAAATCGCATAGAGTTCAGAGGGTCACATACGTATGCACAACACAACATTGTGTGTGTCCAGAGTTGAAATGAAACCGCAATTGCAAAGAGCAGAAAAAAGAAGAGAAAAAAATAAAACTGCTGTTGCAGCTTCCTCTAGTCAAATGCTTCAGAAGCAAACTCAAAGCCAGACAATAACAAAGGGCAAACAAAGTGGCAAACATGGAGCGGCAAAAGCTCGGGGAAATGGGGAAAATAGAGAAAATAGTGGAAACCCAACAAGCACAAGCCCAAGCCCGAGCCCAACTCTAGTTGCGCAGCAAAATGCGAAATTGCTAACAAATGCACTCAAAGAATTGCAACAAAATACAAATAAATACAAAAAAAAATAGAGAAAAAGAAAAAGCGAAATAAAAGCAAAATAAAATAGAATAAAAGCAAAATAAAATAAATAGAATCGTATAGAATACTCGCAGCATAATCAAGCTAACAAAATACTTGTAGCTGTGCAACAAACAACGCAACAAATTGCTAGCATTTCATGCGGTTAAGTGTAACAAGCAAATATTGCAATGCAACAACTGCAAATCGAATTAATTTGAATTGTTCGACTAAACAAATACAACAACAACAACAAACTGAGCCTCAGAAATGTGCAATGTGTAATGTGTAATGTGAAATGAAAGTGCAACAATTTGATTTATTTTATAAATCTATGCAAATATTTAAATATCTTTTAAGCCTGACAATGCAGCTAATAGAATGTTAATTAAGTTTTCAGCTATACTAATATTTAATTGAGCCTAATTTAAGTATTTTCTTTGATTTATATGAAATCTTTCACTGACACCACAAAAATTCGTAATGAAACTCTTGTAAATGCCACAAAACACGCTAATTTCGCTTTTACAACAACAAAGGAAGGCAGCAACTTTAACAATCAACTGCATTTAACAATAGTTGTTGTTGGGGCTGATAAACAAAAGAAGAAGAAGAAGCAGCAGCAGCGGCAGATATCTCGCATATTTATTGCCACAAAATGCAAGCTGTTGCCACTTCTATGCCTGGCTAACAATGCGTAACTTTTCGCTGTTGCACGAATATCAATATTTGTAAGCTTCGGTTAGTCCAACAACTGTTGTAATTTACATGCTTTAACCAGCAGACCCCCCCCCCCCCCACCAACCTTCTCCTTCACCAACGCTTGCACTAGCGAACATTGCGAAAAACAAACAAAACAGAGCGAGAACAATAAAAAGAACAAAAAAACAAAAAGAAACTTTTTAATTTTCATGCTCGTTTTCATGGCCAAAAGCAGCGACTCGTTGCCGGCTTTTGAGCCGTTCTGTTGATTGCACATCATTTTCAATGTTGGCGCGCTGAAAAGTATGCTATGATTTCTTCTCCTTCCCTCTTTTCTCCCTCAACTTTTTGTTGCTCTTGTTTCCATTTAGCAGCCACGCTTATGTGCGGCTCAGCGACATATTAAACAATCGAAAAGCACTTGGCAAGGACATCTACAGAGCACATATATACAAGCATATATACATATATACATAAATATATATATATACATAGATATACATAAATATATGTATAAATGTTGTACAAACAAAATTGATTGCCATTTCAGGGGCAATTTTTAATGAACAGCAAATACTTGTTAAAAATATATATATATAAAAAAAGGCAAAAGAACGCTATGCATATTGTATGTGTTGCTGTGGCATTTGGACATGCGTCTAATTGTATATTTTTAGAGAGGAGCAAGAATGGAAGCTGGGACTCGCACTTGTGGCAAGTGAATAGATTTCATTTTGGCATTTTGTTTCACTTCTTTTTCTGTTAAGGCTTCTATTGAAATTACAAATCCAACAGATGCCACTCGAATGTGTGATGCAGACAGTTGCGAGGGGAGCAGTTATATTAATAGCTGCATTGCTACAGTGGCCACTCGGTAAACGGAATTCATGAGGGAATGCAATACAATATTCTATAATGAATACACGAATGATCGAATTCAATTAGAGAGAGTGCTCGAAGTTAGTCAACGCAGAGTCTTCACTGTAGTTGGGAAGTAAAGCCTCTTTTTATTTGGTTGTCAATGACATGAAAAACTAAACACAAATTGTATTTAAATATTGAAAACATGAAGTAGTTGCAGTTGCAGCTGCAGTTGCAGTTCATGATTCTGTTTCCCCCTTTTTTTTTGGGTTTTGGTTTTGGTTTTGGCAAATGTTACGCACAATTATTTGGCAAGTGCTGCCGCTGCATGTGGCAAATGCGTGGCCAACATGCTGCATTAATAAAAGCCAAAATGCACTTGGCTAAATACACAAAAACATTGACAGACAACAGACAACAGACGACACAGCTTTTCGACTATTCGACTATTCGACTATTCGACTATTCGACTATTCGACTGTTCGCTTTGTGACTTATTTGGGTCGCCGTGACGTGGTCAATATTTACAGTGGCTATACGGTTTGAAGGGCGGCAAACAAGCGGACAGTGTAAATACGTTGAGGAAAGAGCCTAAAACCTATTCGCAATTTAGTTGACATGCTAAAAGCGTGGGAAAAACTCCTCACAATGTTATGCAGTATTTTCAACCATTTCCCTCTTTTCTTCATTTCGATTTTTTTTTCTTCAAATATTTTTGTGAGTTGTTGGGGAACTTTGTACAAGTTTATGAGCGAGCAACTTGTTGTCGTATTGAGACTCACCTGAATTGGGTCCATTGCTGTTGGGTCTCGCCGAGGGTGCACCGTCGCGAGCCTCCACCTCGAGGGCGTAGGCGCCCTTCTTCTCCCTGTCGAATACGGTTTTGGTGAAGATTTCGCCGCTTTGCAAATTAATTTCAAAAAATTCTTTGCCCTCGTTACGTGGCGAGTCGACGATGTAGTAATAAACCTGCAAAATAAAAACGAGAGAGCATGAAAACATGTAGAAAATAGAAAATGCCAAATGGAAAATCAAAAAAAAAAAACAGCAAAAAAAAAGAAAATGGAAAATGTTGTCAGGAAGTTAATTAAAACATGTGCGAGTTCAAAGCGGAAATTTGCTAGAAATTTAATTCTGCCAAGAGCGTCGAACAAATTTAATTACAGCAAGACACATTAAAGCGCTGCCAAAATGAATGTTAATGATAATCAAATTCTGGCGACGCGTCTGGCTATAAATGATAAAAACAAAGACAGCCAAAAGCGAGACAACACCATAAAAAAGGACAGAAAAGAAAAGAAAAGGAGAGAGAGAGATAGAGGGAGAAGAATGTAAAAAGAACGCTAATTAGTGCGGACATTTTGCGCGTACATGCAAATTACTTGGCTGCGGGACACAAAATGTGGCCAAGAGAATGGCCAACGCCATGGCCATCTACCATCTACCATCTACCAGTTACCAGTTACCAGTTACGTTTTTAGCCATTTACCATTTCACCAGTCACACCAAAGTGGCATATTATTATAATCGCCAGAGTGTGGCTTAAGGCCGCACAATCCCTTTCTCATCCTGGCCCCAAGGTCTCGACTGTCAGCCTCATAAAAGGGCGCACAGTCTGTGCTTCGTTCTTCGCTCTTCATTTTCTGCTCTCTTTTTTTTTTTTTCTTTTTGCTCTTTCTGCTTAGTTTTTTCTTGTCTTCTCACTCTGCTTGCTTTAGTGTCCACGCTTTGAACTTTCACTAAGGGCTTAGCATACTTAAGGGCGTGTGAAAATACTGCAGCAAAAAGAGCATGAAAAACAAAAAAAAAAGAACAAAAACAACAACAACAACTACAACAAAAGTGCCAACTCTTTGACATTTATTAGCCTAGCCAGCTCAACTGGCCAGTTGAGCGAGGGCCACAAAAAAAAGGAACAAAAAAATACAATTATAAAGGCAGCCAGGAGCTTGATAAGTGCTTAAAGTGTGAACGCTTCTCCCAAATATGCTAAAAGGGGCCCCAACTGAGGCTAACTGAAGAACCTGAGGTAAGAGAGTCTCTAAGCCATGCAGATTGCCTGATTAAACAAAGTTACTTAAACTAAAACAGTTGAAAACTGCTTGCTTAGCTGCTGCTAACAGAGCAGCTTAACATAGAATGCAGTTAACAGAGGTCTGATAACAGTAGACTGTTAGCGTCTATTGACTTTGTTAGGTAGTTGAAGGTAGTCTGTTATAGATGATCAGCTGCTAACAGCGCTGCTCAACATAGCATGATGTTAACAGAGATGTGGTAACAGTAGTCTGTTAGCTTTACTTAAGTTTCTCATAGTTAACGACCGAATAAATGTCTTTAAATACTTTGATATATAATAAGTAGTTGAAAAGAATCTGGTATTCAGCTTCTGCTAATAGATCAGCTTAACGTAGAATGTAAATAGCAAAGATTTGATAACAGTAGACTGTAAGAGTCTCTTAACTTCTATATAAAAGTGCAGCTTAATATGCCAAGTAGTAGAAAGTAGTCGACTATTCTGTAAACAGAGCAGACTAACATACTTTATAGTTAATAGAGATGTTCGAACAGTAGGAATGTTAGCTACTCTTAACTTTATGATAGCAAACGATATTCTGTCTCGATAAATATTATCATATATTATATCAAACTGTAACTAAAGTAGCTGAAAGTGGTCTGTTGTTGATGATCAGCTACTGCTAATAGAGCAGAGTCTAATAGAGCAGAATCTAATAGAGCAGAGACTTACTACGTTCTTTATAGAACTGCAGCCTAATATACCAAGGAGTCTGTCTGCTAACAGAGCAACTTAACATTTAATGTAGTTAACAGAGATGTGATAACTTTTCTGCGTCTCTTAGTTTTATGATAGACAGGTATCGTTCTAGAATTGTAACCTGGTTGACTCATGATCAGCTACTGCTAACAGAGTCTATTAGCTTCTTTTAACTTTATGATAACAAACGATACTCAGACGATACATTACTGCATTACTAACATCTGAGTGCTCTGTAGAACTGCAACCTAATATGCCAGGCAGTTGAAAGTACTCTGCGGTGCATGTTAAAGACTCTGTCATTTAAATACTTCATGGGACATTAACCAAATGACGCTTTAAACTGTGTTTCATCGCAGCTCTTTGGCGCATTTTCATCGTCGTTGCTCTCATAGTCATTCATTTGCCAACAATCGCCAGGTATTTCCTGCCACACGCCTCTTCCACCCATTCCCCTCCCCTGGGCGCACACTCCCCCGCACATGCTGCAGTGTACTCTAGGTTTTATCTGCTTTCACAGACTTCAGTCAATTTGTTCGCGTTCTGTGCTCACCTGATTATTTGGGAATGTGCCATCCTTGTCGATGGCATTTACTTGTGTCACTTTGGTGCCAATCGGTTCACCCTCCAGCACCGTTTCCTGTTCGCGTTCCGTGAATAACGGTATTTCGTCATTAACATCCTCGAGCATTATGTAAACGGTCGCTTCCGATGCCAATTGCTGGGCGCCATTGTTCTGCAAATGTTTCAATACAGAACAACAGAGAGAGAGAGAGAGAGAGAGAGAGAGAGAGAGAGAGAGATAGAGAAAGAGAGAGAGAATAAAACAAAATACGATTAAATTCCAGTTTATAGCATTTAAATTCTTAATCAATCCATATACATTTTTAACTTTATTATTACTATTATTATTCTTTCTTTAATATCTGCATATTTTTGCAAACAGCACCAAAACTCAATTATTACAACAAATTATTATTATTAATAAAAATGCCGAGCATATTTGTCTGACAGCCAAACGTTTATGTGTGAATAAATATTTGTGAATATTTACGTGAATATTGCTTTCAATAAACCGAACTATGCCTCGGGTTCTGTCAACAAAAAGTGCAAAATATGTTATATATATTTGCATACCCTGCAGTTGTGAGCAGAGCAGAGGAGTATGCATATGCGAGAGACGGAAAGTGACTCAATTTGACTTCATTTTAAACATATATACAACACTCTGTTAAGGTATTTTTTAGTTACTTACTAATTCTTCATTTATGGTTCATTATCTTTTACTTTTATTCTGTATTAAACTTTGATTGAATTGCTGAAAAGACAAAGTCTGTCAACTGCTGTTAGGGTATCTGCTAGTCAGTCACAACTTGTGAACATCTCACACAGTTTGAATCGATTGATTGAAACCATGTTTTGCGCATATTAACTCAAGTCTAGGTACAAGAGAATGCTTCTATTCATTAGGGTATTTTCTAGTCGCGTACGCTCTCTTACATTTATATATATACAATAAATAAATAATTGTTCATCTATTAATATAACATGCCTGAGACAAACTTTAGATTATCTGAACCCGAGCACATTTGATTGATTCGACAACTGTAATCAATCAGAGATTTCTCCTGCCTTCTCAATTAGATTGCGAAGATTCCACGAGACAAGCGAGGCAAGCATTGTTTATGCTCCTGTAGCAAAGCACAGCTGTTGCTTATTAGCACAAATACTAGTGCTAGTAAATATATATCAATTGAATTGATTCTATTTACACACAATTCGGTTGTATTTTGTGCATATGATGTGCATACAAACGAGCTGGAGATGAGAGCTAATGTTTACATGGACTTTGACACACATAAAACTCAATCAGTGCCTCACTGATAGCGTTAGAAGGGAGTAGGGTGTGGGAAGGGGAGCAACTAATTCGGAATTCGCAATTGCCAATTCAAAATGAATTATTTATTTTGTGGTAATGCCATCTTGTTAAGTAAATATGAATTTGACTAGTTTGGTAGTTAATTGCGCCCGCTTGCAGGTTCCAGCATCTTTGACAGAACTTTGACAACAATTTATGAAAACTTTTGCAATACAAAATATTAATTAAATATTCAGAAAAGATAAATACTAGCAAAGGTATAATATCTACAACAGGTAGGTAGATAATTAATTCAAATAATACGCTCAATTAAACAAAAGTTAAACTTAACAGAATGTTAAACGATTTCACTGAAAACAGGAATGTTAACAGAACACTGTAATCGATATTTAACTTATTATTTATGCATTCTCTCGCTTTTTTGTGTGTGTGTGTGTGTGTTTACCACAAACCGCAATATAAAAAAGTGTGACAAATCTTGTAATTAGAATTTTCGTTATTCGAATAAATTAAAAAATAGATATTTATATATATATATATATATATATATATATATATTGTATTTAATGCATTTTGCAACCGCAAACAATTTTAAAAATTAATTTCAAAAATTTGTAAAATTGTAAAATGTGTAAAATGCTAAAAACAATCCACGCCATTCGAGTGTCATTTGCCAAATAACTAATGCCATGTCCCGGGGATATTTAATTAACTGCATTTAATATGGAATGCGAAATGCAAAATGCATTGCCAGGCCAATTGAATTTTAATAACAACTAAGCAACTAATGCCATGCAACCAGAGATACAGAGATGAGTGTGCTGTGAGTGGAAAGCGGACCAAAAGGATGCAACACTCATTTGTGGCCCTTGTGTTAGTTGTATACGCTGATCTTGTTTTAATTTGTATAGCAGCTGTAACAATTTGTCAATAATTTCTGGCTCGTTGAATGGCTCAACTAATGAGCTGAGCATTAGTCGATTGCAAAACTTGGCGCTGATTGAATTCCAATTGAGTGTGAATTCCAGTGTGCGAGGCAACTGTCAACTGTCAGTCAATCAGTTGGAGCTTCTAATGAATTGCGGCAATTGCCGACCTAACCCAATACCAATGTCAATACCAATACCAAGGCAATGCCCCAATACCCAAAACCCCAAACCCGTAGCAAACTCGACAGCTAAATTGCTTGCCACACTGCATTTGCATGTTCTGACAAGAGAGTGGGAAAGAGAGGGAGAGAGAGGGAAGTGGAGCTAAGTGTGGGCACAAAACTCGCGCAAGTAATTAAAACTTTTCAAATAAAATAATTACAAACGTATTTTGAAGTCACTTTTCAAATACAAAAGTCAAATACATGCCACCATCTCAAGCTGCGCGCTTAATTGAGCTCGCTCAGGGAACTTAAAAAGTTGCCATTTCGACTTTTCGGTGATTTTTTTAGACAACCCTACGTTTTGGCTTGGGTAAATAGCGTTTTGCTACTTTCAATTGAAACTAGTAGACTGCAGTCGAGTGAACACGACTGCGAATGACCTGTAATTTAAGGGGATGCTCTTTCTAGAAACAGAAACGTTTTAAAGTACAGGTCGATGTTTTCCGGTTAGGGAAAATACAGTTTTGCTAATATAAATTTCAACTTGTAGACTGCAGTGGAGTGAACACGACTGCGAGTGACCTGTACTCTTGAAATAATACAATTTCTAGAAATATCCTTGTTTTTATTTGGCTTAGACAAACATCGTTTAACTACTTTCAATTGAAATCAGTAGTCTACAGTCGAGTGAACCGGACTGCGGATGACCTGTACTGTAAACAATGCTGTTTCTGGAATATATCTCGTTTTATTTGGTCTGGCAAACACCGTTTTGCTACTTTAAATTGTAACTAGTAGCCTACAGTCGAGTGAACCCGACTGTGAATGACCTGTACTTTAATGCGGTTGGAAATGTTTCTATAAATAAATTGCTTAGTTATTAAACGAATAATATAATTTCTTGAGTATTTTTTAAGTTATTATTCGATCTTGATCAAATTTTAGATGCTCATAGTTATAACCAAGGCTGCATTGCTGCTGTAAGCTATAGAACTGTCTAAATCGACTAACTATAGTAATATATATAAATAAACTGTAACAATATATAGACTTCAAGTGGTCTATCAGCCTAAAGCATATTTGCCACTTTGACAAACCTAGCAAACCCTTTGCTACTGTTTAAGTACAGGGTTGCAAAGAATACAACTGAAGCGACATTACTTACCTCGACACGTATGGTTAGATTATATTCCTTAATGCTCTCATAGTCCAACGGATGATTGACCTTTATGTCAGCCCAGGTATCGCCATTGTCCGGTCTTTGTTGCAGATAGAACGTATGGAATTTGTTCGTTTGTGCCGTTGACCCAGGCATTAACCTATAGAAAACCGTCGGATTGCCTTCAATGCCCGAACTGCAGACGTTAACGGGGAGGCGGAAACAGAAGATTTGAATGTGAGTACATTTTGTAATAGTAACAGATGAGGTTCGATTAGTTTAGATTCGATTAGATTGGTTAGTTAGTTCGTTAGTGTAGAAAGAGTTGGCTACATGAATTGTTAAGTTGAAAATTATGCAAATTATGCTACAAATACTTTGTGAATATTCAAAAAACAAATATTAAGTATTCAGAGTATTTGCACTGAATGCTCTTGCAAAAAATATAATGATTAGTTAAAGTAGTTGAAGCTTAATAAAGTTAACAAGTTATACATAAACATACACGCCTTCAATCACACTCACACACACACACACACACACACGCACACACTCGCACACGCACATGCGACACATCAAAATACAAAAACAAATGTTGATTTATGACACAACAAAACAAAAATTATTTCTCAAGTCTTTCGATTTGTTGTGCGTATCTGAATCAAAATGAAAGAACAAAGTTGCGCATCAAATTGGTTTGCTTCCCACTTTGTGAGCGTCTTTCGTGCATTACGGCAAAAAAAATGTGAAGAGGAAAAGCTGGACGCATAAGGAAAAACCTCAGCAGCCAAATGGAAACTCAACTCAACTCAACTCAAACAAGGAAAATACAAAAAAAACAAAAAAAAAAAAGAAATGGCTTCAAAACATTTAATTGCCATTCGAGTGTCAAAAGTTATTGGAGTGGGAGTGGGATTGCGATTGGGATTGGGAATTTTAGAGTCCACACTCGGCCCAGCTGATTGTTTGCCGAGTGTAGCAGGCAAGGCGATGATAATGAAAAACAAATTAGGCAACGGGAACAAACAAGGAAAAAACGTAAATTTTATTTGCACTTGGACAACACTTGCAGTCGACAGCAGAACAACGAGAGTAAAAAAACAGAAGAAAAACAACTTAGAAACTGCCTTCAAAATGTTGCGACAACAACAACAACAACGAAAGCTGTCGGACTGCGCCAAAAATTGTTGCCAAGGATGAGAGAGAGAGCCAAAAACAATATGATAGCAGAAGGATAAAGGAAGTATAAGGGATTCGTATAGCAGACCAAAAAAAAACAAAAAATACCAAAAAATATTTGTGGCAACATTTTTCGTGGGTTGTTTTGAGATGATTGTGGTGTGGGTTGGGAACGGGGGGAGTTTGAGATGTTCCTGGGAAAGTTTATACTTTTATTTTGTGGATTGCATGAAATTTGTAGTTACTTGGGCATGGTTTCAGTTGTTGTTGTTTTTAGTGTGTGTGTGTATATATAAGTTATATTGAATTGAATTTCATTTGATATATTTTGTTTGTTTTTGAATTGCAAAATGAAAACTAGTTTTGTGTTCTTCATCGGCAAGTGAAACAAACTCTCAAAAGTGTGTGAAGAATTCTTTTTATTTTTAGTTTCTTCTTTTGTAATTTGTATATCAATTGAAGTTTTCTGAGCACATAAAATTCCTAGGTTT
The DNA here is from genome assembly GCA_035042075.1 of Drosophila macrospina. Taxonomy (NCBI): domain Eukaryota; kingdom Metazoa; phylum Arthropoda; class Insecta; order Diptera; family Drosophilidae; genus Drosophila; species Drosophila macrospina. The sequence goes on from JAWNLW010000562.1 coordinate 824,539, forward strand.
GCAGTTTGTACTAAGACTAGAGTTAGGCTAAGGCTAATAGACAGCTGTTAGATAAGTCAAATAATTATAACAAATAAGAAATTAGAAATGTTTATTCAAAATGTTAACTCAAAGCACAATAATAATGAGTATAGATCTAGACTAACATTAAGCGTCGAGTTCTTTTTAAATTGACCCTCGTGCTACTCATAGCTTGGTAGTTGTTGTTGCTGTTGTTGTAGTTGATGTTGCTGTCATAGTTGTTGTTGTTCTTGTTGTTGCTGTTGTTGGTTAGCTAACGCTTAAATGTATGCTCCGCACTCGGCAAACACTTGAAAGTGCGCACATTAAGCGCACTAAGCACTAAGCTCTAACAACAACAACAGCGACAACAAACAGAACACAACAACAACAGCAACAACAACAACACACACATTTATTATGATATATACGCGCGCACTTGAAACTGTTTCCTGTTGTGTGTGCCTCAGTCTCAACACACTTTGTCGCTCTCCTTTAATAGCATCTTGCGCTACACAAACAACTATAATATATATATATTCCTTTATTTATTTATTTATATATATATATATATGAGATAATATAAAAAGTTGACAATTTTGTGCTGGGACAAGATAATTGCAATAAATAAAAATAACTAAAACCGTGAAAATAGATTTGTTATACTATAAACTGAAAACGGAAAACGTTAAAACGAAAAATGTTTTTAGAAATTATGTTTGCTTAACAAAATAATTGAGACGAGCACATTTAATGGCTGGCAATTTCCTAGAAGACAATATTACTTAATTACTTAACACACAAATTACAATTTACTTAGCGAGAGTGAGAGAGAGAGTCAGAGAGAGTGCGAGTGAGAGAGCACTGTGCTGTTAACTGGTGCTGTGCTTGTTGGCCTGTACCACGGTGCGTATGTGCAATCTGTAGACGCGCTTTAAGTGCATTGCTTTTAGTGCTAACAATAAAAATTCATTAAAAAAAAACGAACGAAAGAAAATAGAATAGAAAAAACAGCAAGAATACTAACTGCCAGTGGCCACAAACTGGCGCATAATTAAAACGTCAGTGCCATGTGGTTGCCTTGCCACGAAGATAAAACGCTATTCGTTATGTTAATGCTGCCCCACAGTGCGAGAGAGAGAGAGAGAGGCAGATAGTTGGCATGCTGCAAGCCAAAAGTCATTTAAGTGCGCTGCTTCAAGTTTTTAATTGCAATTATACAAAATAAAACTTTATTTATTTGAAACTTTAGATTTATGTGCTACGGATAAGACTGATGATCATTGCAGAGTGGTCTAAAGTCTGGCCAAGGGTCAGAGTGGCTGGCAGGTAATCTTAATTGAAGGTTGAAAATGCCTCAACACTTTCAAATATAAAGAGAGAGTCAGAGAGACAGAGAGAAAGAGTATAAATATGCGGATCAAGCGCAAATTTACTCGAAAACATACATATGAGCCAAGTCTAACTATATTTGAGTTAGCTGTTTACCAACTCCTTTGGAAGGACTCTCAAAGCACGTAGAACAGAGTTGCCTCATTTACATAGTCTACCTAGTTGTGCTCAGTTGGAACGCAAAACGAAATGAAAACCAAGAATATTTGTTGTGCATTTTGTGTGAATTTGTGCAAAGTTTCTAGGTTAATGGAATGTGTATTATTATTATCATTATTATTATTGGTATTTTCATGTTTTAACTGGTGCATTTGTGGATTGGGATTGTATGTTTTGTACATATACTGAGGATGGGGAGGAGCTCTAACCACATTGAGAGTGCGAGCATGAAAACAGAAACAGAAATCATTAACGCACTCTCAACTGAGCTACGTAGTGCATTTAAGAACAACAACTAGTTGAACATACAGAACATACACACAACACATAGAGAACTTAAGACTAGGAGCACTACAACATGACACCAAAGAAGGAAAAAGAAAAACGAAAATGAAATCTAAATGAAGTCGTATAGAAAATATAGAAAACTGAAAACTGAACACCCAGAGAAATGTTATGATAATTGTAATAATAATTGTAATTGTAATTGTAATTGTAATTGTAATTGTAATTGTAATGGTATAGCTTAATCAAAATGAACTAAGCAAAATGGTATATAAAATGTGGCAATTTTATGATGATAATTGATTTTGTTTTTTTTTTTGGGTTTATTTTTTTGTTGTTGTTGTTTTTGTTGTAAACATTGCACTAACAGACCTGGCTTTGATCGAGACGACTTTGCCGCCAACGGGCATATTTTCCTTGACATAGATCGGCCCATAAACGGTATGGTCCCAAACGGGCGGATTGTTGGCCCGATCGACCACATCGATTTGTACTTCAACCGTTCGCGATAATGGCGGATAGCCCTTGTCTTGGGCCATCGCCTCTAATTTGTATGTCTCACGCTGTATTTTCATATGTATACACATACATAGTTATTTTCGATAACGATACATTGCAAAAATACAAGACACGTTCGATCATTCGATCGTTGCAAAAAACACACAGAGAAAAAAAATGCAAAATACAAAAAAATGTTTAGATAGTTTTGCAAATCTAGTTTGAGTTATTGTTTATGAAAGCAAATACAAAACTGAAGCAAATTGTTTTCTTTATTTTTTTTGGATAAAAATCAAAATTTAAACTCGGAACCAACACCTTCTAGAAGTATGTTTTAATACTGTTATTAAAACTTAAAAGGAAAAATGCAAAAAATTATGGAAACTTCGTTTGGTTTCTCTTGTCGTCTTCGTTTTTCAAAAGTATTTTCTCGCAGTGCAAATTATTTTCATGTCTCGACCCTAGCCTTCAAAATGTTCAGATAAAAAGAAACGTAATTAAATGAGAACGTAACTAAATGTTTTTTAGGTTTTTTTTCGCATACATATTAATTATAATTAAATCAGTTTGAGCATAATTATGTAATATATTAATATATGTAGATATATATAAATCGATATTATATTTATTGTATTTCATATGATTGAAACTAAATGCATAACAAATGAAATGAAAAAAGGGTTTTGTGCATTTTAGTATTACAATTTTCATAGCATACTTTTTTTTGTTTTTTTGTTTTTTTTTTGGTTTTCAACTATTGCTTTTTAACATTTTTGAACACAGTTTTGTGAATTGATTTATTTAGTATTTACCTTGTTTGTTTCCTAGAGCTTAAACTAAACTGCAACCTGGCATTAAATACATACTTGTCACCCAATTAAAACCAACACCAAATTGTTTGCCATGAACTCAAAGTTCACAGCTATTTCAAGCATTTATTATTGTTTGTTTTTCTGTTTTTTTATTTTTTTACCATGTGTAATTCTGAGAGGGGAAAGAAGTCAGAGTTTTTTTGGGTAAGCGTAATCCAATGGGTAATGTGTGGAGGGTGGTGTGAAGTTGCAGCAAAATGCAAAAGTACCCGACATACCAGTCAGACTCTCATACAAAAAACGGTTCGCTCACAACCAACACCAACAACAGTATTGAGATTTTCTGGTTCTTCAATTCAATTCATTTAAATTTTCAATTTCAGTCTTTTTTTTTAGCTTTTTATTTCGAATTTTGTTGATGGTTGTGGAATATATAACAAAAATCGTTGAGCTTTTACGATAAAGGACAAAAAAAACTTTTGTATCGTAAGGCTTTCAGTTCAAATGTTACACGAGAGAGTGAGAGAGAGAGACAGAAACAGAAAGAAAGAGACCGTATGTTAAAAATACATGTACTCGAAAGCTTAAAACTATGTACGTTAAGTGAGTGAAGCTTCGTTAAGCGAGCACCATTTCGTTGAGTGTGTGAATTTAGCCAAGACACAATGTGAGTTTGTTATTATGCTACGTTTAGTCAAGTTTCGAACACACACACAAAACGAATAGAACTCGTAACTTAACAGAGCTGTTACTCGGAAGCTTAATGCTATGTTAGCTAAAATGCTGTTATACATTTCAAAAATCTAACTATGTTAGGGTCGCAGCTGGTTAGGCTTTGTTGTTTTTGTTAGGAACTTCAACTCGCAGCATTTTTTGTTGTTGTAATAAGTAGTAGTTTTGTAGTAGAGTGTAGTGGTAGTGGTAGTGTAGTGTAGTGTAGTGCATTGGCTATACAAACCTTGCCTTAACCGATGTTACAACCGTACCCACAGTGACATTCTCACGTATATGGATAGGCCCATAAATGCTCTTATCCCAAATGGGCGGCTTATTATTGCGATCGACGACATCTAACTCAACATCGACATCGGCATATGAGGGCGGATCACCGCGATCCGAGGCGCGCACACGCAGGCGATAGCGATCGCGCTGTTGATTGATCGATTGATGGATGCATTCATTGATTCATTTGATTGGATTTATAGGGTATGTGTACAGTTTAACAGCCAAATGTTAAGCACAATGTTAAACGCGTATGTTAGTTGGTTGTTTGTTTGTTTTGTTTGTTACGTTAGTTAACGGTTTGTGTATTGGGTATTACGTGACGTGACGTTACGTTACGATTACGTATTTCATTGGCATCGTTGTCGTTACAAGTTTGAAATTTTGTATTTTAGTATTGAATATAATACGTATATATGAAACATAAATATATAATAAATTAAGTAAAATATTTTGAAAATAATTAGAAATATTACGGGCATTTGAATGGAAAGCATCATTGGACTTGTTAAAGGATAAGCAAGGATTGGTTTCAGTACAGAGTTGGGATAAGTCAATGAGTTTTAATAGACAGAAACATATGTAAATTATTAATTAGGGAGCATTTTCTGTTGTGGCAATTTGATATATTTTGACGAGACTACTATCTCTTGCTCTAGAACATGAATACCTGCGCTAATTAAGTGTGTGTATGAAAGTTAACTAGGAACACAAATGTAGTTATATATATATATATGTATATATATATATGATAAGTGATTGGAATTCTCTCGAGAGATTTCTATTATATACAACATGTATGGCATTGAGTAATGCTTGGCTCTCACAGCAAGTTAGTTTCGTTAGCTTACACAAGAATTTGTAGTGCGAATATTGCGATTTTCAAGTTGTTTTCATTGCTTGGGTTAGCACATAATTAAAAAGCAAATGAATGAAACACTGCAAACGAGTATATATATATATTCGATTACTTACAGGATAACAACCCTACAGTTTGTCGTTTGTACCACACACACACAAATGTATAATTTTTGGTTTTTTGTATTTGTTTTTGTTTTGATATGAAATTAAAAACATAAACATTAACACGCCTCAATCAGCTGATCATATCCAGAAGAAATTAAATTAAATATTAAATAAAAATTGTAAATGGTGCAGTTAAATAAAATATTTAAATAACGTCGCCTGCTTTATATATGTATATATAATTCCTTTTTAATATTGTATTCATTTCTCTCTTAAATTTTTATAAATATATATATATTACATGGAAAAATGAAAAACACATTTTCCAGAGCCATGCAAAATTGCGCTCATCAAAATTCTTAGCTACAATCAAAAATTGATTTTGTTTTTATAGCTTTTTTTTTAGCAAGAGACCTTCAAAAATTGTTTATAGTCTCGACAAAAAAGAGAATTAATAAATATTTTTACTTGTATATTTCATTTAGGGGGGTGGAGGGGTTGATTCTTTGGGTAGGGTGGCAAAATATAAAAATTGGCATACAAAATAAAACTACATGGAAAAAAGAAACTAAAGAGTATTTCGCAAATTGTTCAATTTGTAGCCATTAAAAATTGTACAACGATGCTCAAAAATAGGCGTGATCGTTTCTAAGGGGTATATATATAGTCGATAAAACCTTAATGATTCCTTGTTTTTTTTTTGCTTTGTACATTTGCTTAAGCCTAGTTAAAAGCAGCAGCTGGCTATTAAAAGCTTTTCCATTTTCCCAAAACCTGAACCAACATTATATTTATATAATTTGCCTTTTTTTGGTTATTTTTTTTTTTATAAACATTCTTTTGGTGTTTTGTTAGTTGTTGATTTGTTTCAAAAAATGTTAAAAATCAATTCGCTTGGCATTTTGCTTATGTCTTAAGTTTTGGCCAATTACGCACTATGTAAACTAAACAAAATACTAAATGAACAAATAAATGAGAATATTTAAATATTGTACTTCGATTGTGACAAAAAAACTTGCACTGCTTTCACATCGAATTCAATTTTCCTTCTCTTTGTGGCTATCAAAAAACTGATAGCTTGGTCTACCTATTGGCTTAACTTGGGCTCAAACAAAAGAAAGGTGCATTTCAACTGAAAATCAGAACTGAATACGAAAATTCTTCTTTTGTTTTGTTATTAATTTCAATTTGGATTCTTTTTTTTTCGTTTTATGTTTATTCTGCCTTAAGCTCAGACGGCGCTAAGCGCTTAGCTTTGGATTGTTAGTAATCAAATAATAAATTATTAATATTATTATAGATTTTTTTTCTTGTTCTTTTTTGGCTTTTCGAAATCATAAAACTTGGTTAGTTGGGTTCGCAAACATAAAAATTTGGTATTTCAAATATTTAACGTTAAAATTGAATAATAGGGAAACCAAACACTTACGTCAAGCGGCTTCTTTAGCACTATCCAACCAGATTCAGCCTGTATATCAAAGTACTCCAGATCATTCGGATTGAATGGCGCACTCAGGCTATAGACTATGGCACCATTATTATCGGCATCCTCATCAGAGGCAGAAACACGCAAGATGTTTGTACCAATGCTGGCATCCTGCTTAACATTCTCCACATATTTCTATAAATAATGAGAATCACATAAGTAATAGTGTTATAGTTTCCATAACTCAGTATTGTTTACCTGTCGATCGAACAGCGGCGGATTATCATTCACATCCGTGATTTCCACTGTGAAGGAGCACACACCCTCCAGGCTGGGATCACCCTGATCGGTTGCCTTGACCGTAACGGAGACAAATTTACCATCGTCCCCTTCGCGATCGAAGACTTTGTTGGTTGACACCTCGCCCGTCTCCTCGTCCACGGTGAATTTGGTGCCCTTCTGATTCGGTTGCTGTACAATCGAGTATTTAACCTGACGGGCGACAAGAACATGCAAAAAATTGCTTAATGATTGACAGAATTGTGATTATAGCTTTCAGGCGTTTGCTCGCCACATACATGACATGCAACCAGAAGTGCCTCTCCCCCCTTCGCATTACCCCTTCCCACTTCGCTTGTGGCACTTTGCAGTGCATTGAACTTGAAGCGTGGCAACTCTGGCGAGTTCGGTTCGCGAAATCTTGACACGAAATCTCTCTAATGCAATTCACCCTAATCGTGTTGCAAATGGCCTAAATATCATGAGCCTCAATTAATTTGCCAGCCATTTTATTTGAGCAGCCACAAAGTGAGGGGTGGGCTTCCCCCTTCAACACACTATATTTATAAATAATATTAATATTCAATTTGATATGCATATATGTTTAAAATTACACGTTGAATCTGATAAGGCATAATGATAGCAACAATTTAAATTGTTCGCGTGTCTCTTGATAAATTCAATGTGGATCACGTGAACTTAGAACCGAATGCAAATACTCTATACGATTGAACGGTTGACAAGGTAAATGATTGACTGACTGATTGACAGAATGCGCGATTGACTGGCTGACAAACTGGTTGGTTGAGTGGCAGACTAATTGACTGACTAAGTGGTTGACTGTTTGATTGATAACTGAGTAATTGATTGATTGATTCATTCATTCATTCGCTGATTGATAGACTGGCAGATTAATTGATTGTCTCGTTAACTGATTGAGTGACTAATTAATTGATTTACTGACTGGTCAATTGATTGACTGTCAACCGATAAACTTCCTAAAATATTGGCAAGCTGACTGACTGATAGATTGTCAGTTTGATAGACTGTTTTACTGATTAAAAAGCTGACAGATGAATGATTGATTGATTGATTGACTGATTGATGATTGGCAAATTAACTGATTAACTAACTAGCTGAGAAACTGACTGATGAATTAATGAACTGATTGACTGATTAGTCTGATTGATTGACTGATGGACGGATTGGCTGCTAAAATGACTAGCAAATTGATTTATTAAGAAGCTGATTGAGTGATTTGCTTACTGCTTAACAATCTGACTGATTGAGTGACCGATGGATTGATTGACTGATTACTTGACTGATTCGCTGACTTTTAGATCAACTGTCTGAAGGATTGACTATCAGCTTGATTCAGCGACTATCTGATTGATTGATTGACTAACAAGCTGAGTGAATAACTGATTGACTGAAGAACAGATTGCTTGGCTAACTAGTTGAGCACCAGACTAAATTAATCACTTATAGATTGCCTGATTAAATGGCTGACTAATTCATGAACAAATTACACGACTGATTGACTGTTTAACTTTTCAATTTTATCTACTTAAAATGAAGAATTAACAAGATTTCTCCCCTTTCCCTCCACTTGCTTATCATGCTCCAATTTACCTGTCCATTGACGCCCTTATCCTCATCGGTGGCCACCACCTTAATGACCGGACTGCCATTGGGAGCACCCTCCTCCACCTTGGGATAATAAGTGCCGCAATCCTTGAACACCGGCTTATTGTCATTCACGTCCGTGATGAAGACAACGACAACAGCGGTGGAAGTGTGTATGGTCTGATCACCGTTGACACAGCACGATCCATCATCCATGGCGGTAACATTCAGCTCATACTTATCGCGATCGAGGGAGATGGCCTTGTTATGCAGCCGAATGACACCCGTAATGTCCTCAATGACAAACTGACCGGACGAGGTGCCGCCACCAACGAAACCGAAGCGCACATTGTCGCCATCCTTATCGGAGGCAACCACAGTGGTTACCAGCGTATTCGGACCGGCATTCTCATCCACATTGGGTGTATACACTTGCTGCGAGAACTTGGGCTCCTCATCGTTCTTGTTCTTGGTGTAGACACGCACGGTGGCCGTGCCGGACTTGGCCGGCTCTCCTTTATCCTTGGCCGTCACAATGAACTCGTAGTAAGCATTATTGTTGTCCGCATCGAGTTGTTTGTTGTTAACAATGATGCCATTGGAGTCGACGGCAAAGTGATCATCCGAGACAAGATATTCAATCTCTGCATTCGCACCAGAGTCCGCATCCATTGCTTTGACACGCAATATGCTGGTGCCCAGTGGAATATCCTCATCCACATTGTGCGCCTGATAATCGGGCAGCTCAAACTTGGGCGCATTGTCATTCACATCTGTGACACGTATGGTTAGCTAAAGGGAGCGAGAATTGGAGGGGGAAAATGTAATGTAATGCATGGCTGTAACATGGGTTTGTGGGGTCAAGTTACCTCAACGGATGTGGAGAAACCGCCGGAATCCTCGGTAGCTGTCACAATCAGCGAATAAACGTGCGGTTGTCGCAGGTCCTCAAAGTCCAGCTCCTTGGCCAGCTTGACAATGCCCGACGAGGGTCCAATGTTGAAAGTTCCGGCGCCCTGTCCCTGCGCCTTCAATGTGTAACGTATCTCACGGTCTGCAAAGGACTTGGCCTTTACCGAAATGATGCTGCAAGCAAAGAGAAGAGAAGGCAGACATTTAGAGCGATAGAGAGAGACAGAGAGCGATTGAGAGAGAGATAGAGATTGGCTGGCTGCGGTTGGGGGTTGTCATCGTGTGGCGAATATGTAAAATGCATGCATATATTATAGGGTTGCCAAGGCACTCTCGGCTCTTGGCTTTTCATCTGTCACTCGCTCGACTGCCTTTTGACAGTTGTTTTCCTATTGGAATTTCAATGAGCCAGGACAGCGCCAGGACATCGAGACATCAGACTATCAGACAACAGAACATCACATTGCCACGCTCTAATTCGCATAACTTTCTATATATATATATATATATATCTATCTATCTCTATCAATCTCTTTATTTGCTTTAGTTTTCCCGCATTTCCTTCTACTTACTCGGAGTCCTTTTTCTGATTCTCTGGTATCTCGGCCTCATAGCTGGGCATATAGAATTGTGGCGCCCGCTTGCCGCCCACAATCGACAGCCGCTCCTCGGGCGTACTCTGGAACCGCCGATCATCCACCTTGCCATTCTGATCCTCAGCCTTCACATACAGCACATACTCCATGTCCAGCTGAAAGAGATCTGTGCCCCGCGTACGCACCACACCCGATCTTTCGTCCACCTCAAAGCGTCCGCCCGTGCGATCGCGCACTATGAAATAATGTATATTGTGATCCGTATCCGGATCGCGTGCCTGCAGCGTAAAGACGGGCGTATTGGGTGGTGCATTCAATTGCACCACCGCCTGCATGGGCAGTGGGCGATTGATGAAGTACGGCGGCTCGTCGTTCACATCCTTTACCAGGATAATCACACGCTGGTTGTCCGTGTACTTGATGCCAGCTGCAAATGAATGAAAACAAAAGATGGAACATTTTTTAGTTTAGTTTTTAGTTTATTTTTTAGTTTCTTTTTCAGTTTTTTTTTTAGTTTTTTTTTAGTTTTTTGTTTGTCTTTGCATATGCATACTTTTAGCAGCAACTGTGTGTCTGTGTGTCTGTGTTGGCATGGTCAAAAACGTTGCCATTGTTATTATAACTAATGGATAGTTGGTTAGGCGCAGAGGCATTTCATTTACAGTCTTCCCCCCTCTTTCCACACTTTCCGCTCCCCCTTTCAAATGCCATTTGCAGGGCGTGTAATTTAAAGCGCTCGAATTTCACTTAAGCCATTCAAATGCAATGAGCTGGAAAAGCAGTCCAAGGCAAATGTTGCATATGTTGCAAGCATACTCAATGTTGTGGCAAGTGTTCTGCCAAACTAATTCGTCGTCCATATCGCCACTTTGCTGGGGCAAAAGACGAGAAGCCGCTCTCAAAACTTTGCCTTGGCATCAAACTTTAATTTACACTTAATTATTTCATTTAATTATAAAATAATATTACAATATTTTGTGCATATTTGCTGAAGGAATATCCTTAATAAAGGAATAAAGGAATATCCTTATCCAAAAGTATGCTATGATTTATCTGTAGTGAAAAGCATAAAACAATCTATTTCTTCCAAGTTTCTTACAGCCCAAAAGTTGTTGCTTAAGTATTTTATTTTAATATAATATATACAACGTTTTGCTTGTAAATCCGTAGCGGGAATACCCTTAATAAGCCAGTTTCAATACGAATCTCATTGTGCGCCACAAGCCGCGTCAGTTGCCCGCCCTTGTTGGCCAGAGAAAACAGTTTTAATACAAAATGAGTAAATGGCTGAAAAGGTTGCACATTTTTAACTAGAATTCGCAGGAATTTCTTAAAAATGTTAAAACGAAATAAAGAACTCGAGGAAGAAAATCAATAAAACAGTCGCTTGAAAGCAACGGAATAAATAAAAAAATACGAAAAAAATACAAAAAAAAACGAGAGAAGAAAAGGAAAAAATAATGCAGGGGTCGCATTTTGCTACCTTTTGCGAGAAATGTCTGCAGCGGAAAATACCAATCATGTTGTTGTCGTTGTTGTTGGTTAGCGCAAACAGAGCCAGCACCATAACAGCAACAACAAAGTACAACAAGCAACAACAAGAAGAACAACAACAACAAACAACAAACAACAACGACAACGACAACATGGCAGCCCTACAAAAGGTCCAAAAAGGAACCCCAATGATGACTCTGGCGCATATTAGAAGCGTGTGTTGCTTTCAAGTGTATGTGTGTGAGTGTGAGTGTGTGTGTGAGTGTGTGTGTACGTGAGTGTAGAGTGTAGTGGTAGACAAATAAGACAGACGATTTACTTGCCCTTTGCCCGAGCCTTGGACTGAGTACCGAGCCAAATGAAATTCGAGCGCGATAAAAGGCAAAAAGCGTGTTATGAGGCCAGGGGGAAGGGTCGCCATTGAATGGGGGGAAGTAGCGAGAGCATGTGTAATTTCTCAAGTGCAGCAAAGTGAATTGTAAACAGGCGGCACTCGCCCCCAATCCCCCCACCGCCCACTTCAAACTGCCTGCCCGCCAGTAAGCAAATATCAGGCTAAAGACAAAGCGCCAAAGCTGCTCAAGCAGTGACACAGGAGGGAGGGGAGGGAGGGAAGACTGCCGAAAAAAAAAGAGTGAAAGAAAGAAGGAATTTTCCGCTGCTCAACAGATTGCAGAAAAATGCAACAAACTTTGTCAGAACTTCCAGCAAGGCAGTTGATTGGGGGGAGGGAGGAGTAGAAAGAATGCTCTCTCTCTCTCTCTCTCTCTCTCTCTCTTGAGGCATCTTGCTAACTTTCTTTACATTTGCCAAGTTTTTGTTATTTGCCAGCTTTCGGCATTGTAACGCTCTTCTATGGCTTATTGTGGCAAGCGATTGCCTGCCGAGTGCGCGGCAGGTAAATTTCAAATTTAAATAACACGAAATGCATAAAATGAAGGTCCTTGCCTGCGAGTGAGGCGGAGACGGAGATAGAGCGAGCGGGGGAGGGAGCGCGCCACATTGTGCATTGGGGCATGCCACAAAGCAGCAGCCAACATGGCGGATTTCCGTGGCGACAATGCACACGATGTTTCAGGCTACAAACGAAACAAAATTCCAAATCTGCGAAATGGTAGGGAGAAGTGTGAGAAGCGGGGAAATGGGGGACGGGAGTGAGCTGGGGTAAGGCCAGTCTGGAGATTTTGCCATTGTTATGGAAAAACGACAAAAGAGCAAAAGATTTTTTGTAAGGCTTAAATGCTAAAACCGACTTGGCAACAACTTCTAACAAACAACCACAACATCGTTTTGTATGTAGTTATGTTTTCACAGTAGCTGCATACTTTTGTTTGGCAGTGTAGCAGACAGTTTGTAGGAGCGAAGTAAAGTTGGCTAATAACAAAGATTTGTCAGTGGAAAGATAAATTAAAACTTTAATTAAATTACTCCTTAACTTTGTGATTTAAAAGTCAACAAGTTCGATGAATTTTATCAGCTTTTTAGTTATCTATTAATTTAAATTGATCAACTAATTCTTTTGATTATTATACTAATTTAATCGACTTCAGTTAAATTTATTTTAATATAAATAATTTATTTTACTACTATATATAAATGCACATAAATAAATCATTTAAATAAAAGTAAATCGTAAGATAGAAATATTGTTTAATAAACTATAATAATAAATAAAAAATGTGCTTTTAAGTTTCACTATTAAATAAATTTAAACTGCCAAGCTTGATATTATTTTAAAAAATTTAAATAATATATAATAATACTGAAAAATATCTATAAATATTTTCTCATTAAATAAAGTTAATACAATTGACAGTATTTCTTACTTTAATTTAATAATAATATATTTAAATAATACAAAATGTAAATAAATAAATCATTTAAATAAAATTAATTTCCGAAATAAATATATTATTAAAAAAATATTTAAATAATAAATAACTGAAAAATGTCGTTAAATGTTTTCACATTAAATAAACTTAACAAAGCAATTGGCAGAATTTCTTTTTCTAATTTAATTGTTATCAATTGAATTTATTTTCTAGAGACTAATAAAATGAAAAATAAATTAATTAGTATACAAAAAAAAAAATAATTTTTATGTTAGATATATTATTTAAATAATAAAATACTAAATATCTGAATAATATCTATATGAATTTCCCTATTAAATAAACTTAAAACAGCAATAGGCAGTAATTCTAGTTGTTCTAATTTAATTTTCATTTAAATAATATATTTTACTAACACATAAATACAACAAAAATATTTAATTTGAATAAAATTAATCAGATAGAAATATTGTTTTTAAAGATAAGACAATAAACTATGAATTACTACAAATATGTTTTTAAATGCTTCCCTATAAAGCTAAAATATAGTTTAAGATTAAAGCGGAATATGCGAAATAAATGCTATACGTAGTGTGTATTTAAATCAAGCAGCTCAATCACTTCAATCACCTTGAAGTGTGCAACAAATGAGCAAAGCTACCAAGGAAATTCAACTGAATATTTTAGCGCTTGACTCTGAAGCACATTTATCAACTGCACTGCTGCTGCTGGCTCCAAACACACGTATAGAGAGTAAGGAGGGAAAAAGATGCTTAAAGCGTAGAAAAGTGTTACATATGTAATGGAAATCTAACTGATTTATGATACTCTATTAGCTGCTTTGTATTTTATAAATTACTTTCCCCTTGCTTTGCTGCCAACTATCAGCAGAGTGGAGCAAAATATAAACAGAAAGAGAGAGAGAGGAAGTGCGAAAAGGATAGCGAAACGGATATACTAGTGCTCTGGCTGTTTTGCCGTCAGATGACATCACATTACGAGACCATTAAAATAAATTTATAAAACGTAGAACATAAATAAATTTCGCTTACGTTGCACGTAACACAACTTTGAGTTGTCAATTTTCCCTAACAAATTCAATTTTTATGCGCATCAATTTTGCACAGAGATTCGAGGGGAGCCCCAAAGGAGACGAGCAGAAGAAAGCAGTGGAGAGGAGAGGAGAGAAGAGGCGAGCAGAGCAGAGAAGTCGAACTGTATCCAAGACACTCATGAGAGTTATTTCTGCCACCCACTGCGCACTTCCGCACCACCGTCAAAAGCGTATAAGTTCCACATATACAGAGAGTTGTCTGCGTAGATATATCTGTATATATCTATAGATATATATACATATATATAGATATGTGTGTATATGTATATGTGTGTGTGTGTGTGTGGAAAAAGAAGATGTGAATGTGCAAAAAGGAACTTGAAGCTGGCACCCACTTCAAGCTGATGGCAGCTGTGTAGCATCTCTGCATAGTGCTCAGAGCGGGACAAGTGAGTGAGTGAGGAAGTGAGTGGGAGTGAGTGTGGGAGTGAGTGTGGGAGTGAGTGTGGGAGTGAGTGAGGAAGTGAGTGCAGCAGCCACCCCAAGCGACAACTCATGCCCTTGTCTGAGCAGGACTTGGCAAGGCAGGCGACACAGCACTGCATCATCTTACGCTCAGCACTTTACACTTGCCACTTGCCACTTGCCGCTTTCCACTTTACTCTCTGCAACTCAGCGGCACAGAGTTCACAGGCCCGTCTATGGTCTATGGTCCATGGCTGGGTTTCTGCTTAATCCATTGAAACAATAAGCTGCTTTGTTTGTCTACCCACGAAGTTGTCGTCATCGTTGTCGTTGTCGTTGTCGTTGTCGTCGTCGTTGTGGCTTTAGGCTTTTGCAATTTCTTTCATTTGGTTTTTTGGCCCCGTGTGTAACTCAACACTGAGAGATCAACAACAGCAAGAACAACAACAAAAAAAAAAACAAAAAACATGCAGCACTGGCAGATTTCCGTTGTTTTGCAGCACTGGCTGCGTTTAAGACTCGTGTTACTCTCATTCGGTTTCACATTGTTGTCTCAAACGGCGCTGAAGTGCAAAGTAAATGCGAAACAAAAGACTGGCGCCTTTCCGGGTTCGCTTTTAGTCGTGTAGTCGTGGTGCATGTTGCAAGTTCGTGATACTAACCCCTAAGCAGCCACTGCAACACAGCCACACACACACACACACACACACACACACTCCCTCTTGGCTTGGCTTATGATGACAATGGCTGAATAGCTTTGAAAGCCTTTCCCAAGACAGTGATAACCAGAGCATTAAAACTGATGCTGCGCCAACTGCTTCCCTTGCCTTCCCTTCCCTTCCCTTCCCCTGATTCCCTTGCCTTCCCATCCCTTCCCTTGTCTCCTCTTCTCCTCTTGAGGCTGCGTGGCGTTGCATGGCTTTGACTTGTTAAGAGTCTGACGTTGCCATGCGTGTGACTGTCACTTAATGCATGTGGCAATTTTGATAAGAAATGTGCCACAACAGCTGTGATAAGTATGTAAGTATGTAACTGTAATGGCACTAGCTGAAAGCTACTTCGAAACAATCAACTACTGCTTACAACCAATTAAAGTGTGGCGCTGTTACAGCTCTTGTGGCAGCATCAATAAAGCATAAAATAGATAAGATAAATAGATAAAAGTGTAAAATAGATAAGAAGCGAGGGACAAATAAGCAAAGCTTAAGCTTAAACTCAAATGTATTTGATGGAGTTGTTAAAACTTAAATATAAACAAATGCAAATATATAGATATAAGCATAGATCAGCATAGAATTTAAAGCAATATTTAAGCTCTTAACTACTACTACTACTACAGCTAATATGTCTCAATAAAGTTAAACATTTGACTGCACTCAATGTAATAATTTGCAACAATTTCGTGCAACTGTAAAAAGAGAAACAACAAAAAAAAGTAATAGAAGTAAATGCAACATTTATGTCATCATCATTTGATTGTTACATTTTCTGCAATTTAACAGCAACTTAACCTTTGTCCCAGCACCCACCTCTGGCAGGGGAGTGGCAGGGAAGTGATTGAACGACTGAGAAGTGGTTGCAAAGCTTTATTGATGCCACTTGCCATTCCCCATGCCCCATTCCCCATTCCCCATTCCCTATTCCCCATTCCCCCTTGCGAAGCATTGACACTTCATTTGTGGCTGCGACGACAACGTCAAGGTATTAAGACTTCATATCAAATATAAGGGTGCCACAATGCGGTTCATATATATATATACACATTTATATATATATATTTCTTTCTTTCTTTTTTTTCCTTTCTTTGGCATTTTTCCTTAGCTATTTGCTTGATTAAAATGCAGTCAAGTTGAAAGTTTCCCTCTGTACTTTGACATTTGAGTTGCGTTTTGGCTAAAGTTCCAAATGAATTTCCTTGGCTTTGCCTGCTCTTACCTTTGCTGCCTTTGCTGCTTTTGGCTTATTTCATTGTGGCATTCGGTTTATGGCAGCGATAAATATGGCCAGAGCAATAAGAGCATAATACTGCAGGTAGTTCTTATTTTTTTTATGACTCTCGTAATATGTGTTGTGCGTGTGTGTGTTGTGTGTGTGTGTGTGTGTTGTGTGTGTGCTGATGTATATTTTCCACTCATTTCTTTGCTTTGCTTTCTTTTCATTTCACTTTTTGCTACCCTCTAATGAAGCTGCCAACAAAAAAGCATTGTGCGTGTGTGGAGTAGCTAAAGCTCAAGTCAAATATTGAACTTATTGATAAAGTCGAGAGGGCGTCTAATGTAGATATATATATACATGTGTGTATGTGTGTGTGTGTGTGTGAAATCACTGGGGTATTGTTCTAGCTACTTTGTGCTGGCGAACTTATATAATAAATGGTCAACAACAATATACACATAAGAGATGAAGCTCAACAAAAATATTTAGATAAATTATTGTTTAGTTTATGTAGCTCAAATATTTGTTACTTTGTCTTTGTGCGCAAATTAAGTAAAAGAAAATTACTTATTTGACAAGTAAATAATTAATAAAGAATTTTGCAAAATGCGAAAGATAACTAGATAAATATTCTAGAATAAATTACTAATCAATAAATAATTGAAGTATTTCTTTGTTATTTGCAATTAAGTTTTCTAAGCACAACATTTGCTAACAATTTGCAATTAATTTCGAAAAATATTTGCATTTATTTATATTTGTTGCTGCCGTTAATGGCAAATAATTCAGAGCTCATTTAGGTCACATTTGTCAGCTTCGCTTAGCCAGTTAATTACATGCTTAGCCACTTTGCAAAACTCTGGCTGTCGAGCTAATGAAAACATTTGACAGCATTAAAAATTTGTCACTGCAAATCAGCAGCTTCCACATGCCGCATGCCGCATGCCGCATGCGTATCCGGGAATAAGCTGCCGTATAACTCAGACTCAAATTGAGACAACTATTATACACACATATACATATATATATATATATATATATATGTGAGATGTGTGTATGTATAGTTATATATATATTTGCAGAGGCTAGCACAGCGTGCAGTCCTCAGTTTGAGTTGCCGTTTATTGAGTCACTTAACTGCAACGCAAATGAGTTAACACCTGGCAAAGGTACGAGCAGCAGCAGCAGCAGCGAGTTGTCTGTGCCCCCCGAAGGCAGTTGCAGTTGCGGAGACTGCAACAAGCAAACTGGTGTCGTCTCTCCGCTGAATGAATGCAAAATTATGCGACAGCTCAGGCACAAAAACTGTGTGTGCATTTATGTGTTGCAAGGAGTGAGTGTGGAAAGGGGAAAGGGGGAAGGGGGCGCAGATAGAGACGTGTCGTTGCGTTTGCCTATCTGCCACGCCCTGCCGCATGTCAAAGCAGCAAATTGGCAGTTTCAGATAAAGATAATATTATGGCTGCCGTTGCTGCCACTGTTGAGGCAGCCATAAAGACTTTTACTTTAGTAGGTGTCACATTTCTCTCTCTCTCTCTATCTCTATTTCTATATCTCTCTCGTTCTCTTTCTCGCTGCCATCGTCTTAATCTTTTGCTCGTTGCCTCTGACAAATAAAGCTCGCAATTTAAAACGCTCAGCATGCGCAAATGCTTCAGCATTTTTAGCAGCTCCTTAGCCGCTGATGTTGCCACATTGACGGGGCAGCCATAAACCATAAGCTGGCCATCACTCGTGGCCACATTGCCCAGTCCGTTCAGTCTATTTAATTGCCAATTTCAGAATGCGCGCAAAAAAAAAACACAAATAAAAAGTAATTGAGAAAGAAAAAAAGAAATAAAATGAGAAAAAAATTGCAAACATTAATAAATTAATTAGCGCAGCGAAGGGAACTAAGAAAGTAGAACTCTTAGTTGCCCAACCGAGCGGAGACTCAATTAAAATCTACGCAGAAGCCCAGCAAGAAGGAGAAGAAAGGGGAACAGTGGGGCCAGAACAGTAGCAACTGCAAGAGAGATTACTTTCTTGAAGGCAGGGGAGGGGGGAAACTGCAAAGTTAATATGCTCTATTGGCAATTGAGAAAGTAATAGACTTTTTGTAAGTAATATTCTAAAATAATGGCTCTATTAAAGAGTTGAGATGCGTAATGAAAGCGCTTGCAACTTACAGCAAGTGCGAGTCGTGACTCTGGTGGAGAAAAACAGTTACAAGGTAAAAACACGCAAAAGTAATTAACAATGCTGCTTATAATATAACAATACATTTAAAAAATAATAGAGAATAATTTAAAAGAAACTTGATTAGATTTCAAGTGAATTAGTAACAGAGTACAACAAATAAATAATTTAGAAAGTACTTTTAGATGCAATTATACAAAGTAGAATCGAGTGCAAAGTATATATTTGACAATTATTATTAAATAACTATATTAGAAATCAATACTAACTATATTAATAAATAAATAAGTGATAAAATATATAGAGACTGAATAATAAATAACTGAATTATAACTATATAATTATTACCTAACTAAATGATACAAAGTAATATAGACTCCAGAGTATTTATATAGTTAATATTAAATTATTATAATTAAATAGCTAAATAATAACTAAATTATTAAATAACAAATTTCGATAAAGTAGTATAGACTCTAGATACATTATAAAATTCATATTAAACAATTATTATTAAATAACAAAATTATTACTGAAGAATAAATATAAATAACTAAATTCATATACAAAGTAATATAGAATCCGGAGTAATTAAATAGTTTATATTAACAAATTATAATTAATTTACTAAATTATTATTATATTATCAAAGAAAGTAGAAAAAAGTTAATATTAATTAATTAATATTATAATTAATAAATAATGATTAAATAACTAAATGATACAAAGTACTTTAGACTTCAAAGTAGCATTAAGTTCATATTTAACAATAATTATTAAATAACTAAATTATAACTAAATAAATACAATGTTATTAGATAAGATATAGACTCCAGATTAATTATAAAACTAAATAACAATTAAATTATTAAAGAACTAAATTATACAAAGTAGTATAGACTAGAAAGTAGCATTAGGTTCATATTTATCAATAATTATTAAATACCTAAATAAAAACAATGTTATTAGATAAGACATAGACTCCAGGTTAAGTATAAAACTAAATAATAATTAAATTATTAATAAACTAAATGATACAAAGTAGTATATACTACAAAGTAGCATTAAGTTCATATTATTGTTAATTAATTATTTATTATTAAATAATTATTATTTGCATAAGAAAGTTCTTTAGACTTCTGTGCAGCTACAAATACTAACTAAATAAAATGGTTGCTTTAACTTAAGTTTGCTGTATTAAATTCTATTGATAGATGGATATTTATTGGGCTTCGCTTTCGTTTTGATTTGATGCTATAAATAAGCCATTTGTAAAGGCTTTCAGGCCGTTTAAAATGTCATAATGGTCTACACAATCTGGTAGACCTTAGGGCAGGCCAGCTACTAGCTACCAGTTACCTGACTGCCTCAACGTGTGGGCCAAGTTTGCATAACTGCGGCACGGCAACTGCTGCTGCTGCTGCTGCTGCCTCGAACCAGAGTGAAGTGAAATTGCGCACATGGCAGACATTAAGCGAAAATTAATGAAATTTTCTTTTACGCAGCCCGGAGGTTTAGATGGCTGGGTCGGTCTCACAGTGGAGTCGATGGAACGAACAGTGGCTGTGGTAGCTACAGCTACAGTGAGCTCGGGAGTCGTTGAGTTGCTGAGTCGTTGAGTCTGGGGCGCAGTGCTTTATCTGGCTTAGGTTGTGCTGTTATCCAGCCATCAGCCATGAGCCTGATTGAGTTTGATGGCGATTGTGTGCAGCGGCAACTGCGCTGACTCTGACTTGATTGCAATTTCAGAGCAGATAGGAGTCACAACAGAGCGACAGGAACAGCCACCGGGCACCTGCATACCAATCAAGCCGCAGCCACCCCAAAAGGTGGCTGTCCACCTGAGTCGCAGTCGCAGTTCCTATCACAGTCGCAGTCGCAGTCGCAGTCATTAAAGCCTCAGGCATTGACATGGCACATTAGTTTCGTTTTTCATTTCTTCTCATTCGCATTTTCATTCTCATTCACATTCTCTTCAATTCTCTTCTTTTTTTGGCTTTGCCTGCTGATTGATGAGAGCAGCTAGATGCTAGAAAAATGCCAAGTGACAAGCAAATGGCGACTGCTTTTTCGGCTTTAAGTTTTCGTTTCCAAATAATTGAAAAGTTCATAAATTTTGTGTTGATATTTGAGGCAAATGTATGACCCTGGAAAACGCATTGAACTGTGAAAGTCTGTGATAAACATTTCGAAATTGCTGAATTGCTGCCGTACTGAACTGTGAATTGGCTGTTGAATTGCACTTAATTAATGGCCAGCAACTAGCCAAGTGCATTAGCCGTTAGTCAAATGTGATTTACGTTCAAATATTTCGAAATGAAATGCATTTCAGCTGCTATTTATGATGTAGTTTGTACACATGTAATTATAAATTTGATTACATTTGTTGGCATTTAAAGCAATTAGCGTTGCCAGCAAAGCAGAGCACTCAAACATCAGTGCAGAACACATCCTTTCACATTTAATTGATTTACACTTTAACATCTACATGAGAAAGCTGACTTCTTAAGCTTTTGCCAACCTCCAGTCAACTGCATGCTGTTCATGTTGCCATAATTAATTGAAATAATTTCAGTTTAATGCCACTTCACTTGCTCAGCAATCAATAGTCCTGCTCTCTGCTTCATTCAGAAGGAAGTGCGAGCTTCCTTTTACATACAAATGGGCACTCTTGGAGCAGGTTCAAGCACTTCATTATATGTCACACTGCTTGGGTCGTATTCACAACACAATCTCATGTGTGTATCAATTCCTTCTTTTTGTCGTTTAATCAGTCTTCGCACTTTATGTGTTTTGCCTCAGCCAAGTGAAAGCAATGATGGTTTATATCGCATTTAATATGCATTTTTATGCCCTCAGCTTGCCAATAATAATCGCAATAAGTAGTCATAAGAATGTTATATAACGAATGCAGCCCCTTTTCACATTCTCTCTCTCTCTCTCTCTCTCTCTCTGTCTCTCTCTCACACACTCTCCCCTTCGTTCTCCCTCTGCTTTACTCTCTTTGGCCCGCTGTCTCATCACTCGCGGTAATCATTTCGCAAGCCCTCAAATGTATGCTATGAAAATTTGCAGAACGTGCTGTCTATTTCAAGTGGCTGCTGCTGATTTAAGTCTCGCTTGTTGTGCATACTAAAAGCCATCAAATGTATATTCCCTGTGCCACGCCCCTTACAATTGCTCCGGGTAAATTTCGTAAATTAAGTGCAAATATATATATACAAAAAAAGCAAGCGAATTAGTCAAGCGCACGCAACAACATAATACCCTGCAGAGTTCTCTATACAAAGAGTATTATATAATTATTAATTCGAATATACAACTATCTCAATTCACAATGTGGCAACCTTCCTACGGTCTTTTTAGAACTCTAATCTTAACCTGATGTATGCACAATATTGTGTAAAATCTGGATTTATTTGTCTATTTGTAATATTTGAATGAGTTTGTAATATTATAATAATACTAAGCATTCGCTGTCTCTTGCTTTTCTTTCTTTTCTGATTACCTTTCTTTATTAGATACCGAACCTTATGAAACTTTCAGCACAATTTCTATATGCTATACTTTAAGCAGCTGTTAAGTAAGAAGCCTCTATTTGCGTTGGAAGCGGGAAAGTTATCGAATATCTAAAAGACTTTGATATGAAGCAGGTAGAGAGTAAATTTCGTGGCAAATTTGGTGTCTCTAGCCCTTATGCTTGCTGAGATCTATCCACACATACAGACAGACCAGAAAAAACATAAACTCGATCTAGAGAGGGTATACAGCAAGCTTCACTCTAAAATTGGCATCACTAGCTCTGCAGACGGACACACAGACGTAGCTGGTTCAATCGTCTCGACTGTTGATGCTGATCAAGTATATATATACTACTTTATAGGGTCTGTCACGCCTTCATCTGTCTGTTACATATTCTTTGCTTAAAGCTAATATATCTCTCTGCAGGGTATAAAAGTTTAAAAATTTAAATGCTGATAATGTTGAGCACACACAAACATAAGAAATGGCTCATTTGGCACATTAGGCCATGTAAATGATGCTTATTGTTGTTGTGTCTGTTGTTGTTTTGCTAGCTGTTGTTGTGTCAGTTGTCGTTGTAGTTGCAGTTGCTGTTGTTGTTGTTGTTGTTGTTGTGATTGGGACATCTGACACGCACTTGCCATTCAATAAAGTTGAAACCACACAATGGTGCAGCAATTTACACGCTTTTGGCCAGTTGGCATGTGTTGTCATTAAAGCCCAGTTCCACTAACAGATTTTTTCCCAACGAATTGATGTTGTTGTAGTGGTTGTTGTTGTTGTAGACCAGCAAATGCACAGCAGCAACAGCGACAGCAGCAGCAGCATCAGCTCCACAAGCGCGAACATTTTGCATTTTAATGAGTAAACGTTGAATATCCCCCATTGCGCATTCCATACGGCATTCAGCACTGCTGAGTTCGTGGTCGTGGTCAGGGGTCGGTGGTCGGGGGTCGGGGGTCGCGTTTGTTTCTAGGGGTCGCTCGACAGCGACCCGGGTGTGCAGCGTGTGTACAACGCGGCAACGCTGCATGTGCAAAGTGTGATTGGCCAGCCCATTGGGGAACCTCAGCGCAATTTCATGTTGGCGCTGCAAAAACAAATTTTAACCAAAGCTTACCTCCCCCTTCCCCATCCTACCCAACCACTTTTTTTGGGCCCGATCCGATCTGTTGGCGAAAGTTTTTTTGGTCATAAAATCGCTCGAACAATTTGTATTTGCTTTGTAAAAACAAAATGGCAAACTGGCCGCGTCCTCGTCCTCGTCCTCGTTCTTGTGCTCGCCCTGCAGCTGAGTTGCCCACCTGCTGTTTGATTTGTGTCCTGTTCGCTTCAGTTAAAACAAAAAAACGAATGCATTGCAATTGTGTATGTGTGTTTGTTTGTTTTTTATGCGTCAGTCGAGCATCGTCGATAAATATTAACTAAATAGACAAAACGATTACACAAAAAATAAAAAAAAATGTCTGCAACTAAATATTATATATTGACTTTTTGCCTGTACAAAAAAAAACACAACCAATATTTGCTGATTACGCGCTTAAATTGCATAGAACTAACACTGCTGCACTTGCATATTGATTTAACATGCTTAACATATTTTATTTTAACAGCCACATAAGTTTAATGATTTGCATCTAATTAATTTGCCGATTGAGACATACAGAAATGTTGTGTTTTAATTTATGACTTTGCCAGCTTCAGACGCATGAGTGGCTAATTGAAATTCGCCCGATTGGCTCATCAATTTTTGCTGCTAATTATAAAATATATACTTATGAGAGTTAGCTAAATGATTAGCTACGCTTGCAAAGGTTTACTCAAATTTATAGCATACTTTTTGGGGCCGGCATTAAATGGATTTATGGGCAATGCTTGAAGTAGATTTTACTTGGCTTTTAATTAAGAATTGTTGTTAAATTTAAATGAGTTTTATGCAATTGCAATTATTTACCTTTCTCTCTCTCTCTCTCCCTCTCTCTCTGTCTCTCTCTCTTATCACTTTTAAAGCATAGTTAAAGAATGCATTCCTTTATGAGTTTGCATAATCCACACATTTATTAAATATAATAATGTATTTATATTAATATTTGCATTGCATACGCTGTTAATTGCATTTAAAGTTTCTCATATTTGCGCACATTAATCGCCCATCAAATATTATTGACACATTATAAAAATTAATTAGAGTTTTTAATTGAATTCTCATGCAATGTTTTTTCTCCTTTCTTGTTTTTTGCGGCACTTTAAAAACTTATTATTATGTGTTAATGCTTATGTTATTGCATCAATAACAAAAAAAGCTAAAGATATTCAACTGAAGCGATCAATAAATATATATTTAAGTATATATTTTTGGTTGAGAAACCCCGAAATGTGGCCAAGTGTGAGCAATAAGCCTTTGCATGCCACTAATTTTATTAGCGTGCGGCAACATCAAAATCAAAATCAAATTCAAAATCAAATTCATTGACATGTGAAATTTCATGGATCAAGTGACACAAAGCCACGCACATTTAGTGGTTGAGTGGTTGGGTGGTTGGCTGGTTGGGTGGTTGGGTGGTTGGGTGACTGTGATTTGTGGCTGCTGTTGCTGCAGCTTAAATCAAGTGTGAAGACGCTGAACGTTAACTTCTCGTTCTCAGTGTGCTGATAACTTCATTTGGCTGCATGGCGTGCGCTGCTAATTAGACCATGACGTGTTTCTGCCAGTGTTGGCTAACAAACGACGCCCACACAAATCACAGAGTCGCAATTTCCAGGGGGGCAAGCAGGAAGCGGGAGTGAGAAATGTGATAAATAACTGCCGCAAGGCAGAAAACGCCTCTCGTTATTCATATACAACTCTTTTTTGTTGTTTGTTGTTTGTTTGTTTGCAATGCAAATCGACTTGCCACAGGACGAGCCAAGGCACTGTTTGTTGGCCAAGAGGGAGGTGGGGTGGCAGTCAGTGTTAACTGGCCTTTGGCTATTCGCGCGGCGGCCTCCGGCTTCGCTAACCCTTTCCCCGTTTGCTGGCCAGCCACACACACACAACGTTACGTCCTGTTACGTTACGTTGCGTTGCGTTACGTTACGTTTTATTGTAATAAACGCAATTTGTGCCATGAATTATTACTGCGGCGTTTGCCAAAACGGATGTGCGAACGCAGGCAAAACAAATGGCAACAAGGCAACAGCACCACGACATCCTGGCAAGAAGCTCACTCCTTGCCACAACTTGCAGCTGGCAACTGGCAACTTGCAACTGGCAACTGGCAACTTGCAAACTTTCGTTTGCCACACAAACATTTGGCAAACACATTTTTGTTATCAGCATTTCTTTTCCACGTTTATTGATTTTTACATTGACACAGACTGCTGTGGGAAGGCGCGGGCAGGGAGGGGGCATGGTCAGTGCCGTTTATCAAATGGCCATTGATAATTGAGCTGATGTCCTGGCAGATTGATTGATTGATGGATTGACATTTTGCTAGAATTTAGAATGTGAATTTAATTTAGATTGCAGTAGCTGTAGCCCAAGTAAAAGACTGCTCGCCTAAGCTATACCCTGTGTATTCTATAGACATATTTACGCTAGAGTAATTGCACAACCTGATTTACTATTATTTTGTTGACTTGAATCGATGGCAGCACGTGGAACATGCTTAGTTTCTAAGCTGCCACATTATATAAACATTTGCATGCGTAATTCATATGCAAATTAGTAAACCCAATTGGGTTATTGCACATTTTGTATGCAAAACTAATTATAATGTTGGCAATCGATCAATTAACATTCGACATCCAATGCGTAATTCATTATGTAAGCTCAAAAATGTTGCAAAAATATTTAAAAAACAAACGAAAATAAAGCGAGAGAGCAAAGAGTGCAATAGTGTCTGTGTGTGTGTGTGTGTGTGTGTGTGTGATGTGATGTGTCACAAAATGTAATGCCACAACAATGGCTTAATAAACCAGACAGGACTCAGTAACAACAGCAAGAGGAACAGAAGGGCAGAAGAAAAAAACTGTCAACGGCAGTTGGAAAAGCCACAAAACGAAGTTGCAGCCGCAGAATAATCGGAGCAGACAAAGCGGCAGAGTTTTAGTCAAGCCAAAAGGGCCTAAGGCTAGACACAGATACAGGCACTCTAACACACACACACACACACGCACACACACAGAGAGAGAGAGAGAGACACACTCTTACAGTTGGCAACAAAATGGCGCCCTTTAGCGAGTGTGTGTGTGTGTGTGTGTGTGAGGCAGATTGGTTGCCATGGCAGCCGCCGGATGAAGCAGCTGCCTCCGCTGCCGCACTGCGTCCAAAAAAAGTAGAGAAAAAAGTGAAAAAAAATAGATAGAAAAGTCTCACAATGCGACTTTTGTTTGTTTTGCCATTTGCTATTTTGCCATTTTGCTATTTAGTTGGCCAAAATGGCCGCCAGTGTGTACGAATGTGCAGTATATGGCAATAACACATAATGGCCAGGCCAACAATAAATAATAGCGCACATTTTGTGCAGTCAAAACAGGAAACGGCAGCCAGAAGAAAACTTCGGGGGAAAACTAAACGACAAATGTGTATAAATAACACGAAGTCAAGTCAGACACGACTGCATGAAGAACATGGCCAACGTTCATTTCAACTTATATATAGATAAATACAATATATACCAAAAACGAAAACAACAACAACAATAACAATAACAACAACAGGAACAACAATAAGCAGAAAACTTGAATCACTTTTTGCTGTAGACAAAAGTCGACAGAGCGTAAAATTTTGCTGAGCTTTGAGTATTTTTTTTTCTTCTTCTTTTGGGCCGTCAACAATTTTTGTTAGTAAATCTGCCGTTGTTGTCAACACTTTTGTTGCCTTGTTGGCCGAAACATCGGCTTATTATAATTCATAATAGCTGCCTGTGTCGGCAAAGTTCATCAAATTGAAGTAGACTTTAAGTTTAGTCGACTTTGCCGACAATTTTCGCATAAATTAAATGGAATTTGAAAAGCTGCTTTCCTGCTTGAACTATTTTGGAATAACTTAATAATATTACTTTATTTTTTAAAGCTGAAATTAGCGAATGTCTATAAAGTAATGAATTGTTGAAGAACTTCAGTTTGCAAGTCAATAATTATCTTGATGTTGTTAAAAAGTTGTTAAATATATTTAGATTTATTTTTAATGTATATTTTAAATACCTCTGCAGCTTTGTTACGCACTAAATTATATAAGATGAATATAAATATATTAAATAAAAGTATTTAAAATTGTGCCAAGTGGAAGCAAACATTAATTAAAATGTGCAATTTCCCGTGCACTTTAAGCTCCCTTCAATTGAGCATTAATTTATTTATTTATTTGTGATTTCTTTGATTAGTTTGTAGCTTTATTTATTTATACATTTTTCTATGCAAAAAGCCACTTATTTGCTAAACCACTTGAGCGCTTTACAAACCGCTCAATGAATTTCAAATATTGTAAATATTGTTTTTTATTCATTTCCCCCTCCCCCCCGATATTTCTAAACCAATTACGCTAGGAATTGTGAAATGGCATATACATTCTCGAGTGGCACGCAATGAAATGTGCAAAAAATGTTTACAAAAACAAGTTTTATTTTCTCATAGTTCTGCAAAACATTAGAAAACGAAGAAAACTAACTAACAAAGCAAAAACTAGTTATGAAACTGAAACTGTTATTGCCAATAGTTAAATAATTATCTATTGCAAACTTTGTGGAACTGCAAATTTCTTTTTGAGCAATTCAAAAGCTTGTACAAATATTTACTTGCACTTGTTTTGCACATCTACACACAATTCTCATTTAGAAGCACAATTTACATGCTCTTACTCGAATGATTCCCTTGTTTGCCGTGCCACTAAATCCGCTTCTAAATTCGTATCCAAAGACAATGACAAAGACAAACACAAATTGAAATACGAAAACCTAAGTGCAAACACAAATACCATGGCAAATCAATCAAATAGTCCACGTTCTGCACATGAGTAATTTCACTTGTTAAATTCGAATTTTTTATTAGATTACTTGATGCGATATTCATGTTCCTCTCATTAAGTCAGCTTATTTGTTTATAATCATTCATTTGCATAGTGAATTTGACAGAAGTTCACAGTTCATTCTTAATTTCTGGCTCATTTAATATGAGTTTCGTCAGTTTCTCTTTTGCTTTTCATTTTTTTTTAAATTCTGCGTTATAACTGCGAATTTGTTGTTTGGAATACGCTTTATATAAGAATTCTATTTATCTATTTAATTCCAACTCGATGGCTGCAAAAGTAGGCTTCACTTTGTCGGGCAAATCGCATGACAAACAAATTTAAATGCAATTCCAATTAGAATTATGACAGGAACCACAAACAAATATGAAAACCACACACACACACACACACGCACACACATACATATATATATATGTATATCTACACGTACGCAACAACACAATCGTTAACAATCAAATTGAGTGTCAAAACGTTTTGGCCAAAAAACCGATTTGCATTTTTAATTTGGGTTAAGATTGCGCGCGTATAACCTGCCTAACAGTCACTGTGTGTGTGATAGACACACACACACACGCACACAATGACCTGTCAAAAGGTAGAGACCCATCGTTGAGCCAAATCCCAACACCAGCAACATCAGCACAGCCAGCTGTGTGACACACTTGTTGTTCTTGTGCGTTTGCCATTGTTTTTGCAAGCATTTGGCTGCCTTGGTAGGTTACACACACACACACACGCACACACACACACATATTACTACTACTACATATATATATTGTGTATGCGTACAATACAATTTTATGTAGCGTAAACTAAAACTTGCTAAATATTCACCATGCTCGACTGTCACATTGAAAAACTCGCAGCTGTCCAACACTGCCAGTTGCCGCCGCCCACTTCGCCCCACTCTCCCCACCACCCCATATAGAAAATTTATGTCGCGAAACTTTTGCTGTGCGATTTTCTTTAGCGTTTCGTCGTCGTTGCGGCTCTTCAAAATTTAGGCCAAAACACTTTGAAGCCCAGAAGAGCATCTACAGTTGCTCTCCCTCTCTATCTAGCTCCCTCGCACTCTCTCTCTCTCTCTCTCTCACTCTCTCTGTCTTGCTTTCTCTATTTGCGAGGTCGCTGGGGCTGGCACAACTGCTGCCGAACCAGAACCTAAGCAAAACATCAACATGAAATATGCCATAAATGTTATTTACCCACATGTTTGTTGTTGTCGAAACTCAGCTCGAGTTGAGTTTTGAGCCCAAACATGTGCTTAATAATTCACACACAGACAACTTTTAGCATTCATCCGAATATGAATTTCAAATGGGACGAAAACTAACGCATCAAATAAGATTAAATCAACTTCATTTTAAGCGCAACATATGATGAATAGA
The DNA here is from genome assembly GCA_035042075.1 of Drosophila macrospina. Classification (NCBI taxonomy): domain Eukaryota; kingdom Metazoa; phylum Arthropoda; class Insecta; order Diptera; family Drosophilidae; genus Drosophila; species Drosophila macrospina. The sequence goes on from JAWNLW010000562.1 coordinate 854,370, forward strand.
TATTTCATGGTCTCTCAACTCAAACAAATATTAAATACATACGAAATATTCGAAACAAAATCAAGAATTGTACATCAAATAGTTGGAGAAAGCTTGCAATTGGGCATTGCACATTACACAGATTACACAGATTCCACAAATTTATTTAAAATATTGCATACAACTAAAGTTGTAAATTGCGAATTAAAATATTTATAATGCAAACTTTAATGCAGCGAAAAGCTGCCCAAACCCCAACAGAATGCGTGTCTCTGAGGGCAGCATCCTTTTTCTACTTAAATGAAGAGGAATCCATATCAATGGAGTTGCCCTGCCCATGGCCACTCTCAGCATGAGGAACTCGGTCTCAATTTACAGAAAACACTCGGCTACAAACCACACATGAAAACTCTTAAAAACACACTTTAAAATAGTTTAGAGAAACTCCCTTGGCTACTCAAATTGCCTTCAAAACTTGGGCTATCAACAAAACTACTTATTTTCAAGGCACTCCAGACACCTATTTGGATGATGTGTGTGATTGCAGTGGACTCCCATTCGAAGTTACTTCTTGTCAGGAACTCAGAAATATACCTAATATTCCCACATTTATAGACACGCTCAATCAATGCTCTTTTGGACACTTCCTCAAGCTGGAATCTTATGAAAATAGCTTAGCTAAATCTATATAATCGCAAGACCAATGCTCAAGTAGAAGACACGCATAATTAGTGATCAACTCAGCTCAAGAAAACTCAAACAGTTCATCGAGCTGGTTTCTAGTAATTCTCAACTCAGGAATCTAGAGAACAGCTTTAAAACTGCACACTCTTTTCAGGCAAACTCTCATTTATCTTTCGAGTTTTTTCATTAAGGCAAATTATGTCTTCATCAGAGATTCGCTCAAAACTTATATAACTTATAATATATACTAAATAAACAATATATATATATTTATATATAACAAAATGATGTTATAATTGCCAAGTAATTTCTCATTTCAATGATGAGCTGTCTTAGTTTTTAGAACTTAATAATTGACAACTAATTTCTCATTTCAGTGATGAGCTGTCTTAGTTTTTAGAACTTATGGGGAATTTCTGACAAATATTAATCGATTGATTAGACAAGTTACAGTAGCTACAAACTGTTAGCTCTACTTATAAATTTACTTGCTGAATGTTTCATTTAGACACTTAACAGATAATGGCCTGATTCTCTAATTCATACCAATTCAAATGCTCAGTCTCAGTCCAATAAGATTGTACACTTTGCAGCCAAGAATTTACACTTTCATTGGAATTTTGCCATAGCAACCGCAAGAGCCGTGCAACGTAGACAGCTCGTAGGAGAACCTTGAGGATTTTGTCTTTGCAGACCTTGCAAGTGCTGTCATGCATATAAATTATGTTAATTAATGCTTAATTAAGTTACTTAGCTGTGCCCACAATGCAGCAACAGTTAATCTAACTGAGAAGCAACTCCCAGTCTCCTCTCTCTCTCTCTCTCTCTCTCTCGCACACATACAGAAAGAGTAGAGTATATGGATGTGTTTGTATTTTAAGTTTAAGTCAAGTTAAGTTGAGTTGTTAGAGCTAGAGCGTGTTAACGGGACTTCCCGTTGCACGTTACTTGAATTTGCATTTTCATAATTTATAAATTCCTAACAATTTCTTCTTCTCTTACTGCAGATTTCCTCTTATTTTGCGCCACCTTCTTGAGTTGTTCTTCCTTAACTGTTTGGCGTAATCAAGTTATGCTACATTCCTCTTGCTGGACAATCGAAATTAGTCCTGCTGTTTCGCATGTTGCATGTGGCACGTTGCAGGCAGCGCTTCGCTTTACAGTCACCCAGCTGCAGTTTATGACGTTTTATCTCTGGCCTTCTTCCCACTCCACGGGGTAACATTCCCCTGAAGGCTCTCAACTTTTTTACGAGCATGTCTGTGATATTAGCCTGACATTAGTTATTCGCCTGAGCTTTAGTCGTGTATTCCTGTTGCAGGTTTTTGTGTGTTGCGGTTGCAACGACAAAAAAAAAGAAAGTTTTTATCGCCAGCAAAAAGTTGCAGGCGTGACACTGTGGCACTGTGGCACGCCCCCCGAAAAAAGGCAACTCAATAATATGTAAGGACAGTAGAAAGTTTCTTCTTTTGGCTTTCCAATCTTTGAGTTTTGTGAGGCAAACAGAGCAGAGGTAACAGTAACAGCAACAGCAGCCACCTGCCACCTGCCGCATGCCGCATGCTGCATGCCACATGCCACATGCCATACACAACACACAACACACACCCTTTGCTGTGACTAACTTTGCATTATCAACTAGTCTACCTCAGCTCCCTTTGTGATACTTTTAGCAACTGTGTACTGTGTATCCTGTGTGCTTCTGTTGTTGTTGTTGTTATAGTTGTTGTTATAGTTGTTGCTGTTGTTGTTGTCGTTGTTTTGCATGCGTGCAAGTTTTCATTTTTCATGCACTGCATAAATTTTCATGCCTTTTCCCTTTTACATGTCACAATAACAAGAGCAAGAGGAAGCAGAAATAACGAATTCCCTTCGTTGCTTTTCCCTTTCTTATATACTCTACACACACACACACACACACACACACACACACACACATGTGTGTACATGAGCCTGTCGCTATGTGCGCTATGTTTTAGTGATGGAATGCCAAATAGGCTGAATGAAAGAACATACGCAACCGACCCCCCACAGGGGGTGTTTTTCCTTGGTGAACGGGGGAGTCTCTCTCACTCTCGCTCCCTTTAGCAATGTGCATAATAATTTTTCTTTTTTATTTGCAGCTAACAATGCGTTTCTGCCAAATTTCTAAAACAAACACGCGCCATTCGAGTGGGTCGACTCAATCAGTCAACTGCCATTCTTGCCTCCCCTCCCTCCCCCCCCACCGCAACGCTGCAGTCACTTCAATTATGCTGCCCAAATTACCGCATGGCCCCAAGCTCTGCATTTCTGCATCAAATCATGCGTTTATTCTACTCGACATGGCGCTCTGGGTTTGAGTTTTTGTGCTTCAGTCTGAGTTTGAGTTTGAGTTTGAGTTCTTTCATCTAATTGTTACGAGCGTTTTCCTGTTGGACTTGTAACCCAACCCCTAAAAATAAACTAACTTGGCGCTCTCTTTTGTGTTGTTATATTTGCGCTCTCTCGCTCTCTTGCGCTGCTCAGTGCGCCTGCTCAACATTTCATTTCATTTCATTGCGTTTCATTTCGTTTCGCTTTCTACGTTCCAGATGCTCTGCTGCATTCCAAGCTGCAAGAGCGCGCGCTCTCCCTCTCTCCCTCCCTCCACTTACGCTCGCCTACCTCTTCCTAACGCTCTCGCTCTGGTGCTCGCTCTCACTCTCGCTGTCTGGTGTGTATTGGCGTAGCATTTTAAATGAATGAAAAATATTGTCGTAAATTTCTTGTCCTTTGCTTCCCAGGAAACCCTGCAACCCGCCAACAAACGCCTACGCCAAGTGCAACGCATTGTTAAGTGTTTTTTGTTGGGTGCCTCTCTCAATTTACTTTTTTCTTTCGTTTTTTGTGTCTACTAAATGAATTATGTTTATCTGGCATTTATGTCCTGGCGCACACAAGTGGCCCACCATTCTATTTGTTTGTCTCTCCCCTGCCCCTACCCCTGCACCTACCCAATCCCATTCGCTACATAAATAAACTCAGATTGCCGGACGCAGCAACCGTAACAATCAGTTCTATGTGCAACGCATATGAATCACATTGAACCTTCTGACATCTGATATGTGAGTAGACGACCAATTGACTGTGAGTACCCCATTGTGTGTCCTTACGATAAGGATAATGAATTTCGGGCATGTTGTTAAGCCTCTTGTTGAGTTCTTCGAGTTGCAACTCTTATGTAAATGTGGCATGTGCAGCAGTGTTGCAAATGGGATTATTACACAAATGTCTGCATGTTTTTTACTTTCTTTTGAATTGCTTTAAGCCAGATTATAAGCTATTTGAAGTTTTACATAATTTACTTTTTTATAGTGTTGTATAACGCTTGCTAAGTGGGTAACTTGCAACACTGCAAGTTAAAGGAGCACTTTGCATCATTGAAGTGAAACTATTATTGTAATAAATATAATTTCTTATATATTTTCTTACTGAACATTTAATTTTAAATTATACAAAACAGTGTTGACTAACTTCCGAAATAATAAGTTATATATTCAACGCACATGCTGTGCCAAAAGTGCTTTTGATTACAGCTTGTTGCACTGTTGCCAAGTGTTGCTTAAGTGGAACTTTATAATAATTATTTTTTCAATTTATTTCCTTCGCTTACTGAGAACTCACTTCACTTGAAGCAATCAATACACTCAGAATCTCTGGACAACTCGCAACTCACAACACTCGAACTGAAAATCCTCAATTTTATTTATAATTGATAAGTTCAATCTCCTCCGCGAATGTGTCAAGCTAAAGAACACAATAAAAAATTTAATGAGAATCGTCAGTGGAAGAGCGAATAATGCGAACTGAAAAGTTGCAGAGTTTGGTGAAGTGCAACATGCTGCAGTTGCATGAATGAATTTATGGAAATTGTTAATTGACTGACAGATGAGCAGCGCGACAGCAACACCCCCTCCCCACGCTCCTTCTTCGCCATCACTAACCCCAATCTCCAATCTCCAATCTACATAGCCCAACTCAAACTTACTTCCAGTCTGTGTAACAATTAGCGAATGCAACGCGGAAAAACTGCAACAAAAAGCAGGAAAAAAGTGGAAAATGTGAAATGTGAAATGTAAAATCCAGGCTGACGTTGAGTTCAACTAAAGTAATGTGGGTTGTGTTGCGAGCTAACAAAGAGAGAGAGAGAGAGGGAGAGAGAGAGAGAGAGAGGGGGAGGAGAGAAGTTCAACAATTCATGAGCCTGTCTGTCAGTTAGTTGAAACAATTTCGTACATTTTCCGACATTTCTGTCCCTGCTCGGACATTTTGTAGTGTTCATTTTGGGTCATTTTGACAATCGGGTTTGGGAGGATTGAGGCAGTAGGTAGTAGTACCTGCCTAGCTGTAGCATTGATTGGCTGAACTGGACGAGGACTGCTCAGTTGGTGTCCTTGCATTGCATGTGCTCATCATGTTGAAAATGCTTCAATATTTGCTTATTGAGTTACGCTTGAAATAACTGGCAAAACACAATGGCCAAGTGTGTTGTTGGCCAGGCAGGTAACCAACCAGCCAACCAGCCAGCCAGATATACTCTCAACTTCTGTTCCTCCTCTCGCTTTATTCGCTCTCTTTCCCTTCGCCTCGCCACAGCTCTCAATTGATTGCTTTTGTGCTCTACTTGCCACAGTCGAAAGCGTAATTACTTGTCATGACAACCAAATATTTGAATAGCAATTTTTCCACAAAGGCAGCTTCGGCTATTGAATCACATTTTGCTCTCTGATTTAATTGTGAAAATTGCATGTTCTCCATGTGGAAAATCTTGAAGAGATCCTTGCGAAAACCACACACACACACACACACACAACACACATTCATATTGACACTTGTCCAAGCATTGAAATTGAAGTTTGATGTGAAATTGCATTGTGCCGCTTTCAGCATTGGAAATATTTTAATTATTGGCGACAATGTGTGGATTTTAGTTTACATAATGTTATTAAATGGTTTTCCCAGCTGCATCAAACTTGAAATCAATTTGAATTACAAATCAAACTATGCTCGAGTCGAGTTTTCACTGTTATCATTGTGCAGAGAATTCTTTAGACTCTTTAAATATGTCAACGCATTGTTAAGTCAACTAGCAGCAGCAGACACAGCTAATTGTGAAGTGATTGAAGTAACAATTGAGCTAGACAATTATAGAAATTACCAGAGCGGCCCTTGGGGACTGCATTGAGAGTCTGAGTCTATATATAGTTGAAGAAACTAATAATATTTCTGTATTCCATAACAAGACTCACGCCTTGTGCTGTCAGAACTCTTCTAAGTGGAGAAAGTATTTTAATATAATTAGAGAAAAGATTTCTTAGACAAAAAGGAGCCAGGATTCACTTCTGTTTATATAAAAAACTAAACTAAACTAAGAACTCTTCTCAAATCTTTATGTAGAATTCACATTTCAAAAGAGATATATATAGTTGAAGAAACTAATAATATTTCTGTATTCAGTAACAAAACTCACGCCTTGTGCTGTCAGAAGTCTTCTAAGTGGAAAAAGTATTTGAAAACAATTAGAGAATAGATTTCTTAGACAGAAAGAAGCCTAGATTTACTTATGAGAGTCTGAGTCTGTATATAGTTGAAGAATCTAATAATATTTCTGTATTCCATAACAAGACTCACGCCTTGTGCTGTCAGAACTCTTCTAAGAGGAGAAAGTAATTTAATAAATTTCGAGAATATATTTCTTAGACAGAAAGGAGCCTAGATTCACTTCTGTTTATATAAGAAACTAAACTAAACTAAGTTCTCTTCTCAAATCTTTATGTAGAATTCACATTTCAAAAGGGATTTGCGACACCTAAAGCTGTCCAAGCAGTTGTTGTTTGCTCCAAGGATTAGTCACCATGGAGTTCCCCCATTTCTCAACAAATAATTAATTATGTTAATGTTAATATAACATTGTAAATCTGTACTTTGTACTCACCGTTGTGTCCCATGTTCGTGATGATGACCCAAAAATCAATGGTCTTATCGGGGCCGAGCTCTTCGTAGTCCCACTTCTTCTTCACACGCACCGCGCCATTTGTTTCCACCGTTACCCAGGGATTATCATCGCGTATTTTAAACGTCTCCTTGTCCGTCTCCTTCTCCAGCTGGAACACAGACTTGCCCTCAGTGTCGCCATCGGCCTCAGTGAACTCGATGCGTTTGGTGGGTCGAACGGCGCGGGTCACCCGACGCTTCTCCCGATGATGCGAATGGGCATTCACCTCGTCGTGCTCCAGGTGCTGCATTATAAAGGACACCGGCTCGGGGGCGAGGAATTCGAGCAATACCTTCGCGGGCTGAGCGCTCAATAAACTGGGATATCGGAGATCATGGGCAATCACCTCGAGTAGCAACTCATTCGAGGTGGGCTCGCCAGCCAGCATCAGTTCGCCTGTCTGGGGCACTATGATGACCACATTGCTGGGTGACTTTAGGCGATAGGCGATCTTATCACCATCGGCATCGGTGGCCTCCACTTTGCCCAGTATCGCAAATCGCTGCCAAGTGATGCTATTGTTGCTCTCCATGCTCGATGATTTCTGTCCCGCAATGGCGAATTTGTAATCCTGTGACTTGAAAATGGGTCTATTGTCGTTCTCATCCAGCACGGTGACCTGAATCTTCGACACCGTCTTGTCCAGGCCATCCACATCGGACGCCTCCACGGACAGATCGTAGTGAGCCCGCTGCTCCCGATCCAATGGACGATTCGTGACCAGCCACACACCCGACTCATCATCCCCCTCGATGACCAATGACTTGGCATTCAGCTGGACATTTTGATTCGCACGACGCTCCTGCAATGCGAACGCATCATCCACATTGCCATCGATGATGGTGTAGCGCACCTTCTTGGGCTCAACGAGCTCCTCATCCAGTATGGAGCCACTGAAGGCCTGCATTAAGGGCACGCCCCGGACTCTTGTGCCCGCCGGATGGTTCTCACGCACCTCACCGCTGGCATCCAAGAGGGAGCCGGAGAAGCGCAACATGTCATTGCGATGCATTACAAACAGTTGCAAGCTGTGCGTATTTGTGGCATTCGGTGTCTGCTCCACGACGACCAATTGAACGGGTCGATTCACCAGCGGCGAGATGTCAGCCGTGGTCATTACGACGCCATCATCGAGTACTGTAAAATACTTGGAGTAATCGCTGTCCAGCATATGGTAGGCAGCTCCTCCTCCTCCTCCTCCTCCCTTTCCGCCTGCAACATGATGTGACGTGCCATTTGCTTGATGCAACGGACGCGTTTTAAACTTCTTGATGCTGAATCCCGGATACGTGTCGTGCGGCAACACTAGCGACATTTCACTGTGCCCGCCATTATGCTGCTGCACTGTGCTCTCCCCTTCACCCGGACTGCCCGCCAACATTCTGGCCGCATTCTCAGCACTGAGGCCCGCATAGCTGCTGGGAGTTGCTGCCGTTGCAATCAGACTGCTGCTAAGTTGCAACATCAGCGGCAACAGCAACAGCAACATGTGACTTCTGCGCAAGACGGAGGGCAACAGGAGGCTAACATTGCAATTACGTTGCCTCTCGCGTTGGAGTCCACGCGCTGTGGGCGCCAACGGGCAACGTCGTGCCACCATTTTGCCTGGGGCACGCGTTGTACGCTTGCTGCTTCCTTCTGTCGTTGCTGCCTCCTTTGTTGTTTATACTTTGTTAATTATTAAATTGAACCTCGTGCTCTGTTCTGCTGTCTTAATTGTGAACTTTACACGTAACACTTGAATAATACATGGAGTTTGCTTTTCCAGACGTTTCGAGTCGCTATGTAAATTACTTTAGTTTATTAACTTATTCAATTCATTATTGCTAATGCTCTGCTGTTGTCCTGTTTGCTCTGGCTTCGGCAGGCTGCAATTAAAAGAACAACGTAGAGAGAAAGTCAATATTTTGTTTGGCCTATTAAATAATAACAACAACAATTGTTATGCAATTAAAATTGTGGTTAGAAATGCGCAGAAGCAAGAAGAGAACAACTCATAGAACCTTAGTACAAATATTAAATACTTATTTTCAGTTATTAAATTGTCATAAAGTTCAATTTAACATATTTTACTTTAATTAATTTATATTTTAAAAACTACTATAACTATAAAATACTTATTTTCTATTCTTCCATTTAATACATTTCATTTAAATATATATTTTGTTTTAATTATAAAACTTTACTATTAATATATAAAAATTCGATTGTTAGTTGTTAAATTGCCATACAATTCAATTTATCATATTTAATTTGAATTAACTTATACTCAAAAATCTCTACTATAAATATAAAATACTTATTACTTACTACAATTTTAAATATTTCTGTTAAATATATATTTTATGAAATAATTAATATTTAAAAAACTTATTAGTTGTTGTTAAGTTTATCATAAATGTTCATTTAAATATAATTTATTATAAATTATTTATATTTCTAAAACTATACTATTAATGTAAAAAAACGTATTGACAGTTGTTAAATTGTTAAAAAAAATGTGCAATTATAATATTATATTTTATTTAATTTATGCTTATAAAACTTTACTATTAAAATAAACAAAAAAACATATATGTTATTAAACTGTCATAAAATTCAATAAATAAATATAAAATACAAAAATATAATAAAATATCTTTTAATTAAGTGTGTTAAGTTTTATTTAATTTATCTTTCTAAAACTTTTCTTTTCAATTAATTGAAAGTTTCATAAATTTCCATTTTAATGAAATAAATATCTTTTATTTTAATTAATTTATATTTAATATATTTTAAAACTTTAGTATTTATATAAAATACTTATTGTAAGTTAAATTTCAATTTAATATATTTCTTTTATGTATATTTAATTATATATTTATTTTTTAGGAATTTTATTAAATTTCTATATAATAGCTCGATAAATAAAAAGCTCTGGCATTTATTTTGAAATTCTCATTAGACAAGAAGCTCTCAGCTCGAGCAAAACACAAAAACAATGTGAAGAGACAATCCAATTTGGTTTCTATTATTTAAATCAAATTTGCAGCCACATCATTTGTTTGTTTTGTTGTGTTCTGTTTGAACTCTGGCACTTAAACTCACTTGGGAGAGAGACAGAGAGAGAGAGAGATAGAGGTAGAGAGAACATAACGAACATTTCTAACACCATCAAAAGAAAATTGTCAACTTTTCAGATTTTTAATTGGTTGTCAGTGCACAAAGTGCAATGCAACAAACAGAAAATGTTGCACAAAGCAAAAACTTTTTAATGGCATTAGCAGAAAATTTTAAATATTCAAGATATTTAGCACACGAGCACAACGAAAGAGAGAGAGAGATAGGGAATATGCGAGAGTGAGTGAGAGAAATAGAGTGAGTCTAACAGAAAATGTCGCTGTCAGGGATTTTGCACAGCATTTGAAATGTTACTTTGGACCCGACCCTTTGATGCTACTGACGTGCCTCAAACTCGACTCGTGGCTTTTTGCATTAAGGTTGTTGTAATTTTGTTTCTTTTTAGTTTTGTTACAATTTCCACCCCATGCAATGTGTGTTCAAATGTTCGAATATGTGCCACACATGGCCGCCCTTGAAAATTTCACTCTGCACATTATTTTAATTACCCAATGCAGTACTTATGTGCACGGCACAGGCAGGCAGGCAACGCTGTGCGGAGAGATCAGAGACCCGGCACGCACCCTGTCATTGTGAGCCCTAACAAAGGTTCTAGCCGAGGGCAGGACAGGGCGGGGTAGGGCAGCAGCACACATGGAATTTACAACAGCTGCGCAGGCGCCGTCAGCGACATCAGCTAGAGGAAGAGGAAATAATTCCCAATTTTTGATATTAGCCGTTTCACGTTTCCCATTTTATGACTTGCCAATGTGTTGACAATAGTTTTATTTGCTTTTTACGCGTAATTATCGGGAGGATTTCAGGTTCAGCAAATGCACTTTGCCCGACAACAGAGAGTGAGAGAGAGAGGGAGAGAGAGAGGGAGAGATAGCAAGCAGGGACAGCTGAGTGAACATGTTTGTCATTAATCTAACGATCTTCTAACAAGCCATGTTAATTATTGACTTTGTCGGCAACTGCAACTTTGACAAATTGCCAGGCTGATTGCGCAAGTTGTTGCTAATGAAAGTTACAGTCACAGCAGATGGAATGGAAACTGAAAATTAACTAGAGAAATGATAGAGAAAAACAGAGCAGGAAATATGAAAAGGAAAAACTTTATTTCAATCAACAGCAGGCAAATCAATTGAACAAATGCAGCTTAATAACAGAAAATAATAAGAAAATAATTAAATTAGATTGATGTCAACAAATGCAAATCAAATTCCATTTTATAGCTCTCTGCACAGCAACCAGCTAAGTTTGGTTTCAACTTTCCCGATAACTTCTTTGCCCTTTAAGGGCTGTCACTTTAAGCCGCTCTCATGCCCAGTTCAGCAAACTTTCAGACCTTAAGCATTAATTAATGACTTTGCCACAAGAGCCAGAAACAGACAGAAATATAATAAATATAATAAATAAATAAAAGGGGAAAGCAACAAAAAAAAAAAAGAAACCAGAAGCAAACACTCAAAGTTACTTCAATCTGTTTTTAATTACAGTTTGGCAAATATTTATCAATAAAAAAAAGCCCAAGCATTTGTAACTCTATTACAGCTAGTCCGTGCTGCAAATATTGACTGTGGAAAGCATTAAAAAGCATAACACATAAATATGTTAGAAACGCATATGTGGCAATCAAGCGTGCGGTCAAAGAAAATGAGAATTCCAAATTGGTTTATCTGCATTTTGGCCAAATGAAATGAGCCTCAAAATGAATCAAATAGTGGGCAAAACAATTTTTGGTTTTATTTGTGCTGTGTGTTGTGTGTTGAGGGTTTGTGTGTTTGTGTGTTTGTTGTGCGGGTGAAGTGCTTGTAAATACTCGTAAAATGCCATGAATTTTAATTGCATGCCATTGGTCACAACACTACAACAGCAACAACATCAAAAAATCAATAAAAAATACTATAAAAAAATACGACAATTAAAGCTTCATTAGGCAAGTTGTCGCATACCCTGTAAGTGAGTGAATGGAGTAATAAAGTAACTAAAACGAAGCGAGACAAGTAGAGTTAACGAATCTGAGAGTTGCTATTGTTTACAGAGTGTCTTATAGTCGTCTACTACAGCTGATCGCTAATCTTACATGTTTGGCATTGAGCACATGCAGTTAATAACCAAAATATTTAAGCACTTTTTTCGGCCGCGCTTTTCAAATATTTATGACAATCACAAAAGAGCTGCGAGGCACGCGTTAATTTAATGCAGCGCAGTCTATTGTGAATACATAACAAAGATAAATAAATTACAAAAATGAGGCCTGTTTTCTATGTGTGTTTCGATGTGTGTGTGTGTGTGTGTGTGTGTGTGTGTGTGTGTGTGTGTGTGTGTGCTACTGAAACTTGTTAAAATGCTGGCTACATTTAAAATTCTAATAAACAATGTTGAGGCAACGCCTTGAGCTTTGTGTCCAAAATTATTGACAGCATGAAACGCAGTCAGACAACTTGACTGTTCAGCCAAATCCAAGCCAAGTCAAGCCCAGCCAAGACCAGCTAAGACGAGCTAGGCTAAGAGCACAGCAGGTGGTCCTGGGCGTCGATTTTTAATCGATTTTAAATTGCGTCGAGTGTCGAGTGTCGAGAGAAGTGGAGGCGTGGTCGACAAACGTTGCTCCCAAGCTCTGCCGCTGTGGCCCCTCGTGGGCGTGGCCAAGTTTAACAACATATACTTTAATTATTGTGCAGCGAATTAAACAACATTTGAGTAAAGTTTCGCTGAGAGAAAATCTCTTTAAGCGAAGTTCTAAGAAGATAAAAGATGTATTGATTAAGTCAAATTAAATTTAGCTAGATAAACAGACATTTACTTATCTATATAATTTGATTAAAAATGTTAACATAACTTAACTGAAGTTTTCTTCAGAGAAAATCTCTTCTAAAACGATAAAAGAAATCTTCATAAAATGAGCTAAATTAAAGCAAAATTTTAGACAAATAAACAGACATTTACTTTACTATATAATCGCATATAGTTATTACAATTTTACTGAAGTTCTATAGAGAGAAAATCGCTTTAAGCGAAGTTATTAAAAGATAAAAGATATCTTTATATAATAAGCTAAATTAAAGCTAAATTTACGGCAGATAAACATTTACTTTACTACATAATTTCATTCAAAATTTTAACATAACTTTACTGAAGTTTTTCTTAGAGGAAATCTCTTCATAAAAGATCAAAGATATCTTGATAAAATAAACTAAATTAAAGCAACATTTTAGCTAGATAAACTGACATATTTTTTACTGTAGAATTTCATATTTCACAGAAGTATTATAAACTAAATGAAAGAGCATTTGAAATTCGCTGGGCAGCAAACTTTTCTCAGAATTTTCTTTCGTATGCCTTCTGGCTGGCATTACGCATCAATCATTTGAATGGTTGCATAAATACATATTTAAAACATATAAAATTCCAAAAACATACTAATAATTTATTCATTTATGCCAAAATGTAGCGCATATACAAAGAGAGCGCTAGACATTCTTGCTTCAGTAAAGTGCACTTAAACTTGATTTTATGCTTTAACTTTTTCTTTTGAAATTAAACAATTTGCGTATAGAAACAACAACGATAACTCGGCTTGGTTTTGATTAATAGAAATACGCAGCGAATTTCTAATGAATTTTAACACGCATCTTTAAAATGCCATCCAATCAAATTAGTTAAAACAATGAAATAATTTAGTTTTACAGCAAAAAGCACACAACGTCGCAGCTGAGATGAAACTTACAAACAAAATGCAAATGTTAAATGATTTATAATCAGAGATTCGTGTCTCTTCTCAGCTTGTTATGGCCAACCAATGGGTTTATTAGCGGCAAAACTTCAGGTTATGCAAATAACAGCACTTGATAATTTGTTTTGTGGTAGCTGAGTCAGTAGACGACTGATTAGTAGATCAACGAGATACCAGTCTCAAGTGAATATTTGAATTGTTTTCCTCCAGCGACTGTACCGTTTTATGGCGAACATTTTCATAGCTAATTGCAATTAAGATGCGATCCGCTGATAAGAGGTGAGAAATAAATATATGTTGACTAAAGAAAATGTCGTTAAAAGAGTCCAAAAGCCTCGAAGGCGTCGAAAGTGAATGGCAACAAACGCGCTCTTGTTTGGGAGTTGAAAGAGAAACGAAACACGGCTCGTAAATAATATAGAAATGCTATAAAGTTGGCTATTTGATGGATGTGCCGCACTGTTTTAGCTACTGTAAAATGTGTTTAGCAAAATACGAGCAAATTGTTTGCAATGCAAATAAAAAGTTGTTTAAATTCACGCTGAATAATATTGGCAATTAAATTGATTGTAATACGCTAATATATAAATAATAATATAACTTGAAAGTTGTTATAGAAATATTAGAAATAATTTATAATAGAACAATAAAACATGTTAGAAAATATGTAACTTTTATCCCAAACTTTTTATATATATCAAACACCATCCATAATTTTTCCTTTTAAAATGACAATTTCCCTATTTCAATTTCTATATTCTGTAAAAAATTTAATCCTTTCAAATATATTTTTATTGTTTATTTTTTCAGTTTATCTAAATTCCCCCCCAAGTCAATGTATTCAATGGAAAAATATTTATTAAATTATACAACAATTTGGTGGTATTTTCAGTGGAACTGCGGGCAACCCCTACGAAAATTGTTATGTAAATTGAAACTAAGCGTTTAGCTGGCAATTTAAGGAATACAATAGAACATACACACACACTCACACACACGCACACATTGTGTCTGTTTGGTATTGCATGAAATATTCAAGCGCACTTGATCAGAGGCGACGACGCGCTTACGGGGTCCTGTCAAATTGAGACTCCTTTTCTTTTTGTATGTAGCGCGTGGCACTCGCAATCAGGCAACAACAACAATAGCAGCAACAACAACAACACAGCAGTAAAAAATCCCCTACAGTGTAACACGCGCAAATCTCCTCACAAATCCCAGACAAACAAAGACACTCACAAACACACACACACACACACAGGGAGACACACACATCATTCAGGTAGTCAACCACAACGGGCATTTCCAAACAAATAGAAGCCAGTGACCAAAAGAGGACGGGGAGCGGGAAGCAGAGTCTGTGGGTTTAAGGGGTTTGCTTTTGTAACGGCGCCTATTTCTGGTTCTGGTGCTGAGGGTTCGCCTAATACTTCCGGCAAGGGGGAATAGGCATAGGAAACAACAACAGCAGCCCAAAACGAAGTGCTTCATCAAATATGAATGGGACTTGGACTTGGGGCAGACACTTTGGTGAAACAGGCTGAACAGACCAAAATTTCAAGTAACCCCTTTGTGGGTTCCTGGCATTGGTGAAAATGTCAAGCGTCGTTCCCATTCGGATGACACTGAGAAATTGAGCAGACAATGATTAATTGAGCCATACTTTGGCTATTTAAATTCAAGAGAATTGCGTATATGATTAAAAAATCCTTTCATATTTTCCGGTTTTTTTTTATGTTTTTAATCTGCAAATATTTCCGAGAAAACTCATTAATGCAGTGCTTATTTATTGGCTGAAGGGACTGTCAACACTCTGTGAGAAGAGCAGAGAGCAGAGAGCAGATAGAGAGAGAGAGAGAGAGAGGGATAGCAGAGACCCTGAAGCTGATATCTCGCAACTGACTTTTAAATGCAAATATTGACTGAATTACGCCTCGGGGCAATTGTCTACCCGACAAACAGTTCGCAGTTGCCCATAAATAAAGTCATTACGCACTTTTTGTACCCGTGCCAAAGGAATTGCGCCGGACAATGCAGTGTGCAAATATTTGCATATCATGTGAAGACCCAGTTCAAGGGAAAATAACAAGCAGCAAGGGTAAACACAGTAGCCAGACCCGACACCAAGACTCAAGACCCCAAGACCCCAATACCCCAAGACAGCAGACACCAGACACCAGACTCCCCACCCCAGACGTGGGCATCGCGTCTTTGTTGCGGCACGCACAGGTAACGCGATACCTGGAGACTTTGACTGGGACTCTGAGACTCGTTTGCGGGCTCCTTGTTGTGCTCGTCTGCGCAGCTACAAATTATGTGTTAACATGGACATTTGGTGACACGCCTACTGCATATGGTTGGTTGGTTAGGTAGGTAGGTAGGTAGGTAACTGAAATGCAGCTACCAAAGCAGTTGCCGCTAATTGGAAATTCAGCGATAATGATAACTGAGCCGCTTTTGAGATGTGGAGAAGAGCGCCTACTTCGATTACCTAAGTGATTCACACTCTATAAAGTTAATCAAAAGTTGTTTTACTAATCACAACTCTGCGATTTGCATAGGAAATGTTTGTAATTCTTAATGATTTAACAATTTCTTAATTAAATTAAATTTGTTTACTGAAAACTTGTTTGAGAATTAAACAAGTATTTGAGAGTTTGGTTGCTTAAACAATTATATGCTAAACTATTCAGAACTCAACTGATAATTGATAGTTGCTGCTAAGAACTACTTTTAGTATAACTGAAAACTAAGTTTGCATGTTAACAACTTCATTGAAGTCATTAAAAAGACTTTGTTATTAATGCTTTTCTATTATTTTAACAACTTTATCATATTTTTGCTTCCTAAGCAGTCAAGAAAGTTAATAAATTAGACTTTCAAGCAATTTGCAATAGTTTAAATAGTTTATGCTGTTCTATCGACAAATAACTGATAAAACATATCAAATTTTAATAGAAGCTTTGTTCAACTACTACAAGTTCAGAGAAAGCCATATTATTTGATGAAATTGTTTAAACAACAATGCACGTTTATTTGTAAATATGGATAGCAATTTCCATTATAAGCTCATTAACTGGGCGCCTAACCCCAAGGCACAACAATAAGTGTATCTCTCTCTCTCTCTGTCTGTCTCTCTCTGTGTTTGTGTGTGCGTGTGTGTGTTTGCTGTAATCACAATTCTGTTGAAGAAAACAAACCTTTTGGCCACTGAAATAAGTCATTAAATGGAGACTTGAGACTTCGTTTAGCTTGTGCCGCCTTTTAACTGCATTCGAGGAAAAATGTTTCTTTCTGGAAATGAACTTAATATTTCTCTCTTTTGAATGGGAGTGACGCCTGCAAGGTGTTGACTAGAGGTAATAACACCTTAATTAAATTTGCAGACAGACTAATTTCTGCGTGTGCTGAGAGTACAGAGAACTTGGCCAATTGTTGATTGCATTGCATCGACCATGCGGCGATTAAGTACGATTTTTTGTTGCTTTACTTTGCTTTGCGTTTGGCATGCGATGCTTTTTGAGAACCGCAGTGTCGTGACGATTTGAAAGGTTTCGGAAGAAGCTACACAAATTGCAAAAAAGAAAAAAAAAGAAAACAGAGAATGCTTTTCATTTTTCTTTTATTTTCCTGTTGAATCAAGCATGAAATGTGCCAAAAACAAAGAAAGCCAGAGAAGAAAGGAAAAGAAACAAAAAGTAAGGAAGATACTGAGGGTTATCCGTAGACCGGCAACAAATTGCAAAGAACAAGAGCTGGCAATATGCCCAAACAATAACAACAAATACTAGTTGATGACTGCAACTGTTGCCAAACTGTCTGCGCCGCCCTTTAACGTTGCAACTTGCACGTTCCCACTGTTTGTTGCCACCTTCCTGCCCACCAGGCCGCACTTCCGGCGTGGCGTTGACGTTGGCAAAAAGTGCAATGCACTAAAATTGAATTTAAACAAAAAGAAAATCTACAAAAGCAGAACGCAATATGCTCACTCTCTCGCCCTCTCTCTGTCTGTCTCTCTCTCATTGCTCTCTCTCTCTCTCTCTTCTTTCGCGCGCTGAGCATTGTGAGACTCGTCGCGAATCAATACAAAATGCATTCTATAGTTTGTTGCTGCTGCAAGGGGAGGGTGACTCACGATACAAGTAAAAAGGCCATTCAACTTGCAACATGCACACACATACACGCAGTCGCACACACACACACACACTCACGTGTGTGGCATGTGTAACTAGCATCAAGGTTAAATATTTGCATTTCTCTGCCCTGTTTGTGCACATTTAATAGCATTTTGTTTGCTTTCCATTCAGACGCTTGTTTATTTGAATTTCTCTGCCTCCCTCCCTCCGCACTCACCATCCACCCACGCCTTACACTTTCGCTTGCAACATACTGCGATTTGTTGTCCCAAAAAGTGATACAACCATACCACACCCCCTCCCTTACTTCATCACTTCCTCTCACACTCACTGTCGCTCTACTAATTTAATTGAAAAACGCATCCGACGGCAAAATTGCGACGAAAAATTAATTGGTATGCATTGCAGTTATAAAAACACACGAATGTGGCTAAAGAAAAATACAGCAATGGGAATTCAAGTGCCTAAATAAATAAAGGAAATAAATAAGGGAAATGCATACAGTTTAAGCAAAACGCTCGTAATCCCACACAATTTAAATGGGCTCAATACATGGATTGGTAATTGGTAAATTGATTGCAAATGATAGAGTGTTAGTCACTCTGCTCTGAAAAAATATAACTGCTCTCTGCATTCGAAACAAAAAATGTTTATTTCTGTCAATAATGAATTGGTTTGTGCGCTATTTCTATGAAGTTATTGGCAATTAAGTTATTACTACGGAGGAACAGTAGGAGGCGAATAGGAATTATATATATAAATATATATATGAGGATATATTCTCTATCTTCATTAATAAACGAGTGACTTCATTCTATTCTCAGAAGAGTACTTTAATCATTGACAGATTTCTGCGATGTTTGCTTTATATTTTGATTCCCTTTTTCCTTTTCCTACGAGTAATACTAATCAATAGGCATAGAAATTAAAAAAGAAATCATTTTCCATGGCTCACGTAAAGAAAGTTCTGGCGCCATCTAGCGTTCGTTGCGCGCAAAGTGTTCTAATTTGATTTAGAATCATTGAAATTAACTTATTTAAGCACTTGTACTAACATATTTTGTCTGTTCTCTGCAATTTCATTGTTCCTCCACCCTCCATCCTCTCTCCTTCTTCAACTCCCATCTCCCTTCTCCCATATGTTACGTCTTTCCACCTTTCGTTTCTCCTTTTCCCACTGTTCGAGTTTTTTACTTTGCTCCCGAATTTATGCGCAGTCACGCTGTTGCTGGCATTTCCTCTTCTTCTTCATATTTTGCAACTTCTGCATCTTGTTCGTTTTGCTATTTGATCATTGTTGTTATTGCCGCTGCTCTGAATGAATTTTACATTTTTATAGCGCCTCAGTTCAGACGGACTACGAGTGTCTCACACTCTCTCTCTCTCTCTCTCTCTCTTTTTTTTGTGTGTGTGTCGCATACACTCATAACGCTTTTTTTTCGTCTGTACAGATTTGTCACAAGTATTTGCCGCACTCAGGTTGCTATTTGTCGTCGCTACCCTGTACATATCACCCTCCGCTCACACCCCCTCGGCCAGTGGCACAGCTTCAGCCTCAGCCTCAGCCACCCTTCCTTTTGGTACAATAGAAAGGATGTGACGCGCGAGCGCACATAAATATCGCATGTGAATTGTGTGTCCTGGCCAAAAGGATGCTGTGCGCATACACACACACACAGACACACATGCACATATATAGATATATATATATATATGTATGTCTCTATGTATTCACAGGCGGGACATTCTCTAATACAACCGCAGAGCCGGCAAAGAGGGCAATCACCCGGCACAGAGCCTTCTGCCTTTGCCTTTGCCTTGTGCCTTTGCCTAACTTTGATTTTTCGCTTAGGGTTGCAATTTCCATCGATTTTCATTTTGTTATCATTTCAGTTGCTGTTGCTGTTGTTGTTGTTGTTGTTGTTGCTGCTGCTGCAGTGCGTCAAGTTACAATTTCATTCATGTTCTTTCTTGCTTTCTTTCTTTTTCAGTTTTGCTGCAGTGTTAATATCTTTCTCTTTGTCTTTCTCTTTTTGCCACTTGTCACTTGCAACTTGTATAAACTTTAGCAACCCGCAGCTTCAGTTGCCGCAGCTGGTGTCGCCACCATTAGCAATTTGCTGCAAGTGCCACTTGGCGCAAAAATAAACGAAATATGCAGATTAGCAGCTAATGCCCCCGCTCCCCCCTCACCAACCATTCAAGCCACCACTTAAGTTTGATTGATTGTCGAGTGGACGGACGCACGAACGAGCTTTGCACTGAGGCAAAAGTCTGAGTTCTCTACGTTACTTTCGACAAGATAAACTGCCAAATGAATATATTGTGAAATTGATGACATTTTAGGATATAAATAAATTAAGGTAAATAGTATTAGGGCTATAAAATTGAAGCAGTAAAGATTCATTGAGGTATACAGCTGAACTTTGATTATTTCGGAACATAGACTTGTTGTTCCAGCCCAGAAATACTATTCAAATGATGCTTTTGATAGTGTATAAGCGAATCGGATAGATAAACTTTTAGAAATCATTTTACTGCCTTTGGTTTGGAAATTATAAAATCTTCTTCATGCGGAGCAAAACACAAATTGCAGTCAGTTCTTGCATTTAATTGCTGTTGCCAGCTAATAAATTTTAATTGTCGTCAATTAGCAACGGAATGCAGCGGGAAATGTATCAGAAAAGCAACAACAACAACAACTACAACAAAAAGGAGAGCAATGTAAATTGGGGCTTAAACTCAAATTGAAAGGCCTTCGACTGCAGCCAAAAAGCGGAAGTTGCATATGCAAAAAATGCGAAATAACTGAAAATAAATTAGAAATATCAATTAAAATGGCAACAGAATATGGCATTCTTGATACAGTATAAAATGCCAGCAAGAATTCCACACAAAAGACACACACAAACACACACACACACGCACAGTCACATAGTCAAGATGCCGATCTTACGAGTTGAACATCTGAAGTTGAGCTGTGAACATGTGTGAACCGCATGTGTGGACAACGCAGCGGTCGAGACGAATGCATTAAGCAGAAATTTCATTCATAAAGATTTCATTTTATTATTTCGCCATCACAAAGCGACCACACGACGGACACATGTCGGACACAAGACGGACACTAGACGGAAGATGCTGGCATACAAGCCCAAGCCCAAGCCCAAGCCCAAGTCCATGTCCATACAGAAGGAGACGCACATGGACCTGGCTGAATATAAAGATTTATTGCCATTAAATATGGAAAGCCCACGCCCCTGGAATCTCCCAGAGGAGCAAACCGAAGCGAAACCGAAGCCCATAAAATTACATATTCAGAAAAAAATGCAAACACATGCAAATATATTGTAAAATAAAAGAACAGAACAAACTCTTTCAGATTGCAAGGCGCACTGTGAAAGTGTTGAAGTCGGATTGCAGCATATTTACGAATTTAATTGGGAAGAAAATGTAGCTGAGCAATAACAGCTTTAATTGCAGATTTAAGTGTTAAACTTACAATTAAAAATATATTTTAAAACAGAAGCATTTAAAGGTATATAAAATGTTTACTATATTGTATATAAAATGCATTAATTTCCTAGAAGAACTTTCGCGAATCTAGCAAAAAACAGAGCTCAAAATGTTATTAGATTGACAATCAAATTATGACTACATAATTATTGTATAATAAAATATAATATAATTATTATTATAACTCATTATTTTATTAATTATATTTCTTTGTATTATAAATTGTGATTCTATGTTCTTATTTTATTGCTTTGTAGTTTATTATTTATATTTCTTATTATATATCTTTCTTCACATTTCATTCATTGTTTTAATATTGAATTACACATCTTAAATTGTTATTTTATGTCATAATTTCATTGCTAATTATTAAATTGTCTTTCTATGTTATTGTTTTTAATTTTACTATTTATATTTTTATTGTATATCTTCTCTGACATTTTCTTTAAATATTTTGTTATAGAATTTTATATTGTTAATTGTTTTTATTTAATTATTTATAATTTATTGCTATTATTTAATTTTTAATTTTCATATTATAAATGATCATTTTATCATTTAATTGATATTTATTTTATTTTTAAATGTAATATTGTAAATTGTTTTTCTAATTTAGCAATTAATTGGTTTTTAAATTTCATATAATAAATTGTTACTTTATGTTATCATTTCATTGTATTTTTATTCTATTATTTATATTTCTTATTATATATCTTATCTCAAACTTTTTTCACATTTATTTAAACATATTAATAAGTGAATAAAATAAATATCTCCACTCCAATAAATTGCCTTCTGCCGTATATCTAATATTATCTTTACTAGCCATAGCAATACCCCTCTTTCTTGTCTGTCTTACTTCTAAATTCTCTTCTTTCTTTTCCATTAAAATAGATATAAATATAAGCACGGCAATTGAATAAGAGAAACCCATGCAAATTTGTTACGTGCATTTCGCAAGCGATTGGAGGTCAGCATGGAAAATATACTTTGTGTTTTGCAATGTAAACAATAGGAAAATGATGCTTCATCAATTCCAGCACAACGAATGCTCAGAACGTGCGTAGAAGACAGAAGAACAAGCATAAGCCTTGGAACAGATCAACTTGGGTTAAGGTCCAAATAAATTGCATTTGCCTGGTTGCTTCTCAGCGACAGCAGGTTTGACTTGTCGCTTAAGCGGAAAATTGACCTTAAAAAAAGAGAAATAACTGAATTTGTTATAGATAATTTGCGGCAGGGAAGAGAGAAAAAATTAACTGCATATTTGCGGCGTGAATGATAATTATAATTGCAAAAAAATGAAACAAACGAAGACTGCTTTCATCAGAAGGAAGTTGGCAATATTCCTACGCGTATTTTGCATACACATTACACTGAATGTTGTTTTTAGTTGTTTTTCCGTTTCTGTTTTTTGTGTTGCTTTCAATTTGACCGCAAAAGGGGGCCCCAAACCCAATCAATAGTTATGACCCAATATTTCACGTGTTTTTTGTCAGTTCTCGCGATGTGCCGCGGCGCGTCGATCAATGAATGTTTGTGTTGTTGTCTTCTTGTTTTTGTTGCTGTTGCTGTTGTTGTTGTTGTTGTTGTTGTGCTCAACCGCAATAAGTCAAATACGAGGCCAGCGAGCTTTATTATGTGTGTGCAGCAAACCACAGAAGAGCCCTCTTCTGTGCCTTCTTCGCCAGCATAGCAGAACAACAATCGCAACAACTCGCTGTCATGGTGCAGGCCAAAGCAATGCTGCAGATAAGTCAATTATATTGACTTGGCCAACAGCTACGGCCACGCTACGAACTGAACGCTGAGGTGAGTATCAAAGCTTTGAGGTGGCAAGCAGTTTGGGTTTGCTTTTGTTGTTGCTGCTCAGAAGTTCCCACCGTTTTTTGGTCGTAGCCCTAACTGCCAATGGCTGTCAATGCAACAAATCGGGCGACAGTGTGGCAAACCCTATGAAAATGTGTTCAAATTTAGTTGAATAATAATTGCAAAATATTTGCCATACATGTTCTTCATTCTATTTGCAAGAAGGCAACTCAACCAACAGGTTAGTTGTATCTGCACAAGCACTTGGTACCACTGTGCAGCGTGCCACACTTTGCCCATGCTGCTCTGTCTGTGTTCCAGACAAGGCTTCATTATTTTCTGACTGGCACGTAGATTTATGTATATATTATTTTGCTTTTTCTCTCTCCAGTTTGTAAAGCATCTTCGAAACGCTTTGGGGCTTTGTCTTTTTGCTTATTTTTTTTTTTCGCTCAAAGTGTAGACGCAATTTACTGATTACATTATTGCTGGCAAATTGCTAGATTATAGTTGTTGTTGTTGTTGTTGTTGTTGTTATTGTTGCCATATTATTGCCTGTCAAATTATAGTTATTTAAGTTTTCTTCTCAAAGTTTTTCAATCAACCAAAAATTTGGAAAACTCTTTGCGCAACAAATTTTATATATGTTCAAAGTCAACAAAATAATAATAATTTAATGCAATTTATTTGAAGCGATAATTTTATTTAATTTTTAAATAAAATATTTATGCTCTTAGCTTAGCAAATTGTCTCTCTCTCTCACTCCAGAATGCGGGCAAAAGCAAACAGAAAAGCAAACAACAGAAAACCGGCAAGAAAGACTAAGCGAAAGCAAACTGGCAAAGAACAAGTGCAGCACATGTTAGCAGAAACAGACAAGCTGAGCGAGAGCGATGGCAAGAGAGAGAGGGAGAAAGAGAGAGAGGGAGAGAGCAAGAGAAGAAGAGAGCAAGTGTAAGCGCAGGAGGTCAGAGAGCGCAGGGCATTAAATCTGCAAAGTTTCTCGCTCAGCAATGCCAACTGCGCAAAAAGCACCCCACCAAAGCTCACACACACACACACACACACACATGTGTATACACTCTCTTACACACACTGCATAGTAGTTGTAGAAATTTTGCAGACAACGCTGCCAATTCCTGTGCATAGTACGAATACTACGAAGGAGTATTTGAGTATTTCAGCTGCTGATAAGCGGCAGCCGCTTTCAGTGAGCGTAGAGAGAGCGGGAGTGGTAGCAGTTGTAGCGCCAGACGATAAGGAGTGCGGTGGGTGGGGGCTAGGGGAGCAGCAGCACATCGATCGATTTTTCATGCAGCAGCAGCAACGGGAGCGGGAGCACAAAAAAAACTGCTGCATACGCACAGGAGCAGCCCAGAGCTGTTTTTGGGGCTGCCAGAGCGGCGCTCCATGCTCTCCACACACACACGCCAGTCTATGTGTGTGTGTGTGTGCGACTTGTATGTATATGTCTAAGGTGTGTTAACCTCAAATACGCGCACAACAACACACACACACTCACGCACACACACAATCCGAGTAAAATCAGATAAATAGCAATTGGTTCTAAGCATTTTTTTGCACGCTTTCCACAGGTAAGCAAATAATTAATTAAAATTTAATTATAATTAAACCAAAAGCGCTTTAAATTATATGCTAATGCTTGCAGTTTAATACAGCAATTCGATGAGATTTTAAAGCTCAATTTGCGGCTTTACTTTGCTGCTCGTTTTGGTTGCAAACAGATTCGTAAATAAACTTTGTTAGTTGTATAATTAAAATGTGATTTCGATTTGTCGATTGTTTATTGTTTATTGGTTTTGCTTACTTTGTTTTGAATCCCGTGCCGAAATTCAAACAACAGCTACTAATCCAAATTATTGATTTTCATGGAGTGCGTGTGGCGTTTTCTTGCCCGTTTTCCTTATTTTCCTTTTCTCGTTTTCTTCCTTTTTTATTTTTGAGCACTTCAAAGCGAGTTTTTCTTCGACTTTTTCGCTTTCTCTGCGGTTTGTTTAGTTTTCACAATTTTGCACGACACTTGTATTCTTCTTCTGCTTCTGCTTCTGCTTCAACTTCTCCTCCTCCTACTTCTTCTTCTTCTTCCTCTTTTCTTTATGTATAATGATTTTGTTGTATTATTTTTGTTGATGACTCGTTTTATTGATGCATTTAACTTTCGGCTTGCGGCTTAAAACAATTTCTGGGCATTGAATAAACATTTCATATTTTGGTTATTTTGTTTAACAATTTTTCACTGTGCCCATTTTGCAGAGACACAAACACACACGGGACGTACACACGCACACGCACACGCACACTCACACACATGCACACAGCACGCGACGCGACACACACGCACACACCCACACACTCGCACACAAGCTTTAGCGCCTCTATGTACAACGCTAGACCGGGGGGGCAGGAGGTGGCGACAATTGCGGAGGGCGGTGTGTGTCTATATATCCTTTGCATTCAGTCGGTGCGCGACTGCCAACTGAGAAATCCACACACAGCACACGAGGTTGAACACTATCCGGCACCGTTGTCCTGTCACGAGCAACTCAATCGACACAATGAGCGTGGAGCGGTCTGGAAAAGTCCTCGGAGCCGATGAAAAATTGAAAAACCTACTCACTGTCGAGGCCAACAACAAAACATATACAGAAATTTCCCACCACCAAATCGCGTGCAGCGAGAGCAAAGAGTCGCTCGCTCTCTGAGAGAACTGAGAGCAGCAACTGCAATTGGAATGTACGTGAGAAATGAGAGTGAAACAGCGACCGAGAGAGAGAGAGAGAGAGAGAGAGAGAAGAGAGAGAATTCTATCATCTGTTTGTGAAGCTTTGAACATCCTTAGAGGGGCACATCCTGCTGTTATTCACAGTTGGGTCTCATGCCAACCGCAGATGAAACTTCCTGGCTTCCTACAATTCCTTCATTTCTACATTTCTACAGTTCTACAGTTCTACATTTCTAGTTCCTCCCAGCTTCAGCCTATACATTCAACTTATGCTTCTGCAGCTCGTTGTTGTTGTTGCTAATGTTGTTGTTGTTGCTTAGGTGCTCGCTGTTTATCAGTATTTGTGTAATATCCTGTATTTTCATGAGTTTCCGCCAGACTCTCGTTACAGTTTGTCTGCTTTTTATTTTATTTATTTATTTTTTTATGTTTTTTCTATTTTTGTTGGTCCTATTACAATTTGTTGGGCAGTTGCTTTTGATAACTTTGTAAGGCTGTTAGCTGACTTTTGGCCTGGGCCCATTAGTGTTTGCTGTTTAGAATGGTTTGGCAGTCAAATAAGAGTTAACTGACTTGATATTCAGCTTAACTCTTAGACAGAGAGAGTTGCCTATAAGAATCCAGTGAATTGGCTAAGATATGTTAACTTACAGTTGCAGCAATTAATTATAAATGTTAAATAAAATATAATAATCATCAAAAGAAAAATTTGAAATATTATTAAACAATTAAATCAAATTAATTAAAATTTAAATTAGATAAATAATAATAAATTCTGGATTATTTCTTGTAAATTAGAAATTTTAAAACAGTAGTTGATACTACTTCAGTTAATGAGTTAATAGATATTGGGTTATTGAGATTACTATTTTAGTATTATTAATTAATAATATATAAATAAATAATTTAATAAATATTTTGTCATTACTTTATTAATATTCAATTATTTATATTTATTTATTTAAAAGACTTCCAATTGATTTCCTGTTCTAAGCAATTACGCTGATTTGTTGCTTATTAATAATTTATGTTTCCCCACTTCCGAGAAGTTGTTAGCGGTTTTCACCCACATGTTAAACCACACCCTGTTTAGCGACTAGTTGGAGAGTGGTGTGGAGCAGTTGTGAAGAGGGGGCGGGGGGTAACGTCACGCAAAAGCGCAGTCCAAGTCAAGCTCATAAATTGTGATTTGCATGAATGCAAAAACATAAAATGAAATTTGCATTTGACTGCACAGAGAGGAGCGAAGCGCTGTTAAAAATTATAATTCGCCACAATATTCTACACAGTTACAGTTATGTGCACTTATTTAAGGTTGCCTTACACACACACACACACACCTAAACACACACATACAGGTCCCGGCAGCGACAGTTATGCACACAATAAACGTTCACATAAAGTTGGTAAATTTAGCATGAAATCAACGCGTTGGCAAAAGGACGCGTCAGGAAGTTGGTAACGCAGTAGGGCAAAGGGGTTGGCGCTGGCCGGGCGGGGGTAGGACAAGAACAGAAAAGGAACCTAAGGGGACACGCAAAATGCGCGCCATATGATGAAGTAAACACACACACACACCAACACTAAGACGCTTGCAAAGTTAACCCAAGAAATGACAACAACAACAAAAAAATGGGCGAAAAAAATGCAGGCAACGAAATGGGAACACGCCAAGTGGGAAATGCACACACACACACACACACACACAGATGTTCTGGAGTCTGCGTTGTTTACAGGCACTACACACACACACACACACACACACACACACATACGCTTAAGAGTCAGAAGTACCGTTACCGTCGCACGAATTCCAATCAGACGAAAAAACGACGCGCACCGCACGCGACGCCAGCAAACGGAATTCTGAGTGGAACTTTGTGTTTGCGGCTCGCAAGGAGCGAATATGGAACATTTTGGCAAATGGAACATGCAACACACACACTCACACACACACACACATACGCTCTGCAGACAGAGGAGCCATGGTGGCTTGAATATACTCCTCGAATGCCTGTAATTAAGCGTCAGCTATGCGTAAGTTTTTGGCAAAGATGGGCATCAAATTGGTGGGATAAACAGAGGGGGAAATAAAAGAAGGGGCTCGGGGTGGTGGCTGGCTTTTGATAAGGGGTTGGTTTAGACTATACTTTCGAGTTGAGGCTGTTTTAATTTCAAATTTAAAAGAAACGCAATTAATTAAGCCAAAGCGTTGGAATTAAAATGTGTTGCAACAGCAACGCGCAAATGTGGCAAGCTCGTTGAGTGGCCCAAATGTGGCTGTGCACAGGGCGGGGAGGTTGGTGGTGGTGGGGTTTGGGGAAACGTGGTGGCATAATGACAGCTCAGCTGCTGGCTAAAAGTTTGTGGCAAGCGACAGGTAGACACAAGTTGAATGTAGAACTTACCAACTCAGTCGAAGTGCGGCTGTAATTAGCACGAATGTGGCAAAAAGTGAAATCAAAAGCGCAGTTTAATCAAATATTTAGACTTACACTCCTAACATGATATCTCCATTTGAGATTCACAAAAGTTCTAGGCAAAGTAAGAGCTAAATTATGTGAGATACGAAAACGAGAATTGGTCTGATAAAGAATCAAAAGATATTTGAATGAATAAGCAGAGAGATTGAATGAATAAGTATGGAAAGCGAAGTTGATCTTCTTCTGAACTTTGAGTCAACTTACTGCGAGTTAAACTAAGAAGATGAAAGCTGGGACATGATAGATATGGAAACAATCACTAGTCTGATATAAATTAAAAGATATATCAATGTACAAAGTGAGGAAATAAATGAATAAAGGGGGAAAGTGAAGCTGATCTTCTTCAGAACTTCTTAAGTAAGTAGATGAAAGCTAGGAAACTAATATATCTGATATAATTAAAAGAAGCAAAGATGAATTTCTTCTGAACTTTGAGTCAACTTACTGCCAGTTAAACTAAGAAGATGAAAGCTGGGACATGATAGATATGGAAACAATCACTAGTCTGATATAAATAAAAGATATATCAATGTATAGAGTGAGGAAATAAATTAATGAACAGCGATATATTTCAGTGAATATACAGAATAAATAATTAAATGAATAACGAAAGCAAAGATGATCTTCTTAAGAACTTTTAAAGTAAGAAGATGAAAGCGGGGACATGATAGATATAGAAACCATAATAGCTGATATAATTAAAAGAAGCGAAGATGATCTTCTTCTGAACTTTGAGTCAACTTACTGCGAGTTGAACTAAGAAGATGAAAGTTACAATATGTTAGATATGGTAACAATCACTAGTCTGATATAAGTAAAAGATAATATCAATGTATAGAGTGAGGAAATAAATGAATGAATAGCAAAAGCTAGATATTTCAATGAATAAATAGAATAAATAATTAAATGAATAGCGAAAGCAAAGATGATCTTCTTAAGAACTTCTAAGTAAGAAGATGAAAGCTAGAACGAGTAAGATATGGAAACTATAATAGCTGATATAATTAAAAGAAGCGAAGATGATCTTATTCTGAACTTTGAGCCATCTTACAGCGAGATAAAGTAACTAGATGAAAACTAGAATATGTTAGATATAGAAACTAGCATTGGTGCGATAAAAAATCAAATGGTATTTGAATGTATAAAGTAAGGAAATAAATTAATAAAGAGGGAAAGAGAAGCTGATCTTCTGCAGTAAGATTTAAATAAAATAAATAAATAAAATAAAATTTAAGTTATAACATGTTAGATAAAGAAACTATCATATAATTTAAAGATATTTGAATGAATAGACCAATAGAAAATGAATTTCTTCTCAACTTTGAGTCCTGTGACTTCGAGTTAAAGTAAGAAGATGAAAACTGCAACATGTTATCAATAGGGAAAGCGAAGATGATCTTCTTCAGAGCTTCTAAAGTAAGAAGATGAAAGCTGGGACATATTAGATATGGAAACTATCATATCTTATCAGATAATTAAAAGAAGCGATGTTGATCTTCTGCTAAACTTTGAGCCATCTCTCACTGCGATATAAAGAACAAAAAGAATTCATAAAGAATTCAATGTTATCGAGCAACAATTATAATACAGAAGTTTATCATATGAAATACAATCTAAATTACTTATTTACTGTTAATAAAAAACTACAAATTGATTTAATATTTCACAACAACCGATTAAACAGAGCATTGCACATATTTAACAATTATTACAATTTATTTAATTCTATTTTTTCTAGCACTTTCCAGTTAAACTATTAAACTACCGCAGACATATAATCGTTGAGCTGTCGATCCCACGCTTCAGGCATTCAATGACTTCCCAAAGGTAACATAAGGTGTCAATATGTGCGCATAAATTAGTGGCAATACGTTAATATGTCCTGTGGAGAGACTATCCCTAACAGCGGGGCCAGGGGACATGGGATAGGGTCCTGCAACAAAAGCGATGACTAATGAACTGGCGACAAATGAAACTGTCACAATAAAGCGACAAATGAAGCGCATTAAATGAAAATGTTGAGCTCAACTTAATGCACTAAAGAACGCTGAAAGCACTAAAACACAAGAGGCAATAAAGTTGCCCATAAGGAAGACTAATAAATACCCTGTAAATTGTAAATGAAACAATGAAAATGTAAGAGAAATATGAATAAATGTAATAAAAAAGTCTGCGTTGGCATACCCAATGACCTGTACAAAATGCAGGGTATTAGATGTGCATATAATTTAAAGACAAAGCAGGGCAACAACAAAATGTGGGCGACGACACGCAGCTACTGCAACAGATGTTGTGCGAGTCAAGAGTGAAGAGAGATAGAGATGGTGAGTGTAAGAAAGAGAGAGAGTGGTAGAGTCAAATGCTAAACCTAAGCGCCTCTCTCTCTTTCCCTGTGTAATTATGCGATCAAGGGGCAGCCTCATCACATGCCACAGCCACAGCCACAAGCGCAACTCGAGTCATGTCAAAGCCACAATCCACAACCGCAGATGATGCTGGTTTGGGCTCATCCAATAATGTCATCATAATCAGTCGAATGAGCGACCCAGGCATGTTCCCACATTGTGCAGTCTAGGCAAGGGAGAAAGCAGGCGGGGCAAGGAGGAGGCAGCTGGGGTAAAAGTGATGGATAAGCATTTCAGATAAAGTCAAAATAATAAAAAATAATGCGAGCGTGTGCGCGTGCGTGAATGTCAGTCAGAACCATAAAGATCAACACAGAGAGGGGAAGAGAGAGAGAGGGACAGAGAGAGACAGAGAGGGAAGAAGAGATACAGAGTGAGAGAGGGAAGGGGGAGAGTAAGGTCAACTTTATTTTATTAAATCCAACGAATTTGAACCTTTTATGAGGGCAGCCGCCCATATGCTATGCCATTGTTTTAAATTTTCAGGCCAAAGAGACACTCCTTCCCTGCCCTTCCCATTCCTACCCATCCCAGGCTCATATAGGAAGTACAACATGTGCGTGCAATGTGTGCAAGATGAGAGACCAGCGAAAGCGAAGCAAAAAGCAAAAGAAGAAGTCGTTAGATAGGGGATCAACAGATCAGCAGGATATCATATAAACAGACACAGGCCTGACACAATTTATAATTACAAAACACAATCTCAGTGTCTGAGATGTTGAGCTGTTTGAGGTGTTCGAAGTGTTTGAGGTGTTGAGACATCGCAATCAAACATTCTTATCGATGACTCGAGTGGCATGAAGGCTGCTGTTAAAAAAGCAATTAAATGTTAACTTGTTTCGCATCTTTTATGGAATTTTAATGAGCCAAATTATGCTGAAATAATTTCCATTTGCACAGTAACCCCAAAACCGAAAGAAAACGCAAAAGAGAAACGAAACAAGCGAACAATTTGGTAGCAAAAGTCGAAAGAATCCAACTACAACAACAACAACAACAGCAACATTTACGCCAACGTAAATAAACACTTTGTTGTTTGTTTTTCTTATTGTTGTTGTGGTCTGCTTGGTTGCATCTTCTAATAAAAAATATTGCAAAACGCGCTATGAATACAAATTGTGATACATATATATTTACGCTTTTATTATTATTATTTTTTGTTTTCTTGTTTTTTTGGGTTGCCCAACACCGAAAACAAGACTCTGACGCTTGGGCATAAAATTGAAATGGCGAAAAATTGTGGAAAATATAAGAAAACAATAAAAAAAAGTAAAGAATATTTGCCAGAATAAAACTTTAATATTGAATTTGGTTTTTGAACTATATCAAGCGAGTGAAGGAGAGCTGAACTAGCAGATACCCTAGAAACAAATTACTAAAGTTTAACTACTTACATATTTATTACTGCTTCACTCGCATAAATTATTTCATAGTTAATCTTTTTGCACTATTCAGTTTAGCAAGCTGAAAAAGCTGTAAAGATAAGAAAAAAGTAGTAAATAAAATTATATAATTAGTTAAGTATTATTAATAATAATATTAATTTTATATAACTAATAAAATAAGTAAATAAAAAACATTTTAAGTGTATTTAAATCAATGCTCTAAGTTACCAATAGTTTAACAGATTTATAACTACAAATCATCCCTCTATATATAATTTTTAGGGCAGCATTCTTCTGCTACTTATTTATATTTTATTAAACTTATTAAATATTTAAGCATTTTGAAAAATGTCAATAAATTGATTTAATAAATCCTCTTGCGTTTCATATTGCTGTGATCACATAAATATTTAACGATTTGTGTCAACAATTTGCCATGATATTTATTCAACAAAAACACAAACTAAATAAATGAAAATTGTGACACAAAGTCCATGTAATGCCAGCTGGTTAAATAATATTATCCTGCTGCTTAGACGAGCTTATCATATGCGAAAGATATGCATATAGTTTGTATACTAATATAATGCCATAATGCCATTACGAAACTTTCTCTTTTCTCTGTCATAAACACACATACATCTGTATGTAAGTGTGTGTGTGTGGGTGTATGTATGTATGCATGTTTGAGTATAACATTCCTCGAACTATCCAGCTCATGTCAGTCATCCGTTGCTATACTTCCGTTTGGACTTCCAACAGACGCCAGCATTTCAACTTTACATTAAAACATTTATCTTCATTTCAGAAGTAAGGCGCCCAGGCAGCGAGAGAGCGAGAGAGGGAGAGGGAAAGCGAGAGCGAGAGAGAGGGGGAGAGGACTGCCACTTCCTAGCAAACAGAAACTGAAACAGGACAGCAACAGCACAACAACACAGGCAATGGTCATGTCTGAGACCTGGCCTGTTACCAGCTAGACACATGCTCCTGGCAGCCGAGCGGGTTTGACCTGACGGCAGAGCGTGTATCTGTTGTATCGCACTGCAAAGGACGACAGGAGTAGGAGTAATATCCATCCTTAGACTCATCATCAAACCAGATACAAGCTACCAGCTACAGTCCAAGTTGAGCTGAGCAAACAAACACGCCGGCCACATCACAGTCGGTGAGTGCGTGGCGTGGCCTGGCCATGTCCTATCCATGTCCATGTCCATGTCCATGTCCATGTCCAAGTCCATGTCCCTGTCCTGACATCCTGCTGGCTGCTTGGACCATCTCAATGGTCTCTCTGTGGCTTCACACTTGAGTCGAGTCACGTACGTGTCGGACTAGCATTCAGCTCCCTCGCCAGCACTCGAACCAGATCCAGCACCAAAACCGGATCCGTTGACAACCCCAGCTCGGACACTTCAGCACCATTTTGTGCTGCTCAAGTGGCGTATTTTGTTAATGCGAACTTGTTATTTATTTATTTATACATTATTTATGTGAAGTGCTCTTTAAATTGAGCATTTCAATGCTATCAATTGCCATTGCATTGGACTACAAATATAAATGATTTTCAAATATATATTATTTAATTTGTATTTTCTTTTGTTTATGCTGAAGTTGTCTTTATATTCTTTTCCCGTTCCCTTTTCCTTTCCCTTTCCACTTTCTTTTTGCCATTTCCCTTCCCATTTTCCTCACATGCCTGCAGCTGTCGCTTTTAATTCTCCCCACCCGCAATTTGTCTGCTTAATTTTGCGAATGCCAAAAAGTTTACACGCCCCAATGCGATAGTTTTCCCCCGGAAAAAGTGCAAAGCTTTAAAAATATCGCAACATAAGCAACGCAATAAGAAAAGTTTTTACTCGCTCCTTTCGCACTTCTTGCGCATTAAGCAATAAAAACAATTTCGCAAAGCAGTTTCAAGTTCGACAGTGTAAAAAGCAAGCCAACAGTTTCGCTGCGAGAATGCCGACTGCTTGATACCCTTTGCCAGAACATCTATATATTATTTAAGTTAATTAAAAAGAGAAAGCTGTAATGAAGGCAATTGATATACTTAGAGTTCAATCTGCAGTTTGGATTCCTCTTATAATTTATCAAAAGCAATTGAATCATAGTTAGCTTCAGTTAGGGTATATAAAGAAATATTGATAGAGACTTGGAGACGCCATAATACTCAGTTTGTATTATTTTAGTGGGAAATGTGATGCTAACAAATAATGACAATTGATATGTCTGGCATTGATGGTTCGCTTTTCAAAGCGCTGAGACACTTGCCACTTGCCACTTGCTACTAAGTTAAAACTTGCCCCTTCGTCAGTCAGTCAGTCAGTCAGGAAGTCAGTGAGTAAGAATTTTAGCTGGAATTGTTGTTAACTTTGTGGCTTTGTAGATGTATTTGAAATTGAATTATAACTGCAAAATGCTTTCTGGCATTTCATAACTTTCTTAATTAAAACTCAATTGGTGAATGCCTCGCAGCTCGAGTCGAAACAATTTTCCTTGACATTTTCCCACTGCTGCCGTTGGGGGAAAATCTTTGTGCAGCTGCCACCGAAAATCTTGTCAACGCACAAATATAAAACAAATGCGTCAGAGAACTGTAAAGTGAAAGGTAAGGAGAATCTCTTCAATTTCCTTGTTTTGGATATGTTCTCAGTTTTGTGTTAAGAGTTGGGATTTAGTTTCAATAGCCTATCGCTAACACTTATCTATAGGCAAGTTGCCAACAACAACAATAACAACAACAACAACAACTAATTCATAAAGGCAACTGCAACTTTTTGCAGCATCTTCGACTTTTGTGGCACGATGAAACAAAACCCAAGTAAAACTGCTGCGCTCTGGCAAAACTTTCTTAATAGATTTTTGCCCAGCGATAAACTTTTTTGCTATACGTTTATTATTGCAACGCACAAACATACACACGCACACACACCCACACACACACACACACACATGTAAACACCCACACTATCATACACATAACGTTTGCTAGTCAAAATCGTATTGTGCAGCTTCATCCGTTTCATCCCCGGCAAATTCAGTGAAGTTACAAAAATTGATTTTCATTTGTGCAGCAGCTTGTCTACTTACTATGTGTGTGTGTGTGTGCGTGTGTGCGCGTGTGCGTTTGTGTGTGTGTTATAGTTGATTCCAGAAAGTTTACTCAGCACTGCCGTGGTGGCAAAAAAGGGAAGCGGGAGCTCAGCGAAAGCAAGCGCAGGAGGGGCTTAAACGGTCTAATGCATCTCATATTATTTACAGAATAAATAATGAACTTATAGAAACTTGGGAAGTACTACAAGGAAAGCTAACTAACTGCCAGTGTTGGGTAGCGTTTGTTTAGTTAATATGCTTAAAGGCTAACTACAACTGTTCTCTAATTGTGAATTCTGTCTATTGCTGTTGCATACATATTTATAATCCAATGTCAGTGTAGGTAAACTATACTACAAGAAAAACTAACTTCCAGTGTTGGGTAGCGTTTGCTTAAAAGCTAACTACAACTGTTCTCTAATTGTGAAACCTTGTTGTCTATTGCAGTTGCTTATATACATATAATCCTAGCTAAACTTTCGCTATGTAACCAGTGTTGGTAAGCGTCGTAACTGCTGATAAACATGATGTAAGAAAGTGCAACACAAATCAGAAGCAGATAATAGCAGTAAAGCTGGCAGTTAACTACGAACAAGTGCTCTACTTAGCATTGCATTGCTTAGCCAGTGTTGGTAAAGTGTATCGCTTTAAGAGCCTTAAGTGGAGCTGCTGCAGTCGCAGCAGGTACATCGAAATCTCTTGCTATTACGCCCGATATTCTTTAACAGTTTGCCGTATTTCATTTCTCATTTGCTTTCAACCAAAAACTCATCGCATATCCTGCAGAAGCTTAATCTTCATTTTCCTGTTGGCTTTCCATTAAAATGCCATGCATCAAACTGAAACGACGACAAGTGTGAGCTGCAGTCTTGTTTATCTCCTGCTACTCTTTCTCCCCACTCCTTCCGCTTCTGCTGCTGCTTCTGCTTCTCGTTTTTATGTTTTTCTGTTTTTCTGTTTTTCTGTTTCTCTTTTTGCTTTACCCTATCTTCTGGTGTGTCTCTCTGGTGTCTGTCACGACTGCTCACAAAACTCAATTAGAATGAACGACTTGATGGGGGGTGATGGGGTGGCAAGGGGAAATGAACAAGCTACAAGTTGTAGGCACCCACACATATGCATAGTTAGGATCTGGGTAATCCTGGCAAGGTTAATCAACATCATCAGTCGCACAACACAACACTCATAATTAGAGCTGTGGGAAAAGTGCAGGGAATTGAAAGCGGAAACTTGCAACTGCCACAACTGCCACAAACTGACGACAACTTTTGATTAGGCAGGAAAGTAGTAAATGCAAACTTGACGCAAGGGAGCGACAAGCGACAAAGTCTTCATTTTTATCTCTCTCGATGCGTTTTGCGCTCCATTTAATAATTTAATGACAAGGAATTTGCGTCAGTTGCAGTGCGGCAATTGCAATTGAGGGTCTTCCCTTGGCCAACAGTCGGAAATGAGTTCTTGATGGTCTCAGGACAACCACACGCACACACACACACACACACACACAGACTTAGCTGAGAGACCATTGACAATGTTTGGCCAAAAAAGTTGGTTCAAGTGCCTGCGGCTAATTAAGCTTCGAGTCTTGTTTCTGTTTCAGTTGCCACGGCCAAATAACACTGAATGAGTGTTGCGACACTTGAACACGTCTGCATAGGCTATTCCCCCACCATCTGTACGCAACTCTCAATTCCCATTCCTTGCTCCCCCCGCTCCGCACACACTTCAACTGCTTTCAATGTCAGACTTCGTTTGTCTGTGCAAAATTTATGTGTCTGCATTCCATTTAATTTTGGCGCAACGAGTTTTCGCACACAGTTTTGCATACTTTATCGTAGGCTTTTCACAATTAGCCGCAGATAACGCAAAAAAAAAAAAGACAGATGCAAGAAAGAGACGCAAAAAATAACAGCAAATCGAAAATGAAGAGAAAATAAAAATTGCAATTGTGTTTAATAAATTTGCATGGGTCATAAACAAAATATTGTTCGCTTGTTCTCTTGTTCGCTTGTTGGCACTCAATCGCAGTCATCGCCCAAACATTTTGGCCGTTGTACAAATTTTAACTGCAAATTGATTATAAATTGAATGCAACGCACAGCAGATGCCACAGCAACTGCAATTTATTGCAAATATTAACGAGAAATGTTAAAAAAATAAACAAAATAACAGCTCTTATAATCATTAAAGTGAAAGGCGGCAAAAATGTTGTTTAATTTTACCTTGTTGATATTGGAAATGCATTAAATAAATATTTGAGGCAATACAACTAGAAAGCTTGTAATCTGAACTTTAAATAATTGCGGATTAATTATAAAGTGCGTTAATTATAATGAGCTTTTTGAATTTGCTTTCAAAATGTAATTATAGTTACTTAATTAGTTTAATTTGTAATTTAAATGTAGTCGCTTCACTTGAAGCTTTAACGTGCTTTTCCAGCTGCATGCACTGAGCTTTCATGTGCTTTGCCAAGTGCTGAACTAACACATAACAAACTATATTTAAAATGATGTCCAACTAAGCAACACAGACAACACATTGGAAATGCATTAAAATCTATGAAAAATGTAAATGCCAAGGACACGGACATGTTCAGTGAAGAAGGCCACACGGCAAATATAGCAAATACCGAATACCGAATACTGAATGCCAAAATACCAAATGGCAAAAGCCAAAAGTCACAATTGTAAAAATGTCAAAGTTAAAAAAGAAGTCAATTGGCCACGAGCTGAATGAATGTGGCAAAGGAGCTGAAGATGCAGGAGGTAACTAATAGTTTGCTCCTTGTAGTTTGTAAATTGAACAACAATAAAATGCAGAGAAAATACCATTAACGTTGCATGAGCAACAGCAACAATAAATATAATGGCGAGTAATACTTCTTATGGCCCTAACAACACACACACACACACACACACACGAACACACACTCAAAGTATTCTCGTGCCAAGGCCAACTAAGTATAATGAAAAGTTAAGCTCGTATACTGAGTAAAGCTTTTATACTGCTCGAAGGCGAGAGATGTATATATATTTAGTATTTTTATATATATGTTTGCATAAATAAAAGCAAATTAATTATTAATTGTTTGGTTATGCTACAGCTGGCGATTTGCCAGCCATCGTATGCCCCTAATTCTGACCAGTTGCCCAAAAACTTAGCTCCATTTCTAAGCGCCAAAACAATGGCGACCACTTAAGCGTTTATTACTTTACAAGTAGTGACCTCTACTCCCACGCCTCCTCTCACTCTCTCTCTCTCTCGTCTTCTTCACTCTCTCTCTCTCTCTCTCTATCACTCTTTCTCTGCCGTCTTCTTTGTTGCTTTCCCTTGACCCTTGCGTGCAATGCCAAAAAGTTGCTTATTATTCAGCCAGAACGAGCTTTGGGCATTAGCCAAAAACTTGTGCCGCATATTTCATGTGCTTTTTATAGAGTGGAAAAGTGCTGAGCACAATGCAGGACGTGCGTGCGATAGCTCCATTAATATTTGATCATATTAGTATTATTATTTTTAAACATTTTATAAATATCTATATATATGCAATAGTTTCAAGAGCGATTTATAGACTTAAATCAGATGAAAAAGTGGAAACTTTATCAAAGGTAAATCAAGTTTTAAAGTACTTTTAATATACTTAAGAGTTAAGATTAAGTGAAGCTTTGTTTTTGAGCTTAAATGGTTATGCAATCATTTGTAGCTGCTATTACAGCTTTCATCTGTCGAATCACGCTCTCATCTCTAACTTTATCTGTCATAATATATTGAAAAGTAGAAGCTCTATCAAGTTTTAAAGTACTTTTAGTAGAGATAGTTATTTACTAACTGATTAAAGGAAGGCTTTTTACCTAAGCTTAAATAGTTATTCACTAATCTGTAGCTTCTATTATATCTATCGTGTCACGCTCTCATCTCTAACTGTGTCTGGCATTTACCAACACATAGAACGCACATTGAAGGGTGACGATTTCTCAACTTTCTGCAAATATATATATTTCTTTTTTTTGCAGGATTTATTTAAGTGGTTTTAAGCACTTCGCAATAAGTCGTCAAAGTTGCACGTTCAATTTGTTGGCCTTTGCATTAATTGAAAGAAGAAAAAAAAAACACGAAATGCTGCGACTAATTACAGTAAATAGATGGCAGCTCTAGAAAGTGTGGAAATAGAAGCGGAACCTAAGCTAGGGAATTAGGCTAATGTTCGGTTCGTGCGCCTAAATAAATGTGAATTGTGCATAATTGAAGGGCGCCAAAAGCGGAAGTTGCTGATTGCAATTTGATGCTTACAAATTAATAATTAATTGAATCGACCGAAGAGAGAAGAGACGAGAAGAGAGTAAAGAGAACCAAACAATAGTCAACTATCCGGTTATTAAATTCAGTCTAAAACCTTTCTGGGCGATCATAATTAAATGTG
Organism: Drosophila macrospina; assembly: GCA_035042075.1. Lineage (NCBI taxonomy): Eukaryota > Metazoa > Arthropoda > Insecta > Diptera > Drosophilidae > Drosophila > Drosophila macrospina. The sequence goes on from JAWNLW010000562.1 coordinate 893,874, forward strand.
AGGTGTAATTTATTAAATTAAGTATAAAGTTAACAAAAAGAAGAACTTACTTATATTTGTGCAACAGACATCACTTGATAATGAAGCAGCATATTCCGGCAATTGCGCTGTAATTAAATAAGAATTTTTCAGTTTAGAGGAATTATGTCAAATTGTTAAATGAATTTTCAAGTTGAGTGTCGACTAATGAGCTTACGACTAAAGTGTTAATTGTGAGGGCTTTTAACACTGGTCAGCTTTCAGCAGTGTTTCACACTATGCGCAACATGTGGGTGTGGCTTTTGGTTAATTTACTTCACATCAAAACTCATTTGATTATCTAAATTGTAGCAATTAAAAGTAATTTCCATGTCGAGGCGCGCTTCTCTCTCTGGCTTTTAACAACAACAACAACAACACATTTGCTGTTAAATGCAGCCGCCTACAGAAGCTCACACACACGCACACACAACACACACACACGCACAACACACACATACTATACATATATATGTATATAAAAATTAAAAGCGACCGCCGCTAAATTGAAAGTGAAATTAATTGCAGGCTTTGTGGGTGCCTTGAGAGTGAGCAGGGAGGGCTGCAAAGACGGGGGAAGAGAAAGATGAGGAATGAAGTGAGGGAGAGAGCTTGAGAGTGTTGGTTTATAATTCCTCATCTGTGCAAGAAGTCAATGTCAAATAGCAATTAAACACAATCGCATGGTCTTCTGTTTCGTTCTCTGTTTTTTTTGCCTTTTTTCCCGCTTTTCCTGCAGCTCAACTTCTATCGAGCAAATGCAACTGCATTTGCTATTATTTATTGTATTTGTTGTATCTAGGGAACTGCACTACTGCTTCTCACTCGCATCTGTGCAGCTATCCAAGTTATGAAGTCCACGGCAAAGAAAAACGTTCGCTTCATTTATCAAATTCATTTGCAATGCGCTCCCAAAGGTCGTCATATCATTTTTCTTGCCACATTTTCAATACACAGCGAGGAGCAGGAGGAGGAGGAGGAGACTCGAGAGGAATTGGTCAAGTTCTTGCCATTGTTGGTAGCGCACAGATTTCGCACAACCATTCAGTCAGTGAGTCAGTTTTTTTCTTGCTCAGTCAACTTGTCAGGTTTTGGATTTCCGCGCCAGTGACAACGACACTTGACACGACCCAAACTAACAGCGGCTAGGCGAGAGAGCCGAGTTGGAGGAGACCATCCACCACTATTCCATTCATTCCTTCATTCAGCCATTCAGCCATTCATTCGCACAGTCCGCAGTGAACAAAGGGCGCCTATGGTCAGCCAACTGTTGACATTGCTAAATGAATGAGCCTTAGTTAAGTTACAAAATATCACAAAAATAAGAGGACGAAATCACTGAAATGGCATTGAGCAAAACAGGAAAGGGATAGTTTGCTTGCAGTACGCTGAATAGTGAATACCCTTCAGAGGTAAGCTTTAGATTTAGACGGGGATAAACTGGGTTAAAAATGCATCAAAATTGATGTCAATTAAATTGTTAATATATTCTGATCGATTTATTAACATTGTAAGAACATGGTATACTTCTCTACTCAAATGATGTTAATAAAGCAAGTAATCTGTTCTTTTAATAAACTTGCCTCGATTCTACAAACATTCTCTTCAAAATGATATCATTCCCTTAGACAACCGGCATTTGCATTACCAAATCCAATAAAATGACTCTACAGCATAATCAAACTACCTCATCAACACTCAACTGAGCTGAGAGCTTCAGAGAAAGAATCATTTTTATTGTCCGCTTGTCTGGTTGTCTCTTAAGGGACGCAGACCAAGAAATGGAGAGAAAGAGCTGTTGACACTCCAAGTGCAAATCAAATGCATTAAGCGTAACGGTAACTGAGAACACCTATCCCAAACCCACACCCAAACCCAAACCCTAAAACCCAACCCTAGCCATTGCGTCTCGCCTTCGTCTTCGTCTCGTGTCTCGCGTCTCGCATCTCAATCCCGATTCCTGCTGCATTTAGCCATTGGTAAACTTTTGCTGCACTTTGCACGTAGCCGCAGAGCGAGAGTAAAGTAGTTTCAACAAAGCGTGGCGCAACGCAAATCCCATAAAAATGAAACTGGCTGAAGGAAGTTTGAAATTGCAATTTAATTTCGACCGCAAACACAGTCATGAAGCAAACTCAAACCCTAAATCCCCCTCACTCCCCCATCATTCTACTGTGTAACTGGGAAAAACTAATGGCGCCCCGGCAATGAGAACGTGCAAGAAGTTTTCCGATGGATGGAAATGGAATGGTCTTATATGGCTTGGCATGGATTGGGATGGGATGGGATGGGATTACTCAATAGGGTCTGTTGTTTAGGGGATGAGGTGGACAAGTCTCTCTCCCTCTCCTATATATTGATGGCTGGGCATGCATTATGCGTGGGGCGCGTGACGGGCACAAATGACCCCATTGCTAACCTTGCTGTGCCACACATGGTTAGGGTCTTGGATCTGGGTCGGTCTTCGGAATGTGTTTGTTTGTTCGTTTGTTCGTTTGTTTGCTTGTTTGTTCGCTTGGCCGTCGCATGTGTGTCGCATTTATCACTGAATCGCATTTTAACCACAGGATATTTGATCTTCTGCCATTTGACATAAGTCTTCAAGTAGCAAAGGAAAGCAGGAGGCCAGAATCGCCGGGGGAGGGGGAAGAGAGAGGAAGCGTGCAGTCCAGTGGAGCGTGCGGCATGTGGATACATTTGCCAAATGTATGAATGTCTGCATGTGTGTGTGTGTGTGTGTGTGGCATCTTGCAATTGAAAATCATTGTGGAGGGGGGGAATAGATGGAGCAGGGGAGCTCTACATGTTTGTATTGTATGCTGAAAATCAATAAACTGATAAACATATTGCACATTGGCCCCCTTTGTGGCTGCTCCTCGCCGGGAATTGAATTAAATTGAATTTTCTGGTAAAACTCACAGCCATTGCTACTGACTTCGGTTTGTTGGCTAACAACGAAAATCATATGAAATTTACTTTGCCAATTTATTCTCAACAGTTTTCTTATGCTCGCCCCCAGGTCCAAGGTGAAACAGCAACTGAGCATCTCAATTGACCAGTCTATGTATGTTCAAGCAACATTTTAGGGAAGTAGCAGCTACTCTTCTTCTGTAATCGATCCCATAACGAAAACTCATAGACTAGTCTAAGTGCTCCCAGGCAAAGCTAGGGCAATTAGCAATCGATGAATTGTTTATTAGTTTTTAACTACTCGGGAATTTGATTTCTAAACTCAACGGGTTTAAAAGCTGAGCAAACAAAGTCGATGAATAGTTATTAATAAATAAACTAATATATTCAGATAGTAGATGGAATTCTAGAAGATATGTGTGAGAATTGATGGAATTGATAAGTATAAGTAATAATAAGTAATAATATATAATATAATATATTATAATAATAAGTAAGTAAGTAAGATACATGATTGGAAACGCAAACGGATATAATACCCTGTGCAGTCTCTTCTATTCTCCTTATTCTCCTTATAATAGAAGTAATTACCTAACAACTGCTTAAAGAATTCTCTTTGAAACACTCATAAAGCAACTAAATTCTTTGATTGCTCACCAGCAAGCTTTTGCATATGTACAAAAACTCGATCAAAAGCTGACTGCTACATCACTTCATTTACATAAGCATGTATCGCAATCGCTCGCTGTCTCGCTCGATTCAATGTAAACTTTCTCTTCTGATTGTCTTTCTTATTTACAGATCGATCTGGATGAAACTTTCAGCATCGTTTCTCTATGGTGTTCTTCAAGCAGCTGTTAAATTAGAGATATCTAAGCTGAGTAATGTGGAAAATAATCTAAATTAAACTCAATCTGGGGAGGATAAACAGGAACCTTCAAGGCAAATGTGTTGTCTAGCTCAGAGCTACGTCTTCATACAGATAGACGGTCGGATAGACAGACGGACATGGCTCAATCGACTCGGCTGCTGATACCGATCAAGAATATATATACTTATAAGCCTTCCTTGGTCTGTTACATAGTTATTATGCCCTAGCAAAGAAATCTTAGCAACTTAAGCAAGCAGCCCACCAAATATGGCTATTCTCTCAGTTTCAACACAATTGCTCCCATTCTCGCACCCATCTCTAGTAATTGAAGCACACCCAAATCACACAGATACTCACATCTAGTAGTTTGTTTAACCCTAATATGAAAATTAGAATACTTGTAGTGCTCAGCTTTGCAGTCCTGGTTAGCCCATACATTGGCGAAGATCACGACGAAGATGCTGACCACAATCCGTATTATAATAATTTTGGCAGCAGGTCAACAATTTGTCCAATGAATGCGACCTGCTTGGATGGCACCTTCAATTTCCTGTGCACCAAGGACCCCATGGCATTGTCACCGAACTGCAAACGCTTTGTGCCCATGCCAGATACGATGCAGTCTCGGGCCAAGATGGTGAATGTGCACAATGGATTGCGCAACAAGTTGGCCTATGAGCATCATTTGGCCAACATGAATCTGGTCTACTGGAATGTCCAGTTGCAGGCCATGGCCGAGAGGTATTTGCGCCTATGTCGACCCTATCGTGACACCTGCCTGGTGTTGGGCCACGATGCCGCCGTGGTGGGTCACAACACGCTCTTTGTGCCGAGGCGGCGTCTCACCGTGCTCACCGAGTGGGAGGGACGCACGGTGAGGCATTGGTTTCTCAAACTGGGCACCCAGCTGGTCACACTGGAGGACGTAATCAATGATGAGTTCAAGGAGCTAATGGTTATATCGCAGTTGATTTTGCCAACTCTGGAATTCATTGGCTGCAGTGCAGCGATTATGTTCGACGGCTTCTTCATTGTGTGCTATTACTACCCGCCGCCAGATACCGGCCATAAGTTGCAGTTCACCTATCTGAAGGGGGACGAGACCTGCAGCTGTCCCGCCAAGCGTCTCATGTGCTCCTTGGTCTTCACCAGCCTCTGTGGCATCGATCTCAACATATACTCCAGGGCCAACGCAGTGTCAACAACAAATTGGACTCGTCAACTGTTTTTTATTGTCTTCTATTTGTATTTGCTTTAAAGGCCAATTGAATAAAGTTGGCAATTGGATTAGATTTCAACGGAGCTCTGTTTTCTCAAATTAACGAGGAAACTTAAAGAGGAAATCCCGGACAAAGCTTGCGATTCATTTCAGTAACCAATTGACAGGCCGAGGCCGAGGCCGACACAACTTGAAAGACAAACCGAATCATCTCATTTCAAAAGGAAACCCAACCCCGAGCCAAAGCAGGCGAACAGCATGAAACGAGAGCGACGTTTTGGCTTCTCTAAATGCCCGAGAAAACACACCCACAGAATTAGCAAATCAATGAACGACGTCGTCGAGTAACCAAAGCGAAAACAAGCCGAAAGCGTTGACTTCCCAACTCAGAAGCTCTCTCTCCCTCGGAGGATGCCACTTACCCACTGCCCCCCAAGCTCAAACTGCTCCCACATACGAGGGAACCTTTAGCAAAAATTCTGTTTTGTTATTGGAGCATTTTCGGTTGATAAAACAAGCGAAGTTTGAGGAGTGGGGAGTGGGGGGGGACGAGCTAAGGTTGATTTCATGTGGGGTTTCTCGCGTTAATATATGTAATAAAATATAATGATTATGTTGGGGTCTGAAGATGGGGTCTCAGATGTGTTTGCCACAAATACTTTCGGCATAATCAGCAATGCCCAGCAGCATAATCAAAGCCAATAGAAGAAAGTCGCTGCCTGTTTTATCAATGATTCAATTCAAGTGTTTGCCCCGGTCCTTGTTGTTCTTGTTGTTGTTGTTGTTGTTGTTGCTAGTCTAATTTGTTGCTTGTTTTTGACATCATCAGCTTCAGCACTCTGTCTTCCCCTATAGCACAGACATCATCATCATCATCGTGAAGCTGCCGCTTGAATTTTTATGAGAAAAGTGGCCTCATAATCATTACATACGAGTGCCATTACCAACCCAGCCAAGACAATAACAACGAGAGAGAGAGAGAGAGAGCGAGAGAGAGAGAGACAGAGAGAGAGAGGGAGAGAGAGAGAAATGTACAAGCAAATGTTTATCATTACCCTCCAGCTTCAATCGCTTACCCGCCGTCCGCTCCCACACTTTGCTGTCGCACATTTATTACAAGAGAGAAATAGAGAGAGAGAGAGAGAGAGAGAGAGAGAGAGAGACAGAGACAGAGAGAGAGAGGAAAATCATGCGAAAATAAAGACAAACTATTTTTATTGTTTCTGGTCGTGTGAGATGCTTGCGTTTTGATAGAGTAATTTGTCAATCAAAATAAAGAACTATCTTGATAAATGTAATAAATACAAAGCATAATAATAATGTTGCAATGAAAGGAAAGAAAGGCAAGAAGTTAAATGTATTTGGCAATACGCTTGCAAAGCAATAATCAATAATAGGAGAAGGTAAATTCAACTGCAAATTGTTTATAACTAAATGCATTTTATACTTTATGTCTGAGCTTAAAGCAGAAACTCATTCGATAATTTTAACTACAAATTGTTAATAACTAATTGCTTTGTATACTTTATTCTAAACAAGTTTAAGCAAAAACTCATTGGATATATTTTATTATAAATTGCATTCATACAAGTAAAATTAATTCTATTCACAACTACAGCTACAAATTGTTTATAAGCAAATACATTTAATACTATGTTGTGTCTGAGCTTAAAGCAAAAACTCATTCGATAAATTTAATTCTAATTTGTTAATAAGTAATTGCTTTGCATACTTTATTATGAACGAGTTTAAAGAAAGAACTAATTGTGAAAAGAATCTCTACAAATATTTACCAAAATTTAAAATAAATAAATAAAAAGAAATTCTATAAAAAAACTCACAACTCTCATAAGCTTTAGGGAACTAGAAAGTAACAATTAAACCATTTAAATCCCAGATAAACTTAGCTCTAACCAACCATTTTATTGATTAACTATTCATAATATTTTTAATAGCTAAGACTTAGCTTTTCTTGCTGTGTGTGTGTGCATGTGTGTGTGTGTGTGTGTGTAAATTAGTGAAAGAGCAAATGTTTGCTTAGCAAACAGCAAAGTTATACCTTTGCTCATGTTTGCCTGTATTTATGTGGCCATTAACAATTATTTACAGCGCAACGCAAGGCACAAGCTTGGCAGCGGTGGGTCAAGAGGGGGTTGAGAGAGAGTCAGGGGGGCTCAAGCATTCATTTGTTTTCGTTTGCTGATAGCGCGCATACGCCCCGTGGCACGGCTAATAAAATTTAAATATTGATTTATTTGCATGGCATGCATTGTCGTTGTCGTTGTCGTTGTCGTTTTGGTCTGGTCAGTTTTATGGGAGGCTCCTTTGGGGGCCAGAGTTTATGAGCCTGGCTTATGGCGAGTGTACTGGGCCAGGGCATAAATCCCGCTGCTTAATTTGCCAGCTCGAATTGAGACATTAGCGTTGATTTTAGAACCCATAAAAGCGTTAACGAGTAAGCAAAGTATAACTGACTGTGCGCACTACCAAAGCGTGTGCAATGTTTCAACAATTTCAGCAATTTCAACAATTGAAATATCCATTCACAGCTGCTTGAATAGTGCAGACATCAATTCAAAAGCTGCACTCATAAACAAATTTGCGTATAGCATCATTTATCATATACATATATATATATATATATAATTCTTTTTGTTTTGCTTTATTTGCTCCAGCTGTGTCCATTGTGTGCTCCACTTAGGCAGCGTCAGCAATAAACAAAAATTTCATCTAAATAAATAACAAACTGAAAACGATGTGGAGAGATGAAAAACGAAGTAGAGTCCCGCTGAGTTTACCCATAAGTGCTGCAGTTAATTCATAAGCTACACAATCCCATAAGTTCGCCAGTTAACCACAGAGTTCCCAAGAAAAGTATTCATCAGTTTTTGGCGCTTGCTTTAGTTATGCTTGTTATGATTATTGCGACTTTGGTCTGCGTGTTTAGCAAACAACACGATGATGGCCATGATATGTGCACTTTTCCAACTTTCTCGTCAGCTGAATAAAAAATGAATACTCTTTGCATTAAGTAAAGAAAGGGGAGGAGGGAGGACGCTGTAATACACCCGGGATGTACCGTGTGCATCATTTATCATGGCCAGGCATTCCCCCTAAATGTTGTTGATGAGTTTTAAAAGATTGGACGTGAAAAGTTGAAAGTCTTTGCGCCACATGCAACAACTACCATAAACGCTACTTGGCTTAGAACTGGCACAATTACTCAGCACCTTTTTTTGGTAGTTGTTTGTGGCTGTTGCTGTTGTTGTTGTTGTCGTTTGTCCTCTGCAACTGGCATCTATTTCAGTTTATGGGGCGTGGCTGTTAACACTGTTTCAAATAGTACTTCTCATACTGTACCTGCCCCGCCTCTACAGTTGCTAACGATTCTCTTTTAATTGGCTTTATTATCAATTTCATGTTTCTTTTGATTGAACATTTTGAAAAATGAATCTTTTAGAACATTGTAAGAAATGCAAAGAATCAATTGTTCTTTGCCTTAAAGATATTTATATATATTTAATGGATATATTCACATCTCATGTATATATAGATAATAAATATAAATATATTATTATTACTAATTAAATATCAAATTGAAAAATGTATCTTTTAGAAAATAGTGAAAAATACAAAGAATCAATTGTTCTTTCCCATAAAGATATTTATATATATTTAAAAGAAATATACACATCTCATGTATATATATAAATAATAAATATTATTTTGTCTATATACCCTTTTTATTTACTATTTAAATATCAAATTATAAAATGTTTTTTTAGAACATGGTAAGAAATGCAGATATAATAATAATAATTAACAAAATAATATAATAAAGCGTTATTTCCCTTAAAGATATTTATATATTTATAATAGATATATACAAATCTCATATACATATAAATAATAAATATTTTTTTGTCTATATACTACTCTTTTTTAGTAATTAAATTTCAAAGTGAAATATGTATCTTTTAGAACATAGTGAAAAATACAAAGAATCAAATGTTATTTCTCTTAAAGATATTTATATATTTATAATAGATATATACACATCTCATACATAAATAATAAATATAATTTAGTCTATTTACTATTTTTAATTACTAATTAAATATCAAATTGAAAAGTGAATCTTTTAGAACATAGTAAGAAATACAAAGTCTAAGGCGTTATTTCCCTTTCAAATATTTATATATATTTTATAATTATATACATTTTTATATTACTTTGTCTATATACACTTTTTATTTACTAATTAAATATCTAAATGAATAGTTCTTATCAACAAAATATTACATTTTCATTAGCAAATCAAATAATTTAAGTTTGTATATTAATTATTAATTTGTTTTTGATTTTAGTAGACTTTCTTTTTACTTTTACAGTTTTATTAGCATTATTAATGCCATATTTGTTATTTAAATAGTTTTTTTAATTTCAAAATTTGCATTTCATAATTAATCAAATCGTTATCAAGTGACGAATTAATCATTGGCAAATGCTTAAGGCTTGGCAAAGTTAGCAGGACGTGAGCATACACGCACACACACACACACACACACACACACACACACACACACACAGACACACACTCAAGCTCAAATATTAATTAACTGCCACAAGTTTTGATTGCGACTGTCATAAAAGTGCGCAGACATGCAAGCAATTTGTGTTGTTTTGAGCCATTTCCAAGCTTTCCCCGCCCGCGCTCTTCCCACCCACCCACACACACAGACACACACACGCACGCACACAGTAAGGTGGCGCCGTTGCAGAAGTAAAACCACCTTAGACCACATAATGGCCTCACCCAAAAAAGTTTTATAGCCAGGACGGGAGTTGGTTAACCCTTTTGTGGAAAGTTCACTTTCAGCCGGAAGTTGTTGGGCTTGGCAAAGCATTCTAATTTGATTCATTTTTAGTTGTTGCGACGACACGGACATGGCTCAGACCCAGACTGTACCCATACCCTTACCCCTGCCCGCACCCCTTTATCCCTGCTGCTCTGCTCGGCGGGGCACAGTTTATGGGTTGGGCTACTTTTGCTCGTCGAGGTGCTAAGGCGTCGGCTTGTGTTTGTGCTCGCGATTTGGGCAAAGAGATTAGAAGATTTATACGCAGATTTTGCACTTGTTAAATGGCCCGATGCTGAGCAGCAGCTTTACCAAAACAGACAGAGAGAGAGAGATTTGAGGTAAGGCCTGTTGTACTGCTATCTAGTACATGCAGCTTTTGGATACTAAGTAATTTGGATTTTAATTGAATTCAGCAGCTTTGTCTGGGCTTTAGGTTCTTTTCCCCATCTCATACTCAAAGACAACAAATTAAATTGCTGTCTGCGTTTCTTTTTGTTGTTAGTTAGTTAGTTTGGCTTAATGTTTCACACTGATCTCAGTTGATTAATCATTTGAGTTTGCGCATAAAGATCTAATTCATTAGCTGCTTTATCAACTTTTTGGTTTAATGGATTTTCAAATAATTTTCATATTTTCGCCACACCTTCGACTTGTTTTATTATCGAAAAGACTTTAGCTTATCGAAGAACGATACATCATGGGCTTAACTGATATCGTGTACAACAAAAATAAATAAATAAATAGGTAAAAATATTCATCATGCTGCATTAATCAATTTCATATGCTTCAGTTTGGGTCAAGCGAAGGAGCTATCAATGGCAGTCTAATAAAACAGCTCTCCCGCATTCGATATACGCCCCTGATAACGGCGATTGCAGCTGAAGTCGTTTCGACTGTGGATATGTATATGGATGTGGATTTAGATGTGGTCGAGGTTATCAATATAGATATGCGTTTGGGGCACGCATGCATGCAGTTAGCTTAACCCGCACGAAGCTGTAGACGGCAGCGGCTTGAAAGCGGCTTCTCTTTTTGTATACGTTTTTTTTTTTTTTGGGCCAACACACAATTTGAGGTTTAGGCACGCTAACCGTAACCGGACAGGGAGAGAGAGAGAGAGAGATGGAGTTGGAGTTGTAGCTGGAGCTGGAGACAAGCGCGGGCTCGAAATGAGGCCAAACCCTAAACCAAAAACTCATCATTAACCATTAGCGACGTCATCGATTGTTGTTGTTGTTGTCTTGCTGTTTCACTTAATTAATTGTTAATTAATTAACATAGATACAATGTGCGTGTGGTGCTTGGCAAACATTTTCACGGCTGCCGTTTTGTTGTCTTTCCTATTGCCATAAATATTGTATAATAATTTTCGTTTTGTTTGAACTTTTTGAAATTTTTACGGTTTTTCGTTGCATTCAAAACCAAAAAAAAAAAAAAATAGAAAATAGAAAATGGAAAATACAAAAAGATGAACAAAATATCGTGCGACCTTTCAACCGCAAGTTGCACGCACCGGCGCCAATTTTATAGATGTTGTTGTTCTTGCAACGCAACGAAAATAACAACAACAACAGCAATAACACAATAAAATTGTTAACAACAACCCAAAAATTCATTTGCGTGTTTCTCTCTTTGTTTTCGCAGGTGCCGGGGTCAACATTCAAATCCAGACCCCAAAGTGGACACGCGACTAACAAAAGCTGGCACACACACTCACACACACAGAGAAACTCACACACACACTGACTGCGCGTCCCACATCAAGACAAGCAACAAAAATGTGTTTTGGCATTTTTCTTGTTGTTGTTGCTGTTGTTGTTGTGGTCAAGTGACGAACAAATTAGCTGAAATTCTAAAATACCTGACGAGGGGCAGACAGCTTGGACGCAGTTGAAATGCGTCAGTTGACTACCTGGAAATGTCCAAACATTTTAACATTTTCATAATGATAACACGAAGTGAAGCCAATACATATTTAATAAGCATATTTAACTTTTAATTATGATAAGGGCTGTGCATCAAAAAGGTTTTCTAATTATGATAAGCGCTGTCTGTATTAAAGATGCTTAAAGTTGGATCAGTTTTTGAGAAGTTAGTGTACTGTTTACAGGGTATTGCTGAAGAGAAACTCCAGTTTACTTTTTAAAAGATCATTAGCAATACAGATAACAGTTCTCGCAGATGAAATTATTATTGAAATATTTAGAAAGTAACATTTACGTAGTTTTTATAATATTCTTTAAATTCATAAGGCAAAGTTCCCAGAAAGAGTCTTTTAGCCTTGATAAAGGCTTTAGAGCAAGCCTCAGTTAATCAGGTATATTCCTAGGAAAGCTTCCTTAATGTAACTAATTATTTACCAAATCTATATCAAGATTATTGTTTGAGAACTTTTTTCGAATTCTTTCCACAAATAGTTGAAATATATAAATATATATATAAATGATAAATAATAAATAATAAATAATAAATAAAAAATAATAAATAATAAATAATAAAAAATAAATAATAAATAATAACTAATAAATAATAAATGATAGATAATAAATAATAAATAATATATAATAATAATAAATAATAAATAATAAATAATAAATAATAAATAATAAATAATAAATAATAAATGATAAATAATAAATAATAAATAATAAATAATAAATAATAAATAATAAATGATAAATAATAAATAATAAATAATAAATAATAAATAATAAATAATAAATAATAAATAATAAATAATAAATAATAAATAATAAATAATAAATAATAAATAATAAATAATAAATAATAAATAATAATAATAAATAATAAACAATAAATAATAAATAATAAATAATAAATAATATATAATAAATAATAAATAATAAATAATAAATAATAAATAATAAATAATAAATAATAAATAATAAATAATAAATAATAAATAATAAATAATAAATAATAAATAATAAATAATAAATAATAAATAATAAATAATAAATAATAAATAATAAATAATAAATAATAAATAATAAATAATAAATAATAAATAATAAATAATAAATAATAAATAATAAATAATAAATAATAAATAATAAATAATAAATAATAAATAATAAATAATAAATAATAAATAATAAATAATAAATAATAAATAATAAATAATAAATAATAAATAATAAATAATAAATAATAAATAATAAATAATAAATAATAAATAATAAATAATAAATAATAAATGATAAATAATAAATCAGACAAAATCTAATGTAGTTAACTCCCAGCAAGTTGTCACTGAAGCTAAACGTTTTCCCAACACAATTCTCAACTATCTAATTTGCAAATGATTAACTTTATAAAGAGCCCAGTTAAAGCAATCATTATCATTATGATAATCACAATCAAAACTCTGTTTGTACAACTAACACAGTTTTCATTAAGACCGAACAATGCCCATTCAGTGATCACATGTGTGAATACTCATGAGTATGCTCGTATCAACAATTGCAAGTCATATTCATTAGCCAAGTTTACGAGTTACAAAGAAAAAGAAGAAGAAGAAGTTGATGACGAAATGTACACAAGTGAAATAAGTGCAACGCGTAGCAATTTTAAAGCATTTACCGCACGCAAAATTCAAATCAACATTTGGCTCTTTGGCCATAAGAAGTGAGTGGAAAACCAGTTACACATCAACAACAAAACAACAACAGCAACAATAACAATAACAATAGTAACAGTAACAACATACTATATGCCTATAACTGTAACCAACATGCAACAGAAAATGTGCCCAAAAGCTTGCGGCACAGAGCTATCATCAAGAGGAGAAGGAGAAGGAGAGCGAGGAGGAGGAGGAGAAGCCTCAACGAGTGAGATACAAAATTGTATCTACATATGCATGTATCTGTCTATCTAACCGAGTTGCTGAGTATCCCAGAGCGCGCGTGTGTGTGTGTGAGTGTGTGTGTGTGTGTGTGTGTGTGTGTGCATCGCTTGGGCTGGCCACATATCTAGTTATTATTGAAATTAAATTACCCCTAATTGAATCTGAAATGGTCAATAAAATCGCATGCCGACAACTATTTTGTATGGCTTTGATAGTCCCCGCCGGCCGTTGTTGCCTCAATCGGCACTCGTTTCTCTTGTTGTTGTTGTTGTTATTGTTGTATTCAACAATTTGTTTGGGTTTCCAATTTGCATATGCATGGCAAAAATTTCATTTTTTCTTCTACTCGGCTGCTTGTTTTATTTTAAACAAATGCAAATTGAATTAATTGTTGTTATTTCCCTTAGATCGGCTATCGCTTAATGTGGCAATTTGTCTTTGTCTGCTGAATGAGCCCTCAGATAGAGATCTTTCTTTATGATATGTGTATTTCCTTATATTTTTTTTATCGCTATAAAACGAGTTTTTGATAGAAGATGAATGTGGATTATGGAGAAACTGAGTAATAGTTTTGGATCTGAAATATTTATAAATTTCAAAGAGAAAAACTTACACAAATATGTGAAGGAATCAAGGAAATGGATCAATTTCTTTTAGAGCATTTATTTTAGAGATTGCTAAATGATTTGTTAAAAATTTCTATTGATAAGTCTTAAGAAATAGAATGGAATAGAGTGCGATCGAATCATGCTGAGTTTTCTAATGCTACAATCTAATTTATTATAATACTCATTAATAAAGCAATCAGTTGATCGATCAGTTGTGGTTTTTCTCAACTAAAGAACATTTTCTTTGGGTTGCATGAAAGTTGACTCTTGAGAAACTGAGCAATTGCTACAGATATGGGAAAGCGCGGCAAGTGTTGTTTTGATTCTCAGACGACTGATCACTAAACACTTCAACTCTAATCGAATTGATCGTTGTTTATCTGCCTGTTGGACCAGCAATAATTGCTGGCTTGTTAGCCAACTAATTCCACTTCAATTTCCATTTAAGCACTTATAGAAAAAAAGCACGTTTTATTTCTCATGAACAATTGACGCGGCGCTGATCGTTTGGACGTGAAGAAGATCACTCACAATCGAAAGGCAGGCGAACATGAAATCAGAGACATTGACAGCAACAGCAACAGCAACAAAGCGACATCGGCAACAGACAAGTCAAAAAAGCTAATTAGGTTGGAAAATACGATTGGAGAACAAGCGAGTGAGCGAGAAAAAGAAAGAGAGAGAGAGAGCCATGTAAACAGCAAAAGATCAGCACAGATCAGTCCGATTGTAAGGACAGACTTTACAAAGAGGCACAAGTAAATTACATGCGAACATGAAAGATGCAGATAAACATGCCAAACAAAATAAAACTCATGACGATCATTAGGCCAGGCCAGGCCGGGCCAGACCAGACCACGTTAAGACAGACAGTCAGCGAATTGATGATCAGTCAGTGATCTATCGACATTTCTTCCGCTTCGTCTTTCAACGTCTTGTTATTATATGTATGCCAAACAAAGTCACAACATGTGGACAACATGAAAAAGGCAACAAATAAATTGTGCTACATGGAAACGATCATCATCATCATCATCATTACGATCGTCATTGTCGTCTCATCATGATGATCATGGAACAAGTCGCATACACAAGTGCAACCTGATTTGGCATTGGGGGAATCTGATATCTGGAATCTGTCTGCAAAACTGTGCATAGTTCGGTGTGCCTTCAATCACAACGCATTCCATGGAACTGTTTAGCGTTTAAAGATCTCAGACTCCGACTCAGACTCTTTCTTGGTTGCAGTTGGAATCGCAGTTGCAGTCTCAGTCTCAGTCACAGTCTCAGCCACAGTCACAGCCACAGTCTCAGCTCAGTCTCAGTCTCTTAACCAGGCCTAGAGACAATTCGAAAATTGGCTGAATTCTACACAACTCAAGTCCTCCATAGATGGTAGGACACGCTTAAGACTTCCTGCATGGCATGGCCAACACTTGCATCGCAGCCTTGGCCCCTTTTGGGCCAAGAGTGCAGACAGAGTGCAATTGTGGCCAAGATTTATTTGCACGCCCGCGCTAAGAGGGCCAAAATACACACACACACATATATTCATACACATTCATACACAACATGGCCTGGTGCAAAATGCATTCTTTATGTGCCTGATGTTGCTGTTGTTGTTGTTGTAGTTGTTGCTGTGGTTGTTGTTGGTCTTAACTCTTGCCATATTTTGGCCTCATCGACAGGCACAGCAAACCAACTAAGCCTCATCGACGACGACCTCCGCTTCAGGCCAAAAAATCTTGCGCGTGACTTTGCGTTTTCTGTT